>BMAW01114363.1:35110-47160 GCA_019974015.1 Nephila pilipes
TTTTTTTAATGTCTACGTAACGATCTGCCGACGTTGTTATAAATGCCATGTTCTGGCGATTCTCTTCACCTTAAATGTTCCAATTTTGACGTTATAGAACTCATAAATACCTGAATGTCAGCCAGAGCTACATAAATTTCCCGACTTCTCAATTGTTCCAGATTCTTATATCATCAAAGTCATACCGAAAAATGTTAAGAGAAATTCGTCGATGATAGGCACATTAATGTTTATCTTCAGTAAGAACTCGGGAGTTCCTGAATAGATGCCAGACGAGACGATTGTCTTCGATACCTCCTGTCACGAAATTGATCTGTAAATAGCTGTACATACGATATAAGTTTCTTAGTAACTTAACGTTAATATATTTTCTTGAAAATTGTGTCAATATTTTTATTTCTCCTCCGAACGGCACAATCTTTTTCTTATCAGTGTAAGCACACGTCTAATCTATTTCAAATCTCTCGACTTTCTCTCTTCCTCTACTACTGCTATAGCTGATTCCTTTCAAATCTTTTCTAACTTTCTTTTCCTATTCTCAACCTTTCAACTGATATAAAACAAAGCTTAATGTACGTAATTTATAAGTCGAGGCTCTCGGAGTTAAACAACTTCATAGAAATGTCCGTAAGGTCAATTAAAAAGGGCAAGACATGCGAGAACCTCGTTACAAGTTCATTATTATTAATTTTATTTAATATGAAGAAATACACTATGTATTCATCCCTATATCTCTTTAATTTTTACCCGATGTATTAACTTATGAATTCCTTAATATTTAAAACTCTTGGGCCATTGTAAATCCAATGTTCAATTTCACATTACTGTTGCAACATCGGAGATCAAAATTCGAAAGTGTTAAGAGCTTCAACAAAATTATTTGTATCCTTCTGTTTTCACATGAACCACTTAAATTTGTATTAAATGTTTCCATAAAATGTTCTTGGATATTTTATCAAAATATATTTGTTGTCAATATGTATGTCTGTGTGTGTGATCGCTTTCTATATAAATTTTACTTTATATAGATATGTGTGTGTATTATTAAATAAACTGTATTCTTAGGTGTTTTGCTATGTATTTCACTAGCGGCCGGCGGTTTTCGTTCAGTCGCAGGTTCGACCCTTGGCCGCCAAAGACCCGCCGTGTAGCCGGGGTTGATGCACGTTAAATCTGTTCGGGGCCCAAAGTCCTCCCGTTGGCGTGGTGTGGTTGTTAGGAGAGGGGGGGGGGTGCCAGTTCAGGTGTCGTCCTCGTCACTTGACCGAGGTTCAAAATTACGAGGTCTGTCGCCAATAGCCCTCGTGTTGCTTCTAGTGCGACGTTAATAAAAAACTAAACTAAAAAACTTGCTATGTATTTAAATTTTTTTTGGAGGAATATATTGGGTAATAAAAATTATTGAAACAGGAAATATTTTTTACACTTATAACGATGATGCGATATTAAGGATGGACGTTGTAGCATCATTTGATTCCAAGTTATAAAAGCCAGATTTCATTAATTTAATTTTTCAAGTAAAATCCTCATGATGATTAATTGTTTATGAAACATGGATTCCAAGGACTCCCCCTCCTAACTTATCCTTTTAAATTGAAATTAATTACTTCTTCCTTAGTAAGAATTTTGCTAATGGCTTGTATATAACTCGTTTAAAATTTCTTTGCATATTTTTTTTTAAAAAAAAAATTGGTATTTGTACATTAATTCAAACTTAATTTTTTCTAAGGGAAGTAAAATATGTTGCTGTTTCACATGTCATGGTTTGATACAGTTTAAATATATTCAGGTTCAGACTTATGCCTCTGATGTTATACTTTTATTATCACTCATGCTAAATATGTTATTACGTGGTAGAACAGTTTTCAAAGTGGTGGAAATGTCCACACAATTAAACAGCAGGTTCTTTCGGGTAAATCTAAATTTTGACTCTCTGAGATTCTCTTGTTAATACAATAACTACCTTTTAACACGAAACAGTTCACTCAAACACTTAATTCCACTATGGTACAAATTTATAATTCACGCATTCAAACGCAGCACTTCAAAAATACATAAACACATTATCGCTTGAAGTGCATACACTCCCCATACATGATACACATGAGGCTCATATGTACGAATATACCTTTCAAAAATTGTTCTAGAGATTACTGCTTTTGTCTAGGGACATCTAGATTTGTCGCCTCTGTCACCTCTATTTGGATGGTCATGTATCGTCCTCTTCACTTGACCGAGATTCAAAATTACGAGTTTCGTCGCCAATAGCCCTCGTGTTGCTTCTAGTGCCACTTGAATAAAATCAAGCAAACCAACCAACTGAGGTGGGGTTGATTTCTGGAAAAATGTATGCATTGTACCGCATTCTATCAAAAGTGGTACATTAAAATTAATACAAACAATGAATTTTGGAACTGTTCTCTTTATTAATTCAAAATTTTGGACGCAAGAGGTTGTTGCATGTGCGTTGAATTGGGGCCTGGCTTACATATGTTTGTCCCCTTTTTTAATCCCACATTTGAATGGAATTCTAATTTCATATGGAAATTTCCTTTTTTTTAAATGAATATTATTTATATCGACATTTGTTGTCATTAAATCCACCTTCGGCAAATGATTAAACAAAGACCTGAAACCTTAAATTTTCTTTTACAAATTTATCGCGTAAATAAGAAAACTGATATTTTCAGTCACTTCCTACTACCTAGGAGCGATTATAAGAACTCTCGTTTAGTGACCTTCCACAACAACCATTATTATTGTTAATCTCCCTCTCTAAGGAAAGAACCATTCGCGAAAAAAAAGCGATGACCTTGGCTTGGACATTGACCAAACTCAATGATACTGCTGTTTGTTTACCTTTTTAAGGTTCTCGTGTCTTAGCAGAGGGGGTGTGTCCCCGCCTCCATTCGATAACAGTCTTGTTGCAATGTCGAACGTAACTAAAATAGGTGTTTGTGTCTGCGCTCTTCGTCGAATTAGGCGTGGGCGTGTGAAGATGATAAAAAAAAAAAAATTATCAGTTGAAGAGTTGTTTTGTTATGTTTCTCTCTTCAGGAAAAGTCCTCTTGCATGGGAAGTTTGACATTTGTTACATTTTATCATCTGCTTTCTAATGTGTGTTATAACTACGTAAGAGGCGCGAGTCAATAAAAATAAAGATATTTATGTATTGTGTAGTTAACATTTTTTTTTTTTATCTGTAATAGGCAATCGAAAAACAGCACGTTTTTCGAAATCAAAATGGAATAATAAAAAGTCTTTTAATGCAAATAAACTTTCCATTTTCATCAATGTATTTGTTAATTATATTAATACACTTTTTTTTATTTTTTTTTATTTCGGTAACTTTGTATTTTCATTCTCTTTCCAATGCGAAGGGGGGGGGGGAATCGAAATGTCGATTCGTTTCTATTGATTCTGAAGGTAAGTATGGGCATCATGACCATACATACCATAATTATCTTTTTCTGTCCTATGGGTTTAAATGTCTTTGGTAAACATGGTTGACGTGTCCCCGGAATATCCTAGTGTTTCTTAATTTTTGACCCTTCTTATCGACCTATTTTTTAGCATTTCCCCTTTTTTTACTAACATCTTTATTACACGTGCTCATTGTTTCGTGCAGCACAGACAGATTTAGCTTTTGCATCATTAACCCCCTACTTTCACTGAACTCGTTATGAATTTCGAACAATTTTTAATGAATGATGATCTATTTGAAATATTTAAAAAAATCGGATGCTTATTTGGTTTAAAATATTGAAGAAGGTATTTCAAGGAATCAAAGGAGGTTTTTTATTTTTCACGTACGGAAATATATGCAAAGGAATTAAGAAAATTTCCTTCTAATATCTTTTTTTAGCCATTTCGCAATAAAAAACTAGCCCAAAATAAATTGGAAAGCATTTTTCAGTGCTCTGAATTTAAAGAATAGGTGGGCTTTTCTCTCTTATCGCAGTAGCTGAGTGGTCAAGGTCACGAGCAAGCGGCCGACGTTATTGCCGTACGGAATGGGATCGAGTTCTGATTCCACTTAAAGATCCACTATTTAGTGGGGCTAGTGTACATTAAATCTGTGTAAGCTCCAAGTCTCCCCGCGTTGTCGTGTGTGGAAGTTTGGAGATGGGTACCAGCTCTGGTGTCATCCTCGTCACTTGTTCGAGGCTCATAATTTTAGGCCCTTCGCCAAAATCTCTCGTGTTGCTTCTAGGTTCGGTATCAATAAACAATCACAATCGAATAAAAAATATCTCAATGCAAACGCTTCATGCGTTCACGCATTGTAAAAGTTTTAAGTTCTTCTTTTATTATAAAAGAATAAAAAAAGTAACTTGATAAATTATTTAAAATTAGAATAAGTTATACTTTCTTCGAACTATGTAGCTGAAAAATTTGTAGGAGTAGTCTTTCAAATTCTATAAAGTAAGAAACTAGATGTCATATTATTTAATGGGACACTTATATTTGATCAATAATGACATTGTCCAATGTTCTCATATCGATTGTTTGAAATCACTTTAATTAATTTTAATGATTTTCAAATCCTCAAAAACTGGCTCAATTGTTATTAGTTTGCAATAGGAACGTTTGATTTAAGAAAAAATACTTCCAATTCCTGGAAATCTTGATTAGTTTTTATGATCTTTTTTTTATATTATTATTATTATTATTATTGCTGTTTATTTTTCAATAACGGATGTGTCAGATAGTTCGTTTGAGGTCGCATTGTAGATGTTTTTTTTTTTTTTTTTTTTTTTTTTTTTTTGCTGAAGGTCACCAGGTGTCTTATTCGTTATTTGACCGTTTCTCAAAATTACATCTTCTATAATCCTTGTGTTGTTCCCAAGTACGACGTTAATAATGAACCAATCAAGGTTCTAGATCTCCAAGATGTTCGTTATGAAAGTTATACCATTACTACCGCGAAATTTTTCATGTTACTCATGCATACAATAAGGCTTCAACTAGTTATAAAAATGGTTTACAGATTGAATAGAAAGAAATGTCGTGGAGTTAAAATAGTTTATTATATTCATTAAAAAGGGGTGGTCGTATACTCGTGACTGACGTTGTTTTCGCCGAGTCGCCAACACGACGAGCCTTGATGCCACTAAAGACCCGCCGTATATCTGGGCTGATTCACGTCATGTCGGGTCGAGGTTCCAAATCCTCCCGTTGGCGTGGTGTGGAAGTTTGAAGAGGTAGGTACAAGCTTAGTTGCCGTCCTCGTCACTTGACTGAAGCTCAGAATTATGAGGTCCGCCACTAATAACCCTGGTGTTGCTTCTTAGTGCAACATTAACAAAGCAATTACGTACAATCACTCACATTAAAAGGAGAGAGAGAAAGGGGGGGGACAGTATGTGCAGTTTTCTTGATAAATCTGGACAAATATTTTGAGCAATTATTAACCACTATCTATAGATATAAATGTAAAGGGCTTTCTCTGTCTATGTATTCAAAAACTAACCTTAAGTAATGAACCCTAAAATGAAGTTATATTCGATATATCAGACTAAACAAAATACTGTAATATCTCTTGTAAAGGACACCTCTATTTAAGAGACTTGTCTTTCCGGTGGGTATCCCTTCTTGGGAGGTCTACTGTATATGAAAGATTTCCCATACTAATTTTGGTATTTAATAATGTTTAATAGAAATGATAAACCCACACATTTTAAATTGTTAAGTTGTTATGACAATAAAATAGTACAAATAAAGTACAGTTGTTAGTACAAATAAAGAATTACTTTATATTCTTAAACAAATGAAAATTTATCTGTAATAATAAGGATTTATCTTCAAACTGTGTAATATATTTACACATAGAAAACATCTCAATACTCGCTGATATAGTAGTCCAATATTTTACGAGTAGTACATTCTGTTGTTTTTCTATGTCTGTAGTAATAATTCGTTGTCCGAAATTTTCAGTTTAATAAATGGATCTATCTATACAACTTAGAAAAAATAATTTCTTTTTTTTGTCTTTTCTTTTTCAACAATAGAACGGGTAATTTTTAAACTTAATTTTTTCATTATATCTGGAAGTTTTAATGGATCAATTTCATTAAGACCAGTCACTTAACATTAGTCCAATACAGAATTTAAAAGGGAGGGGGCGCGAATAAGGTAAATATTAAGTAAGTCATACTATGAATGCTTAATTTTTACATGTTTTCCTCATGGGCTGGGTCTTGCCTTCTTTAAATAAGTACGGGTATCAGACCCTTAGATAGTGATATTTCCCCCTTTCCCATGGGTGACGCTCCCCTTAGATACTCTAGCGATCCTTCTTTATTTTCGACCCTTCTTCTATCAAGCAATTTTTATCTTTATTCCATTTTTTACCCCTGAGTCTAGATGTCACATACAAATTGTTTGTCACAGCATAGCCAGATTTGGATTTTAAACCACAACTGTAACTTAATCTCCTCAGTTATATTGCATAAAATTATCAAAGGACTTTTTTTTGTGTGTAATTATATCATTTTATATTATGTTCAAGGATACATTTCTGTATCGATGTACAATTGAATCGTTCTGGCAACGAATCGTGAATCTCGAGTTGTGCGGGCAGTACTGAAAAATATGTAAATATATTTTTTAAAGTTCAAACGTGCACGGACTTAAAAACGGTAATTGTTGTTCCTTCTGATGTAGAGATATCATTTCTACGAAATCAATTATCGAAATTTTCTTATCAAACTTTTCTTTTCCTTAAGTCACCTGTAACATAAATGATTCGTAACACATTTATTTAACTCGTTTGTTTGATTGTCTAATTTCACATTTTTACCTTTTCAGTTAATTGCGAAATATGTGTTTTTGAGATAATTTTGATTTTAAGATAAACCATCTCTTAAGAATTATCTCATCTCGACCTGGCACTAGAGGAAGTCTCTTGTCGAGTGGGTGATGCTGTTTATAAACTTCGCTTAATTGTTCACTCACTTAAAAGGAAAGAAAAGGGGGGAGGAAAAAAAAAGAAGGAATATATCTATTTGTTTTCATCGTTTCCCGAGTGTAACACAATGTTTCATGTTACCACATGGGCGAGAGACAGAGAGACGATATGTTGAGGAAGTGTGAATCATTTTCTCGGTATGTTTATTCATCCTTTGTTGTTGAGAAATCTCTTTGGAGAACATTCAACACGTTGAGAGAGATAGGGAAGATTTTCACCTGCTCGAAATCAAGGTTACGGCGATTACGGACCGAATCTTATGCTTGGTTATCTGGAAGTTGAAGTGGGAGAGAAAAGAGAGATGAAACGTATTTTTGAAAAAAGTGTGTCGCATTTTGTTATGTATCATCACCTTATGATTTCTGTTTCATCTGTTCGTTTAGGAAAGTTACCCATGCAAACGGATTTTGTGAACATTAATTTTAGGAAGAATGCTGTTGGGAATTGGAAGTGGTGTTGGTGGGAAAAAGACAACAAAAATAACGAGTGTTTGAGGTAGTATAAGGGGTAGACACAAACACACAATTTAAAAATTTAGTCACAAAATGATAAGATTTCGACTTTTTCTGAGTGAATTTGTACAGAGAAGTAAAAAATAAATTTTATGCGACTTTAATGTGGTTCAGTTTTAATTACTAGTGTGTATTTTTTTTCCTTCCTTTTTTTAAAATTTTTTTTTGATTGATACTAAATAACTTTCATCAAATGTATAATATTACACACAAATTAGAATTACATCTGTGTATTACGAGAAATAAAAAAAATGATCAGCGTAATTCCATACATAAAAGTATGGCTTGTTCTAAATAAACTTCTAAAAATTATAATTTCCTTAACGAATGCTTCGAAAGTTCGGGACGAAGAGATTTCGGCGTTATGTTTCCTGCTCCGTGGATGGGGGTGCATAGTAGTTGATCTTGGCGGTTGTTGCGAACCTTGAACCAGTGGGGCCGAAGAAAAATTGACCAGTCACATCTTGTTGCGCCTTTACTAACCAGACCGAAAGAGACGTCCCGTTTGGGATAATTATTTTGTTTTTCCTTCTGTCGTTGTTGCTGAAGGGGGCCGCTGCAAAATGCTCGACCATTTGTTTTTGTTTATCTTTTTTGGATTTGAATAATTTCACTGCATACGATTCCAAGTTCACGGAAAGTGAAATGTTCCAGTTTGGATTTTTTTTTGTTAAAGATTATTTTTAAGAGATTCAACAATTTTTTTATTGATCATTTTTAAGTAAAAAGCTTTTTTTTCTTGTGTTAGTGATTTCCGTTAAAATTAAAATTATCGGAAGGATGAAAACGTGACCCAGAAATTTCATATCGATGTTGGAATTTATAATATATTATAGCCCAATTTATATTAATATTGTAACTTGCGGATCACTTACTTCGCTGTTTAACCATCGACTCCGACTATCGCTAGTAAAACGGAGTTCGACTGTATATCTCAACATAAACTAGAGTGATTTTCCTATAAATTGCTCCATATGCTCGTCCTGCCAAATTCTGGTTTGTTCAGGGGCCGAATAGCAAAATAAAAAAAACTACTCTTCTCTTATATAGAGAATAAAACGCGAAGACTTCCATCTACAACGGGTAGTAGTGTAAATAACAAACATTCGAATGATGGAGAACGCCATGTAAGCGAAGGCAAAGTACATTAGAGCAGGTGGTCTGGCGGTGTCGCAATTAGTGATGCCAGCTGTATTTGAACAGAATTAACGTGCCGACGGACTACTCTGCACCACATGCTTTACGGCATTGGAAAATAGTGGAATTTTCATATTGTGTATGGCGGGTGCGAATGATGGAATAATTACTGGTTTTAGGAGGTTTTTAAATGGTGATCCAACTTTATCTTTAGTGTCATGGAGACGCCTTCGACAAAGAATTATTTTATACCAAGTTTAAATAATCGCCACGCGTTTAATACAAAAGCAATGGAAGTCGTATTGTAACGTTGAGATATATGTATACTTTGTATCTATTTACGCCAAGAAAATAGCATTATATATATATAAATAAATAGGGCAATTAATAATCAATAGCCGTATTTACATTTGTAAGTCGTGTATTTTCCGTTAGGTATATCTAAAATCTTTTGTATTTATATTTAAATTTTTTTTTTGCTGTACTTGTAAACATAACATTGTATATACACAGATAATGATTGTAATTTAATAAAATTTTAATCGAATTTAATTTTGTGGTTCCTTTTTTTTTCGTATTTCCATACAAATATTGTACCATAGTTAAAATTTGAGAGTGTTTATTAGAAAGAAAAAAGTTTATTCAGCGTAGAAATTTGAAAAATATTAGCACTATAGGGCGAATATATTTTACGGAAAGTGTACCAGAATCCTTTATATATATATATATATATATTTATATATATATATACATGCACACATACTTTTTTTTTAATAAGGGGAGGGAAAACATTATTTTTATCTATGGCGTTACATGTTTGTTTACAATTTTAATTTTGAAGTCCACAATGTTTTACTGACCACATGAATAAAACATTATTTCAGATAAAACATTTCAGAGAAGAGTATTTTGTAATTTAACAGTTAAATCAAAATATGCAAATATTTTGAGGCATAAACTACTGTAAGGGTTACATGTGTGATATTTTGTTATATAGATATTTATAAGAAAAGAATTTATATTCACGATATTTGTACATACATATGCATTTGAGGGGGGGAAATTGCACGAACGATTAAAATTTTAATTTTTTTCAAAATATTTCATTGTTATAAAATTTCTCACTCTTTTCTTAGTTATTAAGGCGTTTTAACTTCCGGCGTTTTTGTTGAAGAGAGTCGCTGCAATACTATTCAGACTTTTTTGTCCAATTGACAGCATTGCATAGTTAACTCATTTCAATCTAAATACTGCTTATTTCGACGTACGTTGATCCATTTTTTTTTCTGATATAAAATGCATTCGGTGTTTCGTTTCTTATACCGTAATGAGTTTTCATTTTGCTAGTTATAGGGATAAATGTCATGTGTAGAATGTTCTCAAATATTAAACACACAGTATTATAAACAATTGTATGAATTGCAAAGTTACGAATTTGTATGAAAACTGAGACACATAACTCTGTCAGACATGTGTTCCTAGTTCAGTTCAGGCTGTTTTATTTTTGGTGAAGATTTTTTTTTCTTCCATCTCTTTTACAGTAAGCGTAAACATTTAATGCAATTTTTTTCTTCATTTGCTAACGATATGATTAATGCTATAACGTCATTACTTTAAGTTTTTTCCTTATGTATGAAAATACATTTTTGGGTTTCGAATAACATTGATTTGATTTGAGGCAAATATTTGGTTAATGCAAGGTTAATGGAAGAAATTGACCTTGCATTAAATGTATCTCCAGTGATATTTTTGTAGTGATGTACAAAACTACTTATTAAATTTTCTTTTTTGATATTTTTTCCATTTTGAGGTCCCGTCACCAATAGCTGTTATGTTGCTTCTAGTGCGACGTTAATAAAACCAATTGATATCCCCCCCCCTCCAAATCTTGACTGAATGTTAATTTTTTGGGGTGGGGTTCTTTATTGAAATTCCTATAACAGGACTTTCTTATGAAAAATTATTTATGTCAGTTTGAATATTGGATTAAGTAGTTTTTAGCTACAATATTGGTACACTTCATTGATATTGTTACAAACACGAGTTGATGCTTCCCCTCGACGCCTCTCTTATAACGGAAAAGATAAATAAACAGAAATGTCACCAGTCAGCAAAAGAGAGTTTTAGCAATTGACCCCTTCACCTTGGGACGGATTTGGCGACTTGATGAGATACTTGGCGACAAATAGAACGATCTCGAATGTGCTGGAATCCAGATGAAATATCGATAGGGAAGAAAGTTACCGACTTTTCAGTGTTGGAAAGTCGCTATGCCATTCTTCACACCAATGATCCTGATCGCCTTCTCGCGGTCAATACGGACATTTACCAAGCATCCCCTTCGCGGGTGCTGAAGGTTAGTTGAAGTCGCCTGCTTGCGACCTCATAGGATCTCCCTCTCTGCCGACTGTGTAACATCGGGCTATATCTGCCTCTGCACTATCTGTTGGTGACGTTGGTACCCACAAATATAATTTCCATTATTACTAGGATTAGTCTATCAATAATCCAAATGAATGATGAATGATTAGTCTATTAATAATCCTTATGAGTCGAGTGAGAAAAATTTGTATAATCTAGTCGTCATATGCACATCTCTTTTTACGCGAAACAAAAACGTATTCTTTTTTGGACAAAACTATAATTGGCAATGAAAAGTGAATTGTGCACGAAAAAAATCGTAAGATAAAAGAGAATATTTGCAGCATGGATTATCTGTGCCCTCCACTTCTAAATCGAGTTTGAGCTTGAATAAGCGAACGTTGTGCGTATGTTGGGACCAATGCATTGCGCGCATTTGAAGCCCTATGAATAGCCAAATTCAAAAGATACAATCGGCAAATGGATGATTTAAAAAAGCACTCAAAGAAAAAAAGTCGTCGATGTTCAATGGGAAGCACATCATGCTGTATTATGATAATGCCAGACCACATGTTTCTTTGGCGACGTGTTAGAAAATCGCAGAGCTAGGCTTGGAAATTATGTTGCATTCAACCGTACTCTCCGGACATATCACCCTCCAATTATCACCTGTTTCTCTTTACATAAAACTTCTTGAGAGGGGGAAAAAAATTCAAAACTGGAAATGTCAACCTCTCTGGAGCTAAAACGTTATGCCTATTTTTAGTATTCTAAATATTGGTGTGTTCTTCTGCATGAAGGAAATCTGCTCACATCATATCTTTCTACATATGTTTTATCTCTAAGCACATTTTAATTAAAACGTTTTTCTGAATTTCACTTGGTGTGTGTGTGTGTGTGTGTGTGTGTGTGTGTCATCAAATTTTCGATCGTTAATTTAACCAACTTCCCATCAAGCTAGAGCTTTGAAATTTTGGGAATCGTTCGTACTCGCCTAACAATGCAATATTTAGACATTTGCGCCAAGTGTTTGGGCTAAACTGCATTATTAAAGAAAATATTAGTTAAAA
>BMAW01114363.1:57160-81145 GCA_019974015.1 Nephila pilipes
ATATATAAACAGCTTTAAAAAAATATATAATCAAATATATATATATAAAAATAAATAAATATAAAAATACATATATATATATTTGCCCACTGATTTAGAGCTATTTATGAACATCATTTTCACATGAATATTCAAATATATATGATATACTGTCTGTTGCATTTTTTTTGTTTTTTACTCTTAATTTTGTTTTAGTTAAAAAAATAGATTAAATATTTTTTTAACGCTGTTAAATTATTTATTGGTCTTTTAAATGCATTACATCATTCAGAATTTTATTTTATTGATTTTATTACTCAAATTTATCGAAGGATGACAAAGTATTTATCAACATACTATTTTTGAATCTATTACGATGATGGATATTTTTTACTGCGTGAATAAATTATTCGTCTGCAACAGTTTGTTTTTAGTTTAACACCCACGAATTTTTTGTAGGTGAGTGTAGACTATATCCGGCAAACAGAGAACAGAAGGCTCGATTTTACTCTCCCACCTAAATCCCTGATTGTTGGCGCGTCTCAAAGCTATCTTTGGCTAAGTTTTTTTTTAAACAGAAATTTGGCTCTTCTCCGTGTCAAATAGTATTCATGTGATTAATGTTCATGTTCGAAATGAAGCAAAAAGAAAATATATATATATATAATAACGACTATTGATAAAAAAAAAAAAATTGGCCGTGAATATATATAAGTAACGCATTATTCGAATTCAAGAAAAGTGACACGAATGTGTACCTACTGTTGAGATTCGTAAGAAATGTCTTCTAAAAGGGTCATATATCTTTGGGGGTTTTTCAAGTTGATATTGGATTGCCGCCAGTAGCACCCACTGCGCAGCACGCTGATGAACCAAACCAATACAAATTCTTTGTCGGGGTTTCAGTGAGCTTGTGATTGGCGAGTCTTGGTTTCCAAGTCTCGTCTCGATTTCCACCGAAGATGATATTGTATGGAATAATGGGAAGTGAAAGGTATATGTTCAATCCATATACCCCCCCATACCTATCATGTGACTAGGTGTGATAGTTCTGAATGTGAGCATGTACGTGCTCGTCACATAACCGCGGTCCATTACACGTAGTGGCCTCGGTAGCCTAGTGGTCTTGGTCGCGGCCCTCGATTTTGGTCGAGTCGTAGGTTCGAGCCTTGGTGCCATTTAAAACCCTCCTTGTAACTGGGGCTTAATGCACATTAAATCTATCGAGGCTCACAATGTCCTCCAGTTGGCGTGGAGAGGAAGTTAGGACAGGTATGTGCCAGCTCAAGTGTCTTCCTTGTCACTCGACCGAGGTTCAAAATTACGAGGTCCATCGCCAATAACAACATCAATCAATAACTCCCAAGACTAACCCAGAGATGGCGCTCGTAGTAAACCAGTAACCAGGTCTTTCTAGAGTACTAACCTTTGCTTGAAACGTGTCAAAATTTTAAGTCGATCGGACCAGAAACAGCTGAGTTATCGAGGTTGGAGTAAAGTCGTTTTGTAGTTTGTTTAAAAAATGGAAGTGTTCTGATAAAACATTGTTTTTTAATGGGTAAAAACACCGTGCAAGCGAAACAATGGATTGAAAAATGTTACCCGGACTCTTGTCCATCAAAAGCAACGATTTGTCGGTGGTTTGCCGAGTTTAAACGTGGTCGTACCGACACAAATGACGCGGAACGCTCGGGTAGACGTGTGGAAGCCGTTACACCGGAAAATGTGAGTGAAGTGACAAAAATTATAATGAAAGATCGTAAAGTGAAGCTCCGTGAGATTGCTGAGATGACACAGATATCATATGGAAGTGTATTTACTGAAAAAGGTTTTTTGAAGTGAAGTGAAAAAGGTTTTTTCCAAGTGGGTGCCGCGATTGCTTTCGATGGAACAAAAACAGCAACGAGTCGATGATTCAGAAAGCTGTTTATCGCTATTTACTCGCAACAAAAAAGATTTCTTGCAGGGAAAAAGAAAAATTTTTGGGAAATTTGGAAAACTAGTTGGAACGGTGTATCACCTAAAGGTGATTAACAAAAGGTGTTATGTTTAAAATAAAAATTTTGCAAAAAAAATGTTGTTTTCAATGTTAGACTCTGGAGTTATTGATCGATGTGTTAGTCCCCGTGTTGCTTCTGTGCGACGTTAATAAAATCAACCATTGTACGTAACCGTATCTTGCTAAAGTGCAACATAAGTTAAAAAATATTGCCCTAATCCGAACAGAATCTTATCTTTGGAATAATATTTTTTTATTGTGTTGTTATTCTTTTGCCAAAATTTTAGTAATATTGGAGTTTATTCTGTGGTATGTAATGTTTCTAATTTAAAAATGTATGAGAATTTAAAAATTTATGCGGAAGTATTTTTTGTGACTGACGAAATTAAAAAATAACAACTAAATATATTATTTAAGAGAAAATCATATTCTCTCTCTTAGCAGGTTTGAAATAGTTTTTTGTTCCGTGTAAAACTAAAATTTATGAATATTTGATAATATACTTTTTGTATTCTACAGAATTTTTTGGTGTTTATATCAGACGGTAAACCATACACTCAAGTATTGCGACGTTTATTTTACTACTCATTCATTAATATGAAACGCACTGATGTGTGCGTTAAAAAAAACTATTCGTTGGATATTGTGTGAAAGGAAATAATTACAAGCACCCCTTTCTCTCATTAATTAAAAGTTACTCGTGAGCCCAACCATTAACGAAGTGGACAATCAGAATGACCCAATTCACAAGGCCGTTGTAACAAACGTCGCGAGACCCTCTCACCACTAGTAGAAGAGTTGAATAAACCTCAAGACAAATGGTCTGGTAAAAACGCATTTTCGTTTCATCTGTTGGTTTCCGGAGGAGTAAAAAACAAGTAAGAAAAAAAATGCCCCTTCTCGAGGTCTTAAAATAAAGGAAAGGACAAAATCCCGTCTGAGAAAAATAATAGTAAAGTAGAATATAAGTCTTCCATCGTCGTAGACAAGTTCTTACTTTTTGTTTTATTCTTCCATACTACGTTCTAAAAATCACGTGCTTCGAGGATATCCCTGGCATTTTGCCAAGAAATGACTAGACTGAACAATTTGTTGGCGACCGTTTGGGTTTGCCGATGTGGAACGGCGCCGTCGCCAAAGGTTCTACGCGCGTTTTTACTTTTCGAATTGTGGCGTAATGAATTACGATATTGGAATTCGCAGTAGACTTCTTCGTTAAAGAGGAACGAAGTAAAATATCCGAAGAAAGGATACCAGCAGGAAAAATGGAATTTATTGGCATGGAAATCTCGCTTACTTCCATCTCTCAGGAGCTTCGAATGCTTGCACGTGATTTGCGCGTGAAAATGGCTCCGCTCCAGACTTTCATTCGAAAATAAATGGAACAATGAAATTATTTGACATTTGTTAATTTTTTTCCAAGGTTTATCACATGAGTAGAGTTTTCCTGAAAGATTTTTTTTTTTTTTGCTAGTGCATCTTTCAGTTAATGTAATTTATCTGTCAATAAGAATGATTATTATTTAGTTATTGAAGTCGCTTTTTAATCAGTTCATGTGATTTTCAAATCTAATTTCATCTGTGAAGTAATATCCCTTGTAAATTTCATATATTTTAAAATAAGTGGGTGTTTTGTTTTGTTTGATATGCTATCTGGAATGAATTTATTTTATTTAAGTGTTATATATTAAATGCATTAAAATTAATCTCCGAGAATGTCCATGTCATTGAGTATTAATGAATTTGATAACTAGGTGTGGTCATATTTATATCAATATATTGTTACATCCCTATATTTGCTGGGCTTCTTTTCGTTTTTAGGAATTTTCACCAAATTATTTTAGTTCGAAATAAGTTTTCCGAGAGAAATTTGGTAATTATTAGAGAGTATTTGTGTTGATTTGGTGGTAAAAGGAATATTTATGCATATTGTCATCCTAATTAACGTGTCGCAGTCATTTTCAATTTATGTTGTTAACTAAGGACAGAATCATAAATACTTCAATTTCTTAATTTTTTTTTAAAAAAAAAAATAGAATAGATTTCAGTAAAATTGCCAAACCTAAAATTTCATATTTGCATTATTATTTTTTGTTATCGTATTAAATACACTGCTCTGTTAAAAATCACAATTTTTATGTATTTCGTCACCTATGTCGTTTTTATTGCTCTGTGTGTTCTATAATTGTTCTACAGTATTTAACAAAGCTCATTTATTTTTCGCGACATTAAGAATAAATATTACATAGAATTGTTCATGAATAAAAAGAAAAGAATAAATGAATTATCTTGGAATTTTCCATTACACGTTCTGATTTCATTTTTCACTAAATATAAAAGTATCTTGTTCTGTGGAAAAATTCTTTCGGTGCGATTTATCACGTGATATGTTAATTTTTCAATCTGTTACTGATATATCCGTTGGTAGTATATAAGTGTAACATTGTTTTTTGTTTACTTAATCATAAATTTCTCATGCAATAAGAGGATTATTTCTAGGAATAAACTTTATTTATTTATTTATTTTGAAAATACCGAGTGCTTTGCATTTAACTATGTTCACTTTAAACATTTTAAATCATACACTTGGACTCGGTAGTGGAGGAAAATCCTCAACCAAATATTTTCAATTTCTTGCATGTCATTGTTTTTACTCCATGCATATAATTTTATCAATTTACATTTTATGAGTTTATCCTGAGGTTGAATTTTAAATTGTTTTATCTAGAAAAATGGTAATATCTTCATTTGTTTTTGACAAATGAACCTAGTATGAATGAAATGTACCTAGAGAATTCAATGATTGAAATATCAGTGACGTACCCAGAAATTAATTTCTAGGGGTGCATATCATTACCATGAAGAATCAATTTTGTAGAATTTCCACTTGGTAAAAAGTAAGTAATACGCTGTATCAGTCTTATTTCTCCTATTTAAAACTTTTTAAGTATTGATATAATTGTGTCAAGTTATAAAAATTACAATAATGGAGATTATTTGAGAAAAATAATAAATGTACCTCAAAAATAAAAAATAAAAATCCTTTTTCTTGGGATGGGGGACATTTTCTATAGGGATGTATCCTCCCTTCATCTACATCTACTAAAACTAACACCCAGAGGCGCCCTTTTAGATTCAGCAAAAATTTCTCTATTATCTCAGGAATCGGCTTACTTAGAATCCTTAATTCTCTGCGTAATGAAAATATTTAAGCATGATGAGAAAAAAATCCTTACTTTAAAATTTGAGATATCTGTATAATAGTATGATAAAAGAATTATCCTGAAATATTTCAATTTCGAGAAAGAAATCTTGGGTGAGGGGGAGATGCATATGTCCATTTGCACCCCCTTTCCCAGATACGCTATTGGAACCTATCAACCAATTTTTTTAAAACGGGAAATCGCTTAATCGATTTCATATAAAGTATTGATTTATAATTTTGTTTGAACTCTTGTGATTTTTTTTATGAATGGAGTGATTTAATTTAAAGTATTAAAAATCACACTTTTGGAAAAATAATTAAAAAAATAATATCTTATTCTGGCTTATAACCTGGATGAAAATACTTTATAAAATTGCAGGTTTGAAAAACATTCCTCCTTTTTTCTATTATGAACTGTTTCAAAGGAACGAAGATTTTAACACTCATGAATACCAGTTTTATGGGCATTTATCCACCTGTAAGTCATAAGCACTCACTTTTACTTTTATTGGTAAAATCCGGTGTCGATGCTCATGTAATCAATTATTGTTTTAAATGTACTTTTCATTTTGATGTTTTTTTTTTTTTTGCTGGTAAAAAATAATGTCTTGTTTTATTCGTATTACTTTTATTTTACCTACTACCAAATTTACCAATAAAACAACTTTTCAAAGAGTAATTAGGATACATAAGAGAAGTATCGTAGAGCTTTAATTATTAGTGACAAAAAACCGAGATATCTGGTTACTACTTAATCTGCATATTAATTGATCCATATGTATGTCATGTTGTAAATTTGTTTTTAATGTTGATTAGAGTTTGGTTTCAGTAAACCGTAGAATAAAATTAACCCGCAGTATCGTAAAATTTTAATTATTCCAAAAAAATAACGGAGATGGGGAATTAATTTATTATTATTCTTAAGATTTCTCTCTACATAGCCACCCTCCAGAGTTATATGTTTCACTCAGCGTTTCTTGACCTTTAGAAGTCCGTCATGGTGGAACTCCGGAGATTGAATATCTTCTCCTTACTGAGGGTAACTTCAGTCCAGTGCTTCCTGAAACCAAACAAATCGCTATTAATAACTCTCAATTACCACACACACACATGGATAATTTAATTTGCAAGATTAATTTTATCCAGATATTTCGTTTATTTTTTAATAATAATTAAAATTTTACGATACCTCCTTGTAGATTCATATTTGGCAAATTGACGAAGCATTTGTAGAAGTATCGTGCTCTCTCGAGTAAGTTACATTTTTTAAAGGATAAAATTTCCTGTAGTAAAATTCCCTGATAATAGGCAACGCCGTATGTTCTAACATTAATTATGACAATTTTTTGCGGGATTGTCCAGAAGGTAAGTGTTGAATAAATATATTTCGAATTTTTTACCTAACATTAGATCTGCATTACACATTACTGTTTCGTAACTGGAGTTTCAAACTTAATCTAGAACACGTGGAAGAATATATTTTTAAAGACACGCTTCACGTGCAAAACACTGCGGGAAATCCCGGTAAAAAGTGCATGTATGTACACCCGGAGAACTGCTGCGTCTTCGCTTCCGTATGCCTGTTCCAGAATCTGATAATACTTCGCCAAGTGTTAACTCATCCGCGTCTTCCAAACGTTGATTCCAAAATCTCTACCAGAAATTGTTTACCGGCTTAAACATCTTGGCAGGAGATGACGGTATTGTCGATTTGACCGATATGACTTGTGTCTACCTGGTTTTTTTTAAAGAGAGATTTCTTTGCATTACTAAATGCTGATTCGACTAAAAGCTATGACGTAAACGCTTGCAGGTGGCATCTTAACATCAACAATGACCCCTAATTTTAGCACTGGGAATTGTGTGCAGTGAAAAAATTCAAATTTGTAGTAAAAATTTTTTAGATAAGATCTTTAGTATTGCAGCTGGCAGTTTATGAATCGAGTTTTGGGTTCGAATCCTAATCCACCATTTTGCTGGAATACGCGGAATGCATAAATCGAACTGGACCTCAACTTCGTATGACATGGAAGTTTGGAGAATGAGGTACGTGCTTGAGTGTCACTCTTATCGTTTGATAGTGGTTTGAAATTGCGAGGTCTTTTGCTTCGTGTATATCTGAAGCGACGTTATTTAAAAACCAAACTTACGTTTTGAATGTTTTTGTGTTTTGGCAAAACTGGAAAAAGCAGCCAATAACATTTGCTTGTTTATTTGAGGGAGAAAAAAAATTCTGGTAGCTATTTTATACACATTTATATTTTTAATTCATCTTTTCCCTTATTCATATCGCAGTGCGAAACATTTTAATATTGCATACATTTAATATTACAAACATTTTTGCATGAAATGTATATAAGTTTCACATTTCTTCCGTTAACAAAAAATCAATTTATTTTTGAAATTATTTTACTTTCGCAATATTCAAAATAAATAAATAAATAAATAATAATAATTGAAGCGTCTTATTAAAGTGATAAAATACAAAGTAAATTATTGCCGTTTTAAACGACGCAAACAAGTTTGCAAATAAGTCTAATAAGAATGCGAAGAAGTTTGTTTTTATTATCAATTGAAGAATGACCAAAGGCATTTTAACTAGCCACACCGTAGGAGGAAACAGTCGGCATCCCGTGACCAAAACGGGAAATGTCCGCCTCTTTTTAGGTAACGGCGGTCACGTGACGTAAACATTAGAGCGCGTGGTTGCGATTAAGCGTTTGTCATTCTTTTCTACTGTAATAGTGTAGCGTTGTCATTTTCTTTTTTTCCTCTTCCTTTGTCTCATCTTACTGTGTATGGTTACATAACTTTGAATGGAGAAAACTACAAAGACTTGTTTTTGCATGGTCGAATTTAAATAATTTTTTGCCCTTTCTGTGAGAAAATTGAAATTTCATAATTTCCTGCGGCAAAAATGAGAGTAGTATCACTTTTTCTTTCAGAGAGAATTCCTTGCATATTTGATTCGGGCCACTTTTTTTTTTTCTAATTCGGATGCTGTGAAATAATTTCTTTCATTTTGTGTGGCAATAAAATTATTCATTTGATGTGGTAGTAAAGCATTTAGTGTTTGTAAATAAAACATAAATTCATTTCTCCGATTAATTTTTCGTAAATAATAATTGAAATGTCTATTTTTTGATTGTTGATAGTTCAAACAGTTTTTTAGGGGATGGAAGAGAGGAGATACATGTTCAGCAATTGCAGATTTGTATCAGAAAAACTTCTATTTTGAATGGAGGACATTATTCTTTAAATAACTAACAACGGAGATGTAATTTATTTGTGGAATTTTTAAAACGTATGATTTTTTTTTTTTTTTTAAAAAAAAAAAAAGACAAAGTACATAAAATATCAAATGAAAATTTCATTATCTTGAAATTCAGGCGCATGATACTTTAAAGCGGTTCCATTAAAAGTTATGATGCAATGAAATATTCTTTTCCATTTAATTTGGTGTTTAAATATTTAAAAAAAAATATTGTCCCTCCTTAGAAACTAGATTGCAAGTGCCATTTTAACATCTGTTCGACGAAAGTGAATAAAAAAATCAATTCCAATGAAAACCCACCATTTTATAGCGTGTTGTATTTTATAGGTTATAGAACGGCTTCAGCATCCTAGTGGTGGTCATGGTCTCGAACTCGCAGCAGGCTTTGTTTCCGTCGAGTCGTGGGCTCGAGTCTCGATGCAACTAAATACTCATCGTAGTTGTTGGACGCAATATCTGTCAAGGCTCCGAACCCTCCCATTGTTGTGGTGTGGATGTTTGGAGAGGGAAGTGCTAGCTATTCTCGTGTTATCCTTGTCACTCACTTTTAGTGTGACGTTAATAAAAAACCAGTCAATTCAAAATGTGTTACAGTACTTGAAAGAAAATTTTAAAACTTGACAGAGGGTGATGAAAATACACCCACATTTCAAAATTTGAATGTTTTTTTTTTTTTAAATGTCTAATGCTGCTTTTTTTTGTTTTAATGGTTCCGAAAAATTAATCACTGATCGGAAATTAATGTTGGTTAATTATGAGCTCATATCCAATACATAAAAAAAAGTAACCTAGATTGAAATTAAAACGTCAAATGTATAACGCGAACATTCAAAATCTTGCCAAAATAAATTTATTATTGCTGCAAAATTTTACATTATCATTATTAGATCTTTAAAAGTGAAATGAATTTTTTAAAATTTTTACTCTTGGCAAACAGTTGCATTATATTGTTCTAAAAAGGTTTCAAAATCTTGGTCGTTACCGATTTAAGATGTTTTGACAGACCGTCTATCAACTTCATGGGGTTAAAAAATAACACTCGGAAAGTAAACTTTCAAACGTGGCCGCCACATTATGGAATGATGCTTTTTGTATCGGACTTCCATTTCCCCCTTTCCCCCCGATTTCCGAAATTATATGTGGGAAGTATAATTAAACCATTTGAATCGTTTTCCGTCTTTTGATGCGAGTCCTTTTATATTAATTATTATTCAATTTAATTTTTATGCGAGAAAATTACATTTGGTATGTCGTATTCCCTCCCTCTTGAACGGGTTTAATAGTCGATTGATCATGGTCGCGAACTCATCCGTCGAGTCGTGGGTTCGAGTCCTTAAGACAGTCTTGCAACGGAGCTAATGAAGGTTAAGCTTTCCGAGGATCTAAGCCTACACGTCCCGTTGACTGGTGTGGAAGTTAGAAAAGGAAGTGCTAGTCAGTTGTCGTTCATTTCAGACTTCTCTGCCAAATATATTCACCCGTTTGGTGATCGAATGTGACATAATGGTCACATTGTTGTTTATGCATGTCGTAATTGGCGACCCCTGAGAATTATATAAGGGAATCTCAGAGGCTTGACATTTAATGAATTTGATTGATTGATCGCTTGTTAATGTCGCATTTGGAAGGAAATTGGCGACGGACCTCGACATTTTGAACATTATTCAAGTGACGAGGAGGATACATGAGCTGGCACCCATCCTCTTCAAACTCCCATGCCACACCAACGTGAGTATTTGGAGCCTCGATGAATTTAACTTGCATCAGCCCTACTACATGTGGATTGTTTCGTAGGATCAGGACTCGAATCCACGACTCGACGAAAAAAAATTTGGCCGAAAGTTCGCGACCCTAACCACCCAGCTAACGCTTTTTAGAATTGTCTCGGAGCATCGATGAAAACTTGTCAACATAATATTTGTCTTCAATTGTGTTTACTCTTTCAGTATTCTGTTTGTCAAATATCTTTGTTTGTTCTCCTTTCCTATTTCAGCGGCAATTCAGTTTTCAGAAAAAATATTAAAATCCACTAAACGTGTAAAAAAACTGCTGATTCACGTGTTTTATGGTTTTTTAAACGGTTTATTTAATTTTTTTGATATGGTATACATATGTTGATAGAAATTTTATTAATTCTCTTAAATATTCAAATTAAATAACGTGATATAATTTTAACCACCCAAATTTAAATAAATAAAAAAAAAAAAAAAAAAAAAAAAAAAAAAAAAAAAAAAAAAAAACAGAATTGAATAGTAAAATCCTGAAAACATCACATAAGATCTTGCAGCACAGCTTGAATTCCTTCTATGTTTTTATTGCGCAGCTGTAATAAAAACCTTCAGTTTCATGTTTTTATGCATATTCCGTGAGTGCAGAAGGGAAAAAAAACTGTCAACAATGCGCGAGAACCCTTTGTGTCGTGCCGTCCATCATAAGAGAAAACAATGGATTTCACGCCACACGAAAGTTTACATATTTCTTCATGTTTGGCGAAGGCCGCGTGTATTTTTACGGGGAAAAAAAAAACTGCTCTCCGTGTTGAAGATTTCAAAAACTATTAAGTTTCCTAGACGCTACCTCATTTGAATAAGTCTTTCTCGCATTTGCACGTTTTCAGATGGCCTATAAAATTGTATTTACTTTGTGATTTACTGTTTTGTGGTGATTTGATGGTGTTAAAAAACATTGTTTAGTTTACTAGCTTTTCGTCGATTAGTCAAGAGAGTCTCCCATCACTTAATAATGTGAAATTTGCGTAAAGAAATTTTTCTTTCCCTAAAAATTTGCTGTTGGTAGAAGAAAAGGTCATCGATTATTAAGGCCACTAGAAATTCACATTCACATAATAGATTGTGCAATCACGGAAGTCCATGAATGAAGAGGAAACGTTTGAAAAGTAATAATTATGCGTATGGGAAATAGGTACGGATATATGGCGTGTTTGAAGAAAAACGAAATATCGTATTTTGCAATTTTTAATTTTAAATTTTTTAAATTCTTGGTCATAAATTCTGAAGCTCAGCAAATAAATTCTTTTCTTTCAATCATAAATAAAAAATCTTAACCCTCTGACTACTGAATTTCTGGACAAATATCACATGAAAAAATGCGAGGATTTTCTACATCTTTATACATTGGAGAATGAAATGTGCAATATTTTTTGTAAAACAGACTTTTGTATGTAGATTTATGATTATGAGAAACTATTCTCTTCAGAAAAATCAGTGCATTCCATTTTTACCCCGTTTTGGCAATGGAAAACAAAATGTACAATAGATACGTTGAATTGGTAACCCGTGTAACAATGCATCCCTATTAAATATCGGTTTCTTTCTGTTTGACAAACGCACTTTGGCGCGATTGGACGCCATTTTGTTTCAATCGTCATTGATTTGATCGTTTTTTTAAAGTCCCACAAAGAAAGAACACGAAGTCTATTGGCGACGAGCATAGTAATTTTGAACCAAGATCAAGTGACGAGGGCGACACCTGAATTGGTATCTCCCTCTCTAAACTTCCACATCACGCCCATGCGAGGACTAGGACATCCTACCAGATTTCATGTTTGTAAGCCCCGCTACACGATGGGTCTTTGATCTACCACCTGGGCCGCGGTAACCAAATGGTCAAGGTCGTGGACTAGCGGTCAGCTGTTTTCGTTCAGTCGCAGGTTCGATCCTTGGCCGCCAAAGACCCGCCGTGTAGCCGTGGCTGATGCACGTTAAATCTGTTCGGGGCCCAAAGTCCTCCCGTTGGCATGGTGTGGATGTTAGGAGAAGGGGGTGCCAGCTCAGGTGTCGTCCTCGTCACTTGACCGTGGTTCTAAATTCTCTCGTAGTTTCCGGGTTCGAGTCGCAAACGCAGTCTCCTCCCCCCGTCCAATCCTAAGTGGTGTCCCCCAAGGATCGATTTTAAGCCCAAGATTTTTTTCTTTGTACGTAAATGACATCCCGAAGGCTTCCAACATCCATTTAGCGATGTACGCTGATGACACTGCCATTATGTCCCAAGACATCTGCAATCGAAAAATTATTGAAAGATTGCAGAGGTACATATCTCGTTTACAGCTCTGGCTCATTAACTGGAAAATTAAAGTTAATGCATCCAAAAGCGCTTGCCTCCTCTTTACGAAATAACGGTGCATTGGCAATTTGCCAGCAGTCACCATTTTCGATCAACCCGTCCCCTGGGTTACTGAATACAAGTACCTAGGGTTGGTTCTAGATGCAAAATTAACATTTGCCCACCATATCCGAAAAACCTATCAAAAGGCTATCGGAATGAGCAGATTGCTCACACGCTTGATTTCTCGTAAGAGCAAGCTGGCGATCAGGCACAAAATTTTGCTCTACAAGTCGATCTTAAGACCGATCATGTTGTACGCGTCGCCTATTTGGGCGTCTGCGGCGACCACCCATCTGAAACGACTGCACGTCTTTCAAAACATCCACCTTAGGAAAATGTTAAATGCTCCCTGGTTTGTTCGGAACGAAGTCCTGCATAACGACCTTAAAATTGAACCAATTCTAGAGTTCATCAAAAAACAATCTTTTAATTTCTTTAATAGGATCCCTCAAATACCTAATGAATCACTTCAACAGCTCCCTGCGTATGATGCAAGCATTGCATCTTCGCAGAAAAGACCCAGAGCGGCGCTCGGACACTCCTATGTTCACTTCCCAGTCCTAAAAAGACTGCGAGCGCATTGAAGCAATTCATTAGTGAAATCCTGCTTAATTTTCAAAATTCAGGACTTCACATCGATAAGTGGCAATGTCCCACGGTCAAAATGGACCTCGCGTAATACTGTCGATCACTTTCAAAAATTTTAATTTTTCGAAAACTTGAAAATTTAAACACTTTTCCAATTGTAAACAACTAAAATCATCATCTTTCTAAGGTAATAACAGTTTTCTCCACCAGGCGTCGCTATTGGCGCATAGTTCCAAATTGCTCAATTCTTACTTTTCGACTCATTCTCCTCGCGTTTAAAATCTCCCTTAATTTTAAATAGCTAAATTTTCCTTTAAATTGGTTTCGGAACGGCATTTCTGTTTAATTCATTTTAATTCAATAGTTTAATTTTTCTTTTATAACCTCTCAAAATCCCGCGGACAACAGCTTTCTCGAAGTCGCTTTCGTCTTCGAACTGAAGTCCTACCCCTAATCTACTCCCTGCCCACCGCTATATATGCTTCTTAGCTTACGGCTACAGCATCCAATGGCAGTGCGCGCTTTCGTAACTTTAATTTCCAACTCTATTTCGGCAGCTCCTCACTCTGCCGAACACCCAGGCGTTTGTTGCCTTGATCCTAATTATGATAGCTTTTTACAATTCTGATAAACTTTAACTAATTATGCTCTTTAATTATAAATTATGATGAGAGGGTAAGTTTTTAATTTTTAAAATAGGTACCTCGTAATTTTAGCCGTTACCGACGCCAAGATGTGGGTTGAAACAGAATATTACCGAAAAATCGATTTCAAAACCAAAAGCATTCCTCAATAAAAGAAGCTCGGGAAAATCACGGGATGAGCAAATATTGCTACTGTGAGTTGTCCTCGGAAATCGCCGGGTAAATAGAGGGTTAATTTGTATTGAAAGTGTGATTAAAGGTTTTTAGACATCTTTATATCTCATTTGTGGTAGCACAATATCTCTTGATTCTATTCCAAAAATTTCCCCTCTTTCTGTTGTCCGTTTCCCATGGCAACAAACAATATTTCAGCTGATTGGAAATTTTTTTTTTCTTCTTTTATTCTACTTGAGTTCTTGTATTATAATTATCGCTTTAGCTGTCTTGGACCCCACCCAGAAGAGAAACACCATCTTTTAGCATATTAACAAATCCCTCTTGATAACTACTTCCTGTTAAAATGTACCTAGATAGAAAATGATTTGTGGTCGAATCCACGGTTTTTGATTACCTTATGGTAAAATAATTAAAAACCGCCCTCTGCATCAAAAAGTTTTGAATAACTTGTATAACTGTACTTATTCATGTATCTTTATTTTTTTGCGTATCTTAACATATTTTGTGAAACAATACATCACCTAAAATAAGATTAGAGTATGTATTGGACTGGATTGGTTTTATTAAAGTCGCGCTAGAAGCAACACGAGGGCTATTGAAGACGGACCTCGTAATTTTTAACCTCGACGGCACCTCAACTGCTACCCCTTTCCTAACTTCCATATCACGCCAACGGAAGGATTTTGAGCCCCTACAGATTTTAAGTGCATCAGCCCCGGCAACATGACAGGTCTTTAGCGGCATCAGGACATGAACCCACGACTCGATGAAAGCCGCCGGCCGTGAATCTACGACCATAGCCACTAGGCTATCGCGGCCTCATTAGAATGTGTACACAAGTATCTTTCAAAATCTTTACCGTTTTCTAATTGCTTAATCTTCTAAAAAATGGTCAGGATATTTTAAAGTTATTCTGTGAAAATGTATTGATTGTACGTGTTTTCAGTAATTGTTTTTCATCTGTGGGGAAAAAAAATCAGTTTAGGGGACAATTATTGAATTGCTGTATTTTGTTCAACATGTGACACTTGTAAAATGTTTCTCATGTTTTAGTAAATAAATACAAAGAAAGGCTAAAATAAACCAATAAATAAATAAAAATGCGTTTCAGGAGCAAAGTTCGCATCCTTCATCCCACCTTAGTTGTCAAGTTATAACATTTATATTATTTTCAATAAATTTTAGGTTGTAGTCCCGGTGGCCTCCTGGGCGATCATCATATAAATGTCTGTTTTCCATTGAAATATGTGGTTCAATTTTGGAACTAGGGAAATTTGGTCACTTTAGGGATGTAATCAACTTTGGAGGTTCTGCTGTGCTGTTTGCAGAATGTAATGAAAAAAATAATCAAAACCCCAGAAAGGCCGCATTGTTAAGCAAATGGAGAAACCTGAACACCTTAGATATGAGGGAGAGTGAAGGGAAAGTTGAGGTTTATCGCTCGAGAACCAAATCTAGCTATGCTGCGCTAAGCCATGTGTATCGTGTAGCATCAGAAGATACCCATGCATAAAATTATCAATACAGACCAGAAAAAACTAATAGAAAACTCTTACTAAAGAAAAATGTTGTGACATTTTGGAGAAGATATCGAACTTTGGTGTGGAAGTTAGGTGAAGAGGTGGGGGTTGCCAGCTCGGGTGTTGTCCGTAGTGAATATTTCTGCACTGGAGACCTAGCCCGAGTGGGGGCTCTAATCTCCATATCTTGAAGTTAAGCCTGATAATATCAATGCCCATGTTTAAGTGGATGCTTATTAAGTTGAATTAAAATTATAATAAAATTAAATAGTAAAAGTTAAAATTAAATAAAATAAAGTTTAAGTCTTGGTTAAAAATAAAGTTACCTAAGTTTAAAATTAAATCGTCACTAGATCGATGTTCAAAATGACGAGGTCCGTCGTCAATAGCCCTCGTGTTGTTTCTAGTGCGATGTTAATAAAACCGATCAATCAATCGAACATTGAAGTAATAATTAATTGGACAATGAACGAAAGAGTGGAGATTCTGGGAGTCCGGTTTTTTAACAAAATGATAATAATCCCTGGTCTTGTAAAACAAATTCAATGTGCAGGATAACACAGTTTGTTCTACTTGTAATAGATCTAATGATCTGAAATACATTTCTGTTAATATATGCATGAGTTATACCTTGCATAGAAATCATCTCTGGAACATATTCCAAATCAATTTCATGCTCTATCAACTTCGGAGGATCTTTGGAGAATGCAGTATTGAACAAAAGAAAATTTAGAGCTTTATTATTTATTTATTTTTATAGAGGATGAAATATTTGGAAATTTATTGATCTGAGGAAAATAATTTTTCGAAAAGGTTTGATAGCCTTTGTTGCTCCACAACCCACATCAATCAATCATATGTAACTGTGATCTAAACGAAAGAAAGAATAATAATAATAAAAAATTGGTTGACAAGGAAGAGGGTCAAAAATAAAGAAGGATCGCCAGGATATCCCGAGAACGCGTTACCCGTGTTTACTTAAAACAATCTCTGTGGGAAAGCAGAAGATCACGAGGGAATCTCGGGATCGTGATACCCGCACTTACCTAAATTAGGTAAGCCTCTGAGGCGTACTTTCTAGAAGGTGTTCAAGAAGAATTTGCATTTTAACTATTTATGAATTGTATTTTAATTGCACTATATAATTTTGTTGACAACTATAAAAGTTAATAAAATTTAATGGAGATGAAAAGAAAAGGTTTTTTTCTCAAAAACTTTTCATATACAAGGTTGCGCGTGATGTCTCTGTTTTGGAATGCGATTTTAAAGAGAAGCAAAATTTCCATCCACTCATGTTCCAGAAATAGTGAGAAATGGGAGAAAGTCTGGTGTTGTCCACATTACCTTTTCAAAACAGAGTCTCATTGCTCTCATATTATTTTAATTTATTTAAACTGAATATAATTTTTTTTTGGGGGGGGGGGGGGCGAGACATGGAACATTGAAACCCGAGATATTTATATATTTAATAACTGTTACAGCTATTCCATCTTTAAATGATTTCGCGTTGTGCAAAGTAGAATTTGACGTTATCTGAAAATAGTGAATCTGATGGGCAAAGACGTTATTGAATAACGGGATATAAAACAATTGAGTTAAAACAGTGAAATTTATGTGACAAAAACCTAATTTGTTAACGTCCGGTAAAGACAATTTTCATGCATTTGATGTATTCTCACAACATGAATTCATTCTTCTATTATTTATAAATTGGGGATAAGGGTTCCTCATAACACATAGATAATTCTAGAAGTTAGTATTTATAATAAAACTATTCATAATATTTAATTGTTATCGCAATTGATTGTTTTATTAACGCTGCACTTAGAAGCCATGCAAGCTGTTATTGGCGACAGACCTCGTAATTTTGGTCAAGTGAGTAGACGACTTTCCTCTCCAAATTTCGTCACAATGATGGCGGGCGGACTTGGGACCTCGACAAATTTAATGTGCATTGGCCCCGCGAAATGTCGGATTTTAAGTGGCAACAGAGCTCGAATGCACGACTACGCCGGCCGCGAGTTTCCGACCATGACCGTTAGGCTACCGCAATCACATTATTATAACTAAACGAAGTTAGTTTTAATAATTCTCTTATGAGCGAAAGTAGTTTTTTTGTTATATGTCGAATAAATACGTTTTTTTTTTTTTTTTTTTTTTTTTTTTATAATTATAAAAAATAATTTTTTTTTTTTATTATTTTTTTTTTTCGTGAAGCACAAATTTACGAAACGCAATTTTTTCCCAGAAAGTAACAATCGTGAGATTGGGAGTCACCGCTATTGGGGTTGTAGAAGTGGTAAAAGAAGCTGCACTGAAAATGGTATCGAATGAGATTGCTTTGGAGCCACAGGACCAATATGAGGTAATATAAAGGGTCGCCCACCACGTGCGTGATCACCGGCAAGTCAGATGATTCCAATCGCTCACTGTGTCAATAATGAACCTGGTGATTTGCCTTATCTTGGCCGAAGTTTCCTGCCTTCCCTTAACTTTCATATCTCTGTTTCGAATCATTCCACTTTCAAATGATCTCAAAATGGTGTGTGTGTGTCTGATTGTTGGTCACCACCAGCACCCGCTAGTCGGAAAGCTCGTCAAAAGAGGAAATGTGTTGTCTGTCAGATTGTTCCTCGAGTCACAAGGTGGTGTATTGGAAAATTCGTCGGTCCTGAGGAGTTGGACGATAAACAGGTCTGCTTATAAAGTTGTTACTAACGCGAACTTTTCGCATTTCTTTTTTTTGATCTTTAAGTTTGATATACAAAGTATGTGTCAAACAGGAGCGTAACGAGAAATTTTTCACGGGGGGGGAGGGGAAGGTTCTCCTTTTCTCTTATCTGAAAATTAATTCTATTCATTAATGATATTTCTTATTCTGATACTATTGTACTCTGGTATTATGTTTTGGCGATATTCTCATTTTTTTCCCCATTTTTTTTGGGTGTATCCCCCCTCCCCCAGTTCCATATTGTTTTAAAATTTAGCTATTTTTATGACAGCAAATCCATTCGTTTAAAAAATAATTTTTTTTTATTTCATTAGAAGTGATTTTTTTGAAATTTAAATATAGAGCAGTCTTTTTGGGGAGAGGGGGCTATAACCCTCATATCTCTCCTCCCCATTTTCACACTGTTGGCTGTGGGTCAAATTAATTTTTAGTTTGTAATAATTGAAAATATCTAATTACATGGAAGTTATACATTAAAATGGGATTAAAAATATTTTTTATATTGTAAATGTCTATTCTGTAAACATACCTTAGTTGTACCCTCATTTGTTTTTCTTGGAATTCTCATCTCTGGCCAAAAGGGTTTGGTTTTTATTAACGTCGCGCTAAAAGCAACACGAGGGCTATTGGCGACTGACTTCGTGATTTTGATCCTTGGTCATGTAACGAGGATGACACTTGAACTGGCACCCCATCTAACTTCCACACTACGCCAACAGGAAGACTTTGAGCTTTGACAGATTTAACGTGCATTAGTATCGGCAACACGGCGGTTCAAAAGTGGTGGCATCAAGACTCGTACCTGTGACTCGACGAAACCGCCGGCTGCGAGTCCGCGTTTTTCTTGGAATTTTCATCTCTGATCATAATGCAGTTTCTCTAGTTTTTGTAAGAAAACAAAATTTTATTGACTAATACACGAGGATTTTCATCTACCAATCTTGGAATATTTTAAACCTGCTTTAAATTTGGATGCTGCGTTGTATATTTATCGAGATTTAATTTAAGGAAATTGGTAGTCTGAAGGAGTGTGCTTGTCAAGAAACTTAAGTCTTAAAAAATAAAAGGTTTCTTTGTTAAATTATAATTAGCGCAAGACCGACTTTGATTTGCAGAAAATTGAATTCGGAAATACAAAACGTGCATTTGACGTATTATTCTTATACGGAATTGTTACAACAACTCCCTTCTGTATCATTTTAGATTTGTGTTTTTGCTAGTAGCCTCGAGTTTATTTTGAACTCTCTAGTATATGGTGAAATAAATAGTCCCCGGCAATAATCATAAGATATAGTGACGTCATTATCTAAAAACTCACATCGGCATTGACGTCACTCTTCAATTTATGATTATTCTGATCATTAATACCTATGTCTCATGATTTGAGATTCTTGTCTTAAGTTAGTTTTTCTTTTGTTTTTCACATTCGATTTTTACGATACCGAAAGAGATGTCCATTTTAGGAAGGAACTATAGTGAAAAATAACCTATATTATTTTGAAGAGAGAAAAGGTTTAATTTTGCCCATTTTCGTACAACAGGTTATTAAAAGTGTAATTCACATTGTGAATACCTTTTTGAAGTTAGCTGACAATGTAAGCTTTCATATATTAATAAATATCCCCCCTGATCATCTGCCCACCACTAGTTATCTTTTCCATTTCTTGACTCATTTATACTTGAATTGTTCTTTTTATTTTCTTATGAATTTATGCAGCCGTGGTAGTGAGTAGTCAGAATTCGCGAGCTAGCGTCCGATCGAGTCAAAGGTTTGAGTCCTGGAGCTTTTAAGACTCGCTTTGTAACGGGATGATGTACATTCTAGGCAGTGTACACCTTTTTGAGATCTAGTTGCTTCATGCAATTCTTTCTCGGTTACTTGTTTAATGAATGAAATCTAGCGAGGCTTCAAGTCCTTTCGTTGGCGTGGTGTGGAAATTTGGAGGGTGGGTGCCGATTCAGGTGTCATCTTCATCACTTGATCGAGGTTTAAAATTACGAGGTCCATAGACAATAATGCTCGTGTTGCTTTTTAGTTTGATGTCAATAAGCAATCAATCAATCAATAAAAAACTTATAATTACATAAATGCTTGTGGATCGTCTGAATTGGACAAATGTTATAAGTGCTAAGAAATTAATAACAATCGAAAACTATTTATCTGTGTGATATGTATAAGTTCAATTCGTTTTAGATCTTCATTGAAGAGACATATCTATGTTGATTATATTTTTATAGTATCCTTTTTTAAACGTCTCGTTATTTATTTAATATTATCAGTTTCCCATTAACTTCTTTTTCCTGTCTTAATCTGTCAAAATTTCTACAGCCGCTGAAAGTAAAGGCATCTCGAAAAGAGATAAAATTGGCGTTTTATTTTTTTAATTATTTCCCCCCCCCCAACTCTCCCTAACATTCGAATTTTATTTCTTTCCCATATTTGGAAAACTTTTCTTTCTCACCAGAAGGTTTCGAATAAAGCTTCGATTGCAAAATTTATATAAAGAATGAATTTTAAGAAATTGAAATACATAGAACCTTGAGCCAACTTTTAGAAAAACTAAAAAGACGAATAAGCGTAACCAAACATTGCAGTTTGTTCATATTGTCTGTGTGAGTTTCCTGATATTTTCCAAATCAATCATTATTATTATTTTTTTTTAAAAAAAAAATCGAATATCTGTATAGGATGACTTGAGAGTTATTTTATTAGAACCTTGGGAGTGAATTTCAGTATCGCATTGATTGTTATCTATTCTCTGTGTGAGAATAGAAGGAAGTAACAATGACCTATGTAGATACACATCTTGTTCAGCAATTCCGTGAGGAGAAAAATCTTGTAAAGTCAACCAACGTTTCGCAGATGTTAATCGAGACGACTGTTTGGCATTTCCTAACTTATATATCTCTAGCCCCGTGATAATGAACTTTTTGAGCGTAGGGTAAATTAGGGTTGCCGTGTCACATTTAGAAATATCTATATTTTTGTGTTATTTTTAACTGTAGTTGAAAAATGCTTTTGATGTATTCATTTATTTAAAATGCTAAAATTGGTAGCCCTTTAAAATAGTGAATTTTTTTTTTGTTGAATTTCAATTTGCTAAATCTGAAGGTTGTTATTTCGTTCACTTCAATCTCAAGCAACCACTACTAATTTCATCAGACAGTCGGTTTCATTTATTGGTTTAAATATTATTTAAAGCTGATGTTTGACAAAACCACGTAGCGGGGAAAATTGTTAGTGAAGCCATCTCTAGATTTTTCAGGGTACTAAAAGTATCCCGTAATCGACTCGAAGCCCTCTAAATTTTATGATTTTGAATGCATTATTTTTGTTCGAATCAGTCCATTTTTTCTTGCTTAATATATGTTCTGTAATTTGTTCACTGTACGGTATTATTAAATATGATTTTAATTTAATATGTTAAAGGAAAACTAGACAATTAGAGGTACGTACCTAAATTTTAAGGTACTACTAGAGGATTTCAAGATGTGAACACTGGTTCAGTAGAACCGATGGCTAATTTTTTTTTTTTTTTGTTTAGTTTGTGTATCCGCGGTTGCCTAAAGGTCATGGTCGCGAATTAACTGACGGCGTGGTTTCCGTCGGGTCTTGGGTTCCAGCCCTAATGCCACTAAAGACGCACCGCGTCGTCGGGCTGATGCATGTTTTATCGGTCGAGGTCCCAAGTCCTTTCCATTGGCGTGGAGAGTGAAGTGCCAGCTCAGGTGTCGTCGTCTCGTGATCCATATTCCATCACTAATATCCCAAGTGTTGCTTCTAAGTGTGGTTTTAATAAATAATCAATCCAGATTCTCAAGTACGACCTCGAATCGACAAACGAGCCCAGATGCTGTCTTGAAAGTTTCTATTTTGCTTCTTTAAATTATCAATTTGAATTGATTGGAAACCATTTAATTCCAAAATACTGTGGACTACTACATCTGGATAATGAATTATTTTAATTGTCTGGTGTTCACTGTTCTTGGGCCAAGACCGTCTGTGAACAATGCATGTCATCTAAAATATCTTGACCTGCGCATAATAGATATACCATCACTGATCTAGTCACTTGCTGTCTACAATCACCGATATCGGTTATAAAGCTTTAAGCTCATTTTTTTACCCCCTCCCCCCCTTTTTTTTGGAGAAATGCTCTGTGTTAGGTATAGCAATACTATGAACATTTTCCAATGCTAAAGATTCATTTTGCAATTTTGTTCTAAAATATTATCCGTTAATTTCTATTCTCTAATATTAGTTAAGTCTCCACGAGTAACGTGCGTATATAGCCATATTATTATGGAATTTTCTATTAATTATCGGTTTCATAAATCTGTTCTGTATTTCATATCTGTATCTCTATGACGAAATAGTACGGTTTAAATTAAATTCTTTTTTTTTAAAAAAAAAACCACTGTAAATTGATTATATGAACAGTAAAACGTACAAACTCGCCTAATTCGAATTGTCGCAGAAAACTATCTGTACTATTGTTTGGACAGCTTGATCTTATCTATTATTACAAATGATTTTTTTGAACTAATATACGAAGGAATTTTTTCGCCATGAAATAACACATGGCTAAACAAAATCGGATTCTTTTAGAATTGTTCAAGTTTTTGTGAAGTGGATTTTATTTTAGAGCAGTTTTCAATTGGCTTACTAAAATGTTAGGATTAGAGTACTAAATGTTTTCATTTCGTCCGTTAGTTATTTTGTAAAAAAGCTTTTTATTTGTTCTCAAGTTCATCGAAACTCAACGTAAATATCTATGTAAATTTTTATTTTTTACACCGTTATCATTTTAATTACTTGGTAATGGTCTATTAATTCAATTCTTACTGAATTTTTGTAATCAAAATTTTGTGCTTTGGCCTTTTCGATTCTGAAATATCTAATTTATTATTTTTTATGTTAACTGTTAAATAATTGCGAAATATTTTTCAAATGCCTTTTCTTTTTCCTGTTTTGTAGAATCTTCCCTTTTTTGAAATATTTAATATTTTCATTTCTAATGAACCCATTTTTTTTGTCTTTTGTAATTCTGAACCGAGTCATGGTTTATTGCCCAGAGCAGATGCCAAGATCCTTTGGAGAGAACTCACTGGCGGCGCTCGACCAAAAAGACGAGTAACATCTCTCGTATCGATCATTTTCGTAGCCCGCCCAAAATCACGTTTAAATGTCGGCCACCGAGTGCTCACGTGTTCGCGAGGGCTCCCGTATGAGGTATGAATATTTCCGACATTCAATTCCGACACCTTAATTTGCTCCATTCAAATACAACCTTGCATGAACTTACATTGCAGTCTTTATTTCCAATGCATCAATAGCTTCTTGTATTTTGTTTGAACACCACACCCAGGACTTTAGGTGAGAAAAGCATGCTTTTTTAAAGTCCACCGGGCCATTAGCCTCGGGAAAAATTTTCGGGAAGTCGCCAAAACGGGCGAGAAACCCTAGTGCCTGATAAACCCTTTCTTTCATCGTGTTGGCACCGTGCCAAAAAGCGAATCGCTTTCGGTCTCCTTCTGTCGTGAATACAATGTTGTGATTCGCGTATACGTAGTAGTGATGCGGAAAGAGCGCGTGATTCTGAACAGTGTTCGCGACCTACCTTTTTTGAATGCAGGATGATTTGTGAAGGTTTTTCGGGTCTCGTGATTTTCTTCATTGCTACTGATTTCTAACGCTCGCTGAATGTTTTGTTTAATGTCTAAGTAAAATGTATATCGGATT
>BMAW01114363.1:86145-124924 GCA_019974015.1 Nephila pilipes
TCACGAAGTTTTATATGTATGTTTTCTATCCCTTTGATGTTAAAACCATCAATTTTCTTTCCATAATAAAAACACCCGTGATAGCAGTGTCCTTCCCGCCGCTTCTTCCCTGGAATCTTTGCTTTCATCTCATCAGACCGTAACGGCGCGAAATTCGATCGTTTATATGCTTTCATTCCCACCCTGCACAATATCCAGAAGCGAGCATTTCGTTGGAAACGTCAATTACCGATTCTATTGTTATTCAGATCTTGGACCACACGCATTGAGAACCTCGCATACACTTCACTTTTGGAGCGCACTCGAGTGATTAAGAGAAATGTTCCAACTTAGGATTGTTTATTTACCTACCTACCTACCTCTCTCTCTCCAATCCTTAACATTCCAAGATGTTGCGTCACTTCGCTCTTGTTGGGGTCAAGAGCCTCCTTGCCTAGCGTGGCGGTGGGTTTCTCAGGGGCGTAGGCCAAAACAAGCGTGCCCCATTATCACGCAGACGTATGCAATTATGAAAGGCTATATTTATTCTTGTATTGCAAATCAGAGTGGAAATCTTAATTTCTGTCTAGGGTTTTTTGATGGGCGGTTGGTTTCTGGAGAATCTGGCCCGATTCTGAACACTGGCCACACCTGTAACCGCATTAAAAAACACAGTTCTAACGCCTTGACTTGGACTGTGGTAAGTAGCATGACCAGGATCTTGAGACCAGGAAATGTGGTCAAGTGTGAAAGCTGACGCCAAGAGTACTTTCAGATTTTTTGCAGTTTTGTTGTTCTTAATCTCGGAGTTGTCCACGAGAAGTTTCATATTCATCAAAATGATAGATCTCAGAATGCTTTTGTAATTAGTGGTACAATGAATGAGCTTTTTGTGATATTTTTGTGGATTTTTGCTTGTGTTGAGATATGTTAGTAATTTCTGATTCTGAGGATTCCCCCCCCCCGTTTTTTTTTTTAAAGTAAGTTTTGAAACCTTATGTGATAAGTCCTTTTAAAAATCTTTCCTCAAGTTATGAATTCCATTGAAAGCAGAAATATGGAACTTTAATAGCAATATTTCTTTTGGAATTTAAAGGAGGGAGATTGATTTGCCAAAATTTTGGAATGCATTCAGATATCCTAGGTTGGAACGACTTTAATATTATATACTACTCAGGATTTATAATTGATTTGATTTTTCTTTAAAGGTTCTTATTGTTGTCGATAGTTATTTTTCTGTCCTTCATAATTGTTTATTAATTTCTATGCTAGTTTTTGCGCTTGAAAATATTTTATCTTTTCGTGTCAAGGTATTAATATAATTATAAATTGTAAATGATTATTAAATATTTACGCAACAAAAAGTAAAACAATACTCGCTGTAATTTAAAAGCATCTGTTATTGGCGAGTTAATGAATTAAGGTTTATTGTTATTGTAGCTTTATCATATTTGTTTACTTTTAGACAATTTCTGTGATTAAAACTTTTGTTTTAATAAGCTATGCATCGCTTAAAAATTTGAATCACTGTTAATTTTCTCTTTTTTTTTTTGTGAATGTTATTTTACTCTTTAAGTTATCTTTGCGGTACTTAATTTTCTCAAACTATTTTATTTACTGATTTTGTTTATATCTTGATTTCATGTAACAGCATTTTCCGGGTAATCCTGCAGGTATCGGACTAGAACACCGCCAGAGTACTGGAAAATCACTAATAAAAACGCAATTAAACAGGCAAAGCTATGTATTGTATAAAAGTCAATAAAAAAAGAAACAAAGTGTCAAATAACAAAATTTAAAATTTTTTTTTTTTTATTGACATCCTACATTATTCTGTTGAAGTAGGAAGCATATAATATATAATTTTCTGTTATTTATCATCTGGTGGGAAAACGCCGGATTACTGGCAGGCTGGATTGGTGAAGTGTCGAATAATAGGATTACTGCATTTGTTTCTATTTATCGTATTTCTTGCTTCAATTTTATGTCTCTGCCTCTCACGTTTTGCGGTCTGCATTCATTCCATTATAGAAGTTTACCATAAAACAATTTAGTAGCTTTTGGGACGTCAAATCTGAACGTTAGGAAAACCATAAATTGTTATGTAGACATAACCTTTTCTTATTTTTTCTTTCGGTAATCTTACCGGTTTGAATTCATACTGTAAGACTTCCAGTTCCTGCATTCTCAATGGCACGATGTTTACGATCAATGAATCCCAAATTTAGATGTTTTCCTCGGCATTCTCAAACGATATTTGTTAGTATCAATTCCGTCTTTACGGTTTGCCGAGCAATTTTGGCCTTCTGTTTTATTTTCTCCCATTCCTTTTGGAATTGGTGAAGAAAAAGAACTACACGTGATATCTGCGACTTGTCTGATGTTCGAAAGGTGTCACTCTTTTACGTTACGTTTCACGTCACCGTTAGCAGTATTATACCTTTTTTGGTATTTCTCTTTTGGATTATAATGGCATGCTATATAGTGTCGTTGACACATTTTTGAAAATCTTTGTAAAAGGTTGAAAGACTTTTTGGAAATTGTGTTTGAATGATAAGGTTTTTGTTTTGTAAATATTTGTTTTTAATGTTTCCGTTATTTATTTTGTTTTTCGCGTCATGCGAATGGTAAAGAATCAATCTTTGATTGGCTGCATTGTTTTTATACATCTCATTCATGCGCATGGTTTTGTAGGATATAAATTCAAACAATTCGGTGGAATGAATTTTATGCGAATTTTTTTTTTTTAATACGGATCTAGAAATGCTTGTTATTTCGTGTATTTGTATTCATTTCGAAGAATTTGTTTTTATCTAAAACAAACGAATGAATATAAGGATCTCCAAAAAACTCAATGAATAATAAATTGTCGGAAGCAAAGCTAGACCATGACGTCATGTGTTTGTGACGTAATATTCGCTGAAGTATCGTAGTGGAGCTAAGATTAGAAAGGGATTTAAAAAAGGCTGTAAATTCGCTCTCTAGTTTGTGTAATTAAATTTTTTTTTTTTTAATATTCACGAATTGATATTTATTCCTATTCTTTTAAAAGAAAAGAGGGCCAAATGCTCATTCTGTATGTCGTATAAATACCATATCATTTAGGATCGATAGATTTAAAAAAAATCAAGAATAGGAAATTGATTGTGGGTTATTTTGTCGTGCGTAGATTTGAAATTATTATTCAACAATCGTCAAACATTATTGTGTTTTTCTACTTTTAATACTATATTTAATATTATTAACTGATTGATCTATTTTACTAATAAATTTTGCAAATTAGTGTGATTTTCGTAGTAGTATTTATCCATAAACATTATTCGCTTCTGGTTTGTTTACATGAAAACAAAGCTGTGCTTTTTTTTTGGGGGGGGGGCGGCGCTCTAACCAGCGGAAATCGAACAAACTTGCATTACTGTAGGTAGCCAAGGGGAGATTAAGTGTGCGCAAATTGCAAACGTAGGAGGCCTTTCTCCTTCCTTTTCAAAAGTTTTGCAAACCTGTTAAGATTCAAATAGTTCCTCAAATATGGCAAGTTACCGGATAATTCTAAAAAGATAAAAATAAGACATTAGAATTACAGCATTCAGTTATGTTCTAGAATATCTTTTCGCATAGAAGGAATTTTGGCAGGCCGTAGTGTTCTTTCGAGTCAAATCTAGTGTTAAGACTTGTTAACGGCTTAGATACTCAGCATTCAGGTTGACTTTACCATGTCTATATCTCACACATTCGTTGAATCTTTCAAGAGCCAAGGACGATCGCTGGAGGCAGGGCACTTTGAGAAAATTCCTGAGGAGGGAACCCATGAGAGCATCGCAAATCCTGTGATGATTCATTCGCTCAAGAAATAGGGCACTAGGTATACCAAAATTTTGCAAAAATCGCTTCAACATGGAATTAAAAGTTTTCCAAAGCCGATTTAGAAAAAAATCATTTCGAGGAACGCAGCATCATCATCCATGGTTTTAATGTACACAATTTCGTGTGTCTGGGCTCTTTCGTCTTTGCGCTACGCCGCTCATATTCTGGCTCGCACACTCACGCAAACTCTTCCTTTATTTATTATAGATGAAATGCGCGGTTTCCCCATTTGCTTGGTTACATATCACCGCAAAATATTATCGTCTGCTCTCTATTGCTTATCTTTTGTTATTTCCATAATGCCAGATATTAAAATATTTGTTGAGTTTTTTTTTAAAAAAAATCGTTTGGTGGAATTATATGTGCTCACCATTTTCTATACGTTGCAGATATTTTATTTATTTTCTAATTAACGAATTAATTAACTAAAAATCGAAATCAATATTTATTTTAAAAAGTTCAAAGAATGACTGAGCTTTATAGGCCCTTCAGGCGGTGCGCACTCTATTTCTGTAGCTTTTGCCCCTTGGGTGCAAATTACTAGCTATTGTCCAGGCCGAGTGGTTAGCCCGATGTTGAACACGAGGGATTTACTTCCCAAGCGAATTTGGTACACATTTATGGACTTACGGGCTGAATTGACCCATGACGAGCTATCCAAGTTGAAGGCCACCGAGAATCGAACCTGGGTTGGTAGTGCTTCCAGTCAGAATGCTAACCATTGCACCACCATCGCCACTTATTAAACAGTAATTGCGTAAAAATAGCATTGGTCCTTTAAAAGTATTATAACCCATAATTATATATAATATCGTGAGAATGCATGACTATTATTACTGATAAATACTATGTTATTAGAGTTTACATTCGAACATTCTTGAGGGACTTGCTGCCTTACATTGCAAATATATATATATATATATATATATATATACACACAATGTGTGTGTTTCTCCTGCCTCCCTGGTTGTTTCTTTTCCTTATTTTAATTTAAAATATATTTTATGGAAAATTATTTGTGTGCTTTCTTTCTATTTTTATGTTGATGGGGGGTGGGGTGATGTCTCTTTGTCTAGGAATTCTGTAACTTTTGATCTTCTTTTTTGAGGAAAAAATAATTTTGGTGACTTCGCGTCAATAACTATTCGAGGAAAAATCCGTGATTTTTTTTTTAAAATTGGTGTTTGCTCAGTGTATTAGAACTCTTAGAAATCTCTTCATGCTGATATGTTAGAAATTTGTTGAATATGAATGTTTCAGGATATTGATCTTTACTTATTAACATTCATTAAAATACAGGGTTATTTAAAATGATTCATTCGATTTCAAAATTCCATGTTTTCATAAATAAGCGACACGCAATGATTAGTAATATATAAATGCAAAGGGAAAATATGGAAGTGTTTTTTTACAAGTATTCGATATAACTTCCTTTTGTTACTCATATAATGTTGATTTGATTTGTAATTTCCAGCCAAATACGTTGTTTAAGTTCAAACACATTTGTGGGTAATGGGTGGCGCATGCATTTATCTTTATGCAAGCCCCCAAAGGGAAAAAAAAAGGAAAAAAAAAAAAAAAAACCGTATGGGAATGTATCAGGTTATTTAGGTGGCCAGCTGTGTAACATCAAGTAATCAGGTCCACTGCGACCGATCCAACTGTGAGGTAGCTTCGTGAAAGCTTTTAAAACAGCTTTCGTGATATAGTTTCACGACGAACACACGAGAGCCATCAATTGTACATAATATAACACTTCCACAGTTTTCCATTGTATCCATGTATTATTTATCATGTTTATTTTTGAAAATATAGAATTTTGAAAATCGGTGAATAATCTGGAATAATTCTGTATTATTCTTGCAATTCTAAAATTCTAATATTTAATTCCTTTTTTTTTTGTATTAATATTAAAATGTTTTTCATTGCATCACCGTTTATTTGCATGGACTAATAAATACCAGTTTTGGTAATGTTTTCCCATTTCTGCTGACCAGATATAATTTGCGAATCAATATTCGACAAATTTTATATCCCTTTTTATTAAACTGATTTTTTTTTTAACGGGTTTCATATTTTACTGTTATCTCAACGTGGCATAGATTAAAGATGCCGATTTATCAGTCTTAATTATCAGGCTGATTCAGAGTTTGTTAAGAATTTGCACTCTGTTGACTCATTTTTTAAATTTGGCGTCAGGAATAATAAATGGATAAGATTTCTATTCCTTTTTTTTTTTTTATCTGTAAATCGATCTGTGATTCGGGGTTTCGTGATATTGCTTTTATTGTCAATTCGAATAAATAACTTTATGAGTATGTCATGGTAGAAAATATGAAAACGGTGGCTTTAAAAAGTGTCTCTGATAGATGTAATAGGAAATTGTAATTGTGTAACTGAGATCTTTTAAGGAACGAAAGCCACTTTTGAGAATTCCCTGTTTATCGAAACGCATTCGGTGACCCAAAGTCACTTTATCAATTACGGTGTGATTAGCTAAGTGAAAATATACGAGTGAACTGTGATAAAATACTGTTAAATAAGATATTTAAAAATGTACCGTTAAGGGACTTTTGACCCATCCCTGTATTAATAAAGTTATAATAAAAAAGATCATCTTAATCTTGCCGGCTTTTTTTACAAATGTATAACGTTTTTTTATGTAAAGCAATCGATGCAATTTTGGCGTACTCAGTTTATGTGTATTTATGTATATGAAATTATTATGACTAGTTTAAATATGAAACAGACTTTAAGAATACTTCTCGACATCCGTACTTTGCCAAAATTAGATAAAGCTAATTATATTAAGAAAAAACGATGTATCAATGTGCATATATACTGATTAATCATATTAATATGCATTGGTTTATTAAAGTGATTTTAGATTTGTAAAAAAAAAAAAAAATGTTTTTTTTATAATTCGTATTCTACTCCTGAGAGTGGCAGTTGTAGCCTAGAGGTCATGGTCACGAACTCGCGGTTGGCATTTCTTCCGTCAAATAGTGGATTCGAGTCCTGGTTTCTCTTGAGACCCGTTGTGAAACGAGGCTGATGCGTGTTAAATCTGTGGAGGCCTTCCCGTTGGTATGGTCAGAATTTCGGAGAGCGATGTGCTAGCTCAGATGTTGACCTCGTCACTTGACCGAGGTTCAAAATTTCTAAGGGGCGACTTAATAAACAAATCAATGAAAACCGGTTCTGAGAATGTAGTAGTTAGGAGTCGGGATATTTTAAAAAATATATATTTATTATTCGTGAAAAAAAGTTCATTTTGTTATAAATCACTCTCGATACATGATTTTTTAAATTCATTTAGCGTCTCGAACCATTTGTTTTAGGTAAAAAATCATGTCACGCCATCGACATTGGTGAGATTAATTTTATTTTCTGTTATGAATGGATTGAGCATTAAACTAAATGAGTTTTCGTTGTTGTTTTTCAAATCGGATTTGGATTGATATGACTATGTCTGATGTTATTCAATTTCGTATCTTATTTCATATCTTTCTTATTCAATTCGTTCTTTAAAGTCAACTTTATTTTTTTAAAAAAATCGTCTAGTCAGTGCTGTTTCTATTTAAATTTTTATATTCAACTTAGCTGTGGTCAGTTTTAGTTATGCAAATATCGTTGAAATGGGTTGACCAATACCTACGGAACTTTACATCATAACCGGTATTTTCTTTTCAAGAAGTATGAATGACCCAATTAGAGTGTGAACGGCTGGTTTTCAAACTTGGAGGTTTTGTTCCTTGAATGATTAGTGTAAAAGATCGAGTCATCTTGAACTGTTTTCTTGGTGTCATTTCTTCTTCAAGGATTTATACTGATCGATCATCTTATTGCAACTGCGTAATCGTCTGCCGGCATTAATGCCAAACGATCATTTTTCTCGACAGCGAAAAATGATTATGACAGCATTTTTCAGGTGAAGGACTTTCGACCTACTTCGCACCAACGTCGAATAGTAGAGATTGTTTTCCCCCTCCCCCTTTGTGTGTTTGAGATTCCTGATTGCAAAAGATGGAATTCGTGGAGAAAAAGAACGGAATAAATTATTTATTATGAATGGAGGGAGGATTTGTTATTTTCGTGACTTGTGATTGCATTAATTTCTGTCTTTTAAGTCTCGGAAGATTGCAATTACCCTGTTCGCGAATAAGTGTATTATTTCATTAATTATTTTTCGTTCTTTAGTGAAAGCAAATGGTAATTGACTTTGATAATACTTACGACAATTATAGTTAACGGAAAGGAATAATGTATTATGTAAAAAAGATGGAATACTTATTGGGTTTCATAGTGCTTGTTGCAATGTATGAGGAATTTAAAGATACTATATATATAGTATATTTGAAGATTAAAATGTATTAAAATTTAGATTAGAATTATACCAATAATCTGACGGTTTTTTTTTTATTTAATGCAGCGAGGAATCTATTGATGGGTAATTCCTTTTTATTATATATTGTCTGGTATTGTGTATTTCAGTGTTTATTTATTATTTCTTTTAATTTTGATTATAAATTATTTTTCATGGTCTATGAAACTGTTATACCCCCCTTTTTTACAAGATTTGTTATTTAAAAAAAAAAAAAAAAAAAAAAAACCGTCATTTACACATGGATGATATTTAATTACAACTGTAAAGCTTTCTTTTATCGCATTGTTAAATGAAACAAAATATTAAACCCTAATGTATTCAATTTATTTAAAATTATTGATCGATAAATGAGATCTGATTCATATCCTATTTTTTATTATTCTTCCCCCAGTTCATGGATTTATATGTTTTCAAATTAATGCCACTGTAAAAAAAAGAGACAGTTTGCATTAAAAAAAAAAACGTAACATATCAAATGAACATTATTTAGTGTCTATAATTTTCAAATAGGTTTGATCCCCCCCCCTTGGAGTTCATGTTATGTGGTTATTTCAAAAAAAAAATTATTTAAAACTCTAGCTATTAATCGATCTGTTCATTAAGGCTAAGAGAGGCAAAATATATTTCTTAAAATCAAAAGTTTGTCTACATGAGCTTAATTTTTTTTAAATCTAGAATAATCATTGAGTTGCAAATGAATGCTTTAGAAAGAAAATTCGTGATTTAGTTCTTCTCATACTGTTGTATGTTGAAAATATGTCAAAGAATTAATTTCCTGTATTATAATCTAATCTTTCTTGTAAAAATAATTTAGTAATACATTTTATTAAAAAAAAAGCCATTTGTGGGAATTTGAAAATGCTTATTTTATTGGATAAGGACGCTCTAGACGTTTTAAATACTTCCCTAATTGTAAGCTAATTTTTAGTTAATTAAATTTACTTTTTCATGTGTTATAAATACAGAAAAGTTTTTTTTTTTTTTTTTTTTTTTAAATTATAAGCCACTTGTTAAAAACCAAGTCATGTATGGAAACATACAGTAGAACCTCATTAATTTGGACTGATTGAAGCTCTAGGTTGTCTGGATTAATGAACATCGGAATGAAACAGAGCTAACCATTTTGTACTGTAAAAAGAGCATGCATTGTAAAACAAAACGAGCACATTGGTAAAAAATTGCATTCAGAATAATTCAAATCAGTACATTTCTTGCATGATATGCATGAAATCGAAAAGAGTTACTTTACAACATGACTATTTAGGTTCATCTTCATTGAGACCAACATAACATACTCGCTAGTTTGAAGAAATGACTGATCTTAGTTATCTCCTTTTAGCTTTAATTTCTTGAACAGTTAGTTAGTTGATGCAGATGACTAGTATGTTTGTAATATAGAAATATGGTCTCATTGCTGTGTGCATTCAATGTATTATATCACTAAATTTGAGGGGTTTCTTTAATTTCACTAAGTTCTGGCAACTTTTTGAGTGACATCATCCAAAAAAAAGAAATAATTTTTACTCTACAAAACTAAAAATAAAAATTAGGACTTCACAACTATTAGTCATGGTACAAAACTGCATATCTTGTAGTCTTGCGTTCTCATTTCAACTTTTTATTTGTGTTTATTATGAATTTATTTTATTAACTGTCTGGATTGAGCAGCATTGGGTGTAATGAGAATGTAAGATTTTCATCTCACATCAGTATAGCCATTGTCCCTTTTTATATCCTAAATGAAACCTAGTTGCAAAAATATCACCTAATGAAAATATCTTTTGTAATATTTCAGGCATGTGATATGTTGTTAAAATAATGTTTTTAGTCACATTTATGAAAAAAAATTCAGTGTAATTGATAATTTTATTTGTCCTCAGGGTCAAGCCACCAGAATTCGATAGCACCCAGCAAGTTCGTGTGTTGCTGTTTCGTGAGCTCAATGGCCAAGAGAGGCGGCTTTTATTTGATTCAAAGGCTGTGCGGAAGAGGGATCCCCTGGCCTCTCCTTCTGGGAAACCTCCCATTGGAGCCAATATTAGGAGGAAGCAGGAAAGCAGCATTGAAAAATCTTTCAAACTCAGTGATAACCAGAGTAGAGATTATGTATATGAAGTAAGACAATTTCTTTCCATTAATTGTTAAATCAATGAATAATTTCATTATTAAAGAACTTCTTCTTTTTTTTTTTTTTTTACTTTTACCTTTTGTGTGTATTTCTATATATATTTCTTTTTAGGTATGTAATTAAAAATCTTTGAGAAATTAAATATTTGATATTCTTCTTTTTAAAACTAAACTTTTGTTTTTTAAAGCCATGTCAATTCCATTTCTGATGTTAGTTATTGTTTAAGTTGTTTTGTCTGAAATAAATGTATTAAATACTCATGTGTTTTTTAAATAGTGGCAGAAGTCAAGTTCTGATGAGTCACTCTTGAGAGAAATGATTTTTGGGGCTGTGTCCATATCTTTTCAGGGTACCACTCTGAAGATCCATACCATAAGGTATAATTATATCTATCAGTTAACATACACATATTTCCCATTTATTAATTTTTAACCTTTTATAATTTATGTTTTAATTGTAAAACTTTTATTTTAATGAAATTTTTTATAGTAATTATTACTGTGTAACAATTCATCTACATTTTATAAACTAGCATTTATACATTTCTTAAAGTATCGTTCTTTTTTGATGACTTTATCATGTGTATTTTTAATTCTTTAATAGGTCACCTGCTCAAATTATGCTTAGTCTTGTATTTCCTGCCCCACCAGCTCCTCTGAGTACTCGAAATGGGTATGTACATAGAATTATCAATCAATAATATGTGGTAAACAAGATAGTTACAAAATTTATTTAACTATACAATACATTTATAAATAAATTATAGAATTCTATTTTATTAAAATTTTGGTTTTTACTTTTTAGCTTGGATTAATTAATCTTTTTCACTGAGTTCATATCAAATAATGAATTATCAAAATTTAAAAATGTGTTTTTTAAAATCATTTTACATTAGAGTTATTGAGATTAACTAAAGAAAGGTGTTTAGTAATTTTTCATTTGAATTAGATAATATAATATTAAACATTGTTTAAGTTGCAAATTTTAAAAATCTTTAAATTTTCTGAAATGTTTAATGATTTAATGGACAATTATAAACTGTTGAAAATTGGAAAACTTTAGTGACTTTTGTAAGAATTGCTTTTTTTAAATGAATTTTTGTGCATACTCTAGCATTTTATCCTTGTGAATAATTCCTCTTAATTTTTACATAAATTTTAATTATCTCGATCTTTGTATTTTAAGTACTCAGGTCTATGGCCCCTTTTTAAATAATTATAAATTACTTGCTTCAAAATTATTAATTTTTGAATCCTTAAAATTGTTTTTTAAATTTTCAAAATTTTATAAATTTAAGAATTGCAATTTTTTAAGATGAGTTAAGTATTTTGAGGTTTCTTTTCATGCTATAACTCATAGTTCAGGAGAATACTCCCACCCCCTTCTCATATGTTTTTGTTACTATACTTCTCTTACTTTATCTGATATAGATTTTGAATGAAGTTTTGCATTTTAGTGAGAATGAAACTGAAGAATCTGGAACATGGACATCTTCTGTGGAAGTAAACATTGATAAATCTACTGAGAAAGTAGATCCTCATTTGGGTAAGGAATCACATATAAATTATTTCTATTTATAATGTGTGTAATATAAAGTCTTTTTGTAAAATTTTCCAATAATTTTTTACAGCTCACAGTGTTCCTGTTAATGTACCTAGTCGATTATCTGGTCATTACATTGAATCCAGGGATAGTGATTCAGGTAGTTAATTTAACACAGCTTAAAATTTTTACATAAGTATTTTCTTAGTAAAATTGACCTTATTAAGAATTTGAAGGAACGAAAAAATTCAATTGTTTTTTTTTACTCCTACTAGACTCCCTCCAGTCTCATGATGGTCATAGCAGTCTTCCTACAACTCATCTTTCTCCTGAACGTCCCATTGGTGGTCTCCCACGTTCCAGTAGTTACAATAGTCTGCAGAGGCGGATTTTGAGAAATAAAGCCACAAGCATTGAACTGGGTCTACCAAAATCTGAAGAAAGATCTAATGATGTAAGAAACTGTATAATCATAATTTGTGCTTTAACCAATGTGTGTGAAATTTGAAAATATCAATTAAACTATGAATATTTATGTTATTATTGGTTTTCTTCTATCATATTTTTTAGTTACTAAGAATGAAAATAAGTATTAATTACTTAGTAATGTCTCTTTTGATCCTCCCAAAATGCAAGCAAGGAATTGTGATAAAAGATAAAATAATTATGTGTTGTAAATTAACTGATATAAAGACAGTTTTTAATTCCTTCAATGTATTTATTGTATGTTGAAATTAATCAAACATTTTATGTGCATATACTTTTTGAACAGTTTAAGAATATTTGATTAATCAAAATATATATCTCTGCAATTATTAATAGTAGTTAGTATTTAAAAATATTGTTAAACCATGAAATAGATCAGGTATGATTGATTAAAATAACCCACGTTTTGCAAATTGAATTAATATTTTTCTGAAATCTTTGTAAATTGTCCTTGATTTAGATTATATATTTGATTTGGTATTTAACATTCTCTCATTGGATCTTGCAAGTGTTTTTTTTTTTTTTTTTATGATTAAGAATTATTATTATTTTTTTTTGAAGTCTGCCTAAGCATTAAATTGGTGTTAATTTTTAGTATTCAAGTACACCAGGACAGAAGCGAAGCAAGCTTGGATTATCAATTGTCATTAATTTAAAAGAAGATGAAACTAATCCAGAAAATAAGTAAGCCTTTTTTTATACGCTTATTTTGGAATTATTAGAATTCTCTGTGGATGTTTTCAAACTATTCAATAAGACCTAACTTTTTCATGAAAACTACTTTTAATTATGTATGAATATTATGTTGATTAAATATATTTAATATTTAATAAAATTAAAACAAGTGTTTGTATTGTATTATAAAATATCAATATGCTTAGTGCTAGTTACATCTGATTTTGATTGAATCATTATTTTTTAGGCATTTCATTGATTTCATCTTCACTCACATATCACTTATTGAAGGTCATTTAATGAATCTGAAAGACACTGTTATCAGAGCTTATTTGAATCGAAGGAATTTTGTACATTTAATGTTTGAAGTAAGTTATTTTTGCTAATACTGTTCTATTATTTTATTCTCTGTAATTTATAAGTATAAAATATTTATTTTATAAAAGTATTTGGTTAAAGTAAGATATTTGATGGTAGATATGCCCTCTCTTATTGAAAATTTGAAATTTTGATGTCTATTAGTGAAGTTGAAACAAGAAAAATGTTTTTCTTAAGTATTAAAGGTAATTTTGGTTTAAATTTCATTTTCAAATTTAATATTCTGCAAAATACCACTTTTTGCTTGTCATATGGCCAGATGAAGTTAATAAGGCAGCTTTCTATTTTTCTCAATAGAGATATTTATACCAATTTTTACTTCACAAAAGCATCAGGAGTATGAGGAAAAGATGCAATTTTATTATTTTTATGAACTGAACTTTCAATTCTATTAGTAATTATTACTTGAAATGAATCAAATGTAAATTAAAATAGAAGCAATTTTTGTATATTCTTGACTTCAGTTCCCTCTAATATTCTTGTCTTTTTTGGTGGCATGCTGACCAAGCCATAAAAGAAAAATAACTAGGAAGAGCATAATAAGCATATTGTTAAACATAATAAACATTTGAAACGAAAATAATTAACATGAATATATTGCAGCTGCTAGTATTACCTACGGCTATAGGTTTCAGTTAATCGCAGAGATTCGTGTATGAACCATTACAATTGGGAAACATTCGTTACATTTTAAAGACGAGCATTTAAAAACCTAACAAGATCAGCACTGTATTACATTTCTTCAATTTCTTAACCATCCTGAAAAAAGTTTTAAGTTACCAGATTAAAATTACAACTGTCCTGGAAAGCCATTTGAAAAACGATAACCTCGTCTTCAGGAAAGGCTATTTGTAAATCCTGCTTGCGGCACTGCTATAGCTTCTTCTCTCACTTCCATTTCAGTGTCTCAAGTAGCCTAGTCAGCATATCACCAAAGCCTAGTGGTCGTAGTCGTTGACTCGCGGCAGATGTTTTTCGTCAAGCTGTGGGTTTAAGTTTTTATGCTGCTGAAGACCTGCCGTGTAGCTAGGGCTTATGCACGTTAAATTTGTTGATGCTCTTAAGTCATCCAGTTGGTGTGGTGTGAAAGTTAGGAGAGGGAGATGCCATCTCAGTTGTCGTCCTCGTCACTTGACTGAGTTTCAAAATTACAAGGTCTATCACCAGTAACTTGCGTGTTGCTTCTAGTGCAACATTAATAAAACGAATCCAAAACAATCACTTATATTTCAAAGTAGTAGTAATCTGTTGGGAAACTTTATAATAAACACTGAAACCAATGACAATGAATGGCTGTTTTACCTTCATTGACTATTCAAGTAAAATATTATTTGTTATAATTATAATAGAGCTCTCTTAATATGAATGTTTAAGAATTATATTCAGGATATGGCAGTGTAATTTAGAAAATATTTATTTCGAAGATTCTTTCTGATTTTGTATATATTTGTCTTTTCGGATTGTTCAGTGCTTCATGTCTATTTTTTTTATTGAAGGGCTCCAAAGAATTCCAAAGATCCTTGCATGATTTGTACACTACCCCTCGTCTTCAGAATCCCGAATGGCTCACTATAATTTCATCTCCTAATCATCGTCATTTAAGTTATGCATTCTTAGAAAGATTTTCTAATCTTCTCAAACAGTTTGATAAGAAGGAAACAAATTTGTAAGTAAATTTTTTATTTTGTAGCTATTTTTTTTAGAAAAAAATTCCTTATTTTTGTTGTTTTATTGTTATAAAATTTTTAATTCAAGCGATGTTGGTATGTTTCTATGTAATTTAAGGAATAAATTTGATTATTTTATATGTTAGATCTATTTTTTTCTGATATTTGTAATTTTTTATATACAGTTCTCTACTTTTCTTTCGTCATTGACATAATTCAAAACTTACCTTATTTTAAAACAATGCGAGTTAATTTTATTTGCATTGAATCTTTTATTTAATATAATTGTATTGGAATTTAATAATTAAGAAGGATAGCTATATATAGGTTTTGCATATTTTTATGCGAAAATATTTTAAATTTGCATATTCCTAAATTTTGATCACTGATTTGATTCTTAATTATTTTTTTTATCCTTTTGTTTAAAAAGAAGTAATTCTCATGTATTTTAAGCTTTTAATTTCTTGTTTTTGTGTAATATATATTTTTCGAAAAAAAAAACTGGAAGCTTGAAATTTGATTATTTCCCCCTACAGTTTTGTGAGTACGCTTCTAACAGCTGTACTTACACATCATCTGGCATGGGTTCCTTCAGTTATTCCTACTGATTCTAAAATACAGCCAGTTCAATCCAGCCACAAACATACACCATATTGGGTAAGCATTTTATATCTTAATGTACTTAAGTTATAATTTTATTCATTTGTGTAAGTTAGGATTTTTACCACTTGACTTAAGATATGATTTAAAATTTCCTTTTACCTTTCTGTAAGATTTTGACTACATTAAAGGCTAATGAAGTCAGAATAGCAAAAAGCTTATTTTGGAAACTTAATTCTATGGAACAGCCTGATTCTGTTAACACATGTTGTCTATGGTTATTGAGCCATGAGTTACGTGAACTGAGAATCATAATATAATAATGAATTAAGTAATTAAGTGAAAAATCTAACAGATATTTGTTGAGACTGGTGTTTTCTGTTGTCTTAACCCTTTTTCTGACCATTCCTTCATAATTATCAAAAAATTGAAGAAGTTAATCCTCATTTTTTGCTCATCATAGTGTAGACTTAATTAGATTAAGTTCTGTGACAATTCTGTTTGTATTGCACTTTCTTGAATTTGTTTAATAACTTAGAATTTTTCTGGAATGGTATGAATCTTTTGTTTGTTTCAATTCATTTGACATTATTTTTAACTATTTTAAAAATCACTTTTACAAGATAAAATCTTTAAATCTTAAAATTTGACCAATACAAAATGATTGAAGATACAGCTAATCTGACTGCAAGATCTTGACAATAATCTCTGACAAAAAAAAAAAATTCCAAATTGAAAAAATTTTACTTTCCAAGAAATAGGGATTCATATAAATGAAATAGAAAGAAAAAAGTATTAATGTCCGCTCTTAACAGGAAGTAGTGATATTATCCAATAAAAGATTAATCTAAAATTCATAACAAAAACAATAAGGATTGATACCACAATGTCCAGGAGTTATATTGCAGGTAATTGTTTATTGAGAGGGCTACATTAAAATTACTTGTAAATCATACTTGTATGTTACTGAACCGAGTGTTAATGAAGTCTGACTGTATTATAATGCATATGGTAATAATGAAGAATGCCTCCAGGCATTGAAGTTTTATTTGAACTTAGAGATTTGTCTCTTCAAAACTTACATCATTGCTTTTATCTTTAAGACATTTGTTGAAGTAAAATGGACTGCTGTTACCTAAGGTGGCAAAAATATAAACTTTATGATTAGTGGGATGAAAATTTGAATTCTCATTCTTCCAATAAGCACTGTGTGGATTATTAATGAGGGCTCAAAATCGCAAGTGTATGAGGAAGTTGAATGAAGTAGGGCAACAATTCCGATGTAGTTCTTAGTTCTCAATTCTAAGTTTTTTGAAGATCTTCATTAATGGTTCATAATTAGCGATGTTGACTGGTGAAAACTACAAATACATTTCTTAAATGAACTCTTTGTCAATATGTAAACAGTATAATATTTTAAATAAAAATTGTATGTAAAAGAGAAATTATGAATTTTTCTAGTAAATTTAATTCAAATGAATTCATTTTAATTTTTAGGTGGACCTTCTAGCTAAATCAAGGCCATATAATCCTCTCTGGGTTCAATTAAGGTAGGATTTAAATAGTTGTTTTACGATTTCACATATTTGTTATATATAATGTGCACGATTGAGTTATAACTTTTTGCTAATCATGACTGAAAGAAACTATAATTTTTGCTGTAATAGTATCTTTCCAAAATATTTTACCTTCAAGAGTGCAAAGAAGTTTATTGAAAATTTAATGATATATCTGTATATGTTTATGTAAAAAAATTAAATGAAACATTTTAAGGATATTTCTCTCTAAAAATCAAGTGATCTTATTTTTTTTATATTTGAATCTTTTTAGTGATTTATATGGAGCTCTTGGTGTTCCATTAAGGCTAACAAAAACTGTTGTTAAAGGACAAAGGAGAGAAGTTGTTCTTAGTTTTTTGAAAGTTCTCAGCTATTTTATTCGCTGCAGTGACATTTGCCAACAGATGTATGATAGAACAGAGGATGTATATACTGACAATGATAGTCTTTGTGCTCGGTGAGTTTCGGATTCTGAAATTTGGTTGATGAATAAAATATGAGTGATTAATATTTTTGAATAACTGTTTAAAATAATTGTTAAATTTAGAAAACATATTGAAAGACAGTTTCAGTGTATTGTTGAATAGTGAATGTATATTATTTTTTTTTATTTGTAGGCAAAACTACTCTTTAAAATTCCAAGAAAATAATTTTTATGAATAAAATAAAATTTACACAACTAGCTTTTTTTTTTTTTTTACTTTGTATTGTTTTCACTTATCTTTTTATTAAGATTGCTTATAGGAGAAACCATTATTTTTAAAATGCTTGTTTCATTATGATCCCTTTGAATTTTACATATAACATATTTTTTTTAATTGGTTTCTTTCTTGTATTGATATTTATTGTTAAATTTAGAAAACATACTGAAAGACAGTTTCAATATATTGTTGACATTCTTAAAAGTTTAATTTTTTAAAATATTTTATTCATTATTATTTACAAATTCAGAGAAATTTGTCATATGTTCGAATAAAAAGGTTTGTTTTAAATTAAAATGTGTTTATTTTTTTCTAATTTCAAATGTTTGAAAACTCGCTGTATTTATATATATGTTCTTGAATATATACTTAACACAGTCTTTACATTCACTTCAACTTAAACTGTTTGCTTTTAGATCACCAACTCTTCAATTAAACAGCAATGCCATTAAAACAGACCCCAAAGTTACCAATTCAACGGCCAGCAGTTGTAGCACCACTGTTGAGAAGTTCTCCCTTCCCCAAGCAACACTTGAAGTATGTCTTCCACAAAATCTGCTCTTACCTCAGAGCAGTGTCTCCCTCGACGCTGACAGTGCCTCCCACTCCTCCAAAGATACTTGTGACTTAACCATTACTCCAACTGAAGAAAGGACTTCTGAAGACAATTCTAGTATTAATGCCCAGTCCATATTAGTTCCTAATGTTACCCAAGAATCCATTAAACCATCTGCCTTGGACAGTTTGGGCTATATTAGTTTGGAGGAGAAAATGGAAGCTGTGAATCCTTCAAAGCGCCAAGTTTTAAAGGAGCACCCAGCAAATTGTTGCCCTGAACTTGGGAGTTTGAATTCTAGTGTGTGCACAGCAAGTGAAGGAAAGGAGAATGATCCTTCTGTCAGAATAACGTGTTCAAAGGATAATGAGAATATTGTGTGTCGACTTTCTAATTCCAAGCCAAGTTCCAGTGGTAAAGACTGTCTTTGCTTAGAGCACCAGCCTGGTGAACTTTCATTTACCAAAGACAATGCTTTTTGCTCTTCTAAAGTGAAAGAATGTGAATCCATTGAGGAGGGTTATCACAGCATGGAAGAGCCACACAGTCCAAGCCGCGATAAAGTCCATCTCAGTGAGATGTTGAAGCGCTTTGAGAGCTGGTGTCCAGAAGGCTGTGACGGAATGCCTCTACCTGGGTGAGTGGAGATATTTTTATTTTATGATTGCTTTTGACACATATTGTATTTATTTTTTTCTTGAATACTCTCAATGGCATCATAATGTTTGTATGGTTGTGTGTGTGAGATTAATGATATAAATTATATATAATGTCTATATCATGTTAAAATTCTTAAGTGAGAATTTTTCTGCATTTTTTAAAATAACCATAAGTGATATTTCTATTTTTCTTATTTGCTTTGTATAATTTTTTTAAATTTATATTAAGATTTGTTTATCTGATGTATAATTGTTTTACTTGAGAACAGTCTTTTCGTTTTCAGAAATATAGTATGTCAGTAACATTTATTATGAATTGGAACTTGAGTAGATTAAAAATGGCAATGTTTTTTTTTCATAATGAATGTAAAGTGGCATAATCGAAGAAAAACTGACAGATTTCATGTATTTGCAGCCTTCAACATCTAGGTGAGAATACTGAATCTTCGCCACACAAGAGCTTTGGCTGGTCACTGATGGCTGAGATTTCAGATCACTATCTATCAGATTTTTGTTTGCAAGGTGTAAATGGGCCATTGAATGAAGATGAAATTCGTAGAGATCTTGTACGATCCACTCAGGTAAGTAACTAGGAAAAGAAATCTGTAGTTATTGTGACTATAAATTGTTTTTGATGTAATTTTGTGATGTTTTTTTTAATTTTATTATGCTGTATTTTAGATCCATGTACTGGGTGAACCTGCTTCAGAAGCTCTGTGTATTGTAGCAGACACAGATAATTGGTATGTTATGCCTCAGATTTTTTTAGATGTAATCAACATTTTAAGTCCAGTTATTATAATTTTTTGAAAAAGAATTATATAATTGATTTAAATTATGAAATATTCATTTTAAGTATCAACTTTCCTGAAACTTGTTTTAGTACATAAAATTGATGCTGAATTCTTTAATTGTTAAATACTTAAAAAATATAACTATAATAAACTTGTATTGAATAGTTTACCTTTTATGGATGATTTTATAAATAATTTAAAATTGGCAGACCATTTCAAATTCAGAATGCTTTATAATTTGTTTTATTATGAATATAAATTATGGCTGTAAAAATAGTGAATCAAAATCAATCCTTTCCATAAGAAGTACAATTTTACTATTTATTTTAATGTATTGTTCATTAAATTCTAAATGCATGCTGTATTTTTAAGATGGATTTTTATACATTTTATTTAGAAAGTTTTATTCCATGGATATAAAAGTACTAAGTAGATTTTTGTTTTTGTTTTTTTGTATATAAAATACATTTTTGAAAAGAATTTTATCAGCTATGTAATTATTTTGAAATTCTGTTGGGGGGGGGGTATAAACCTTTTCTCTGCTTATCTAAAACTAAAAATTGTATCCTTTTACCAATTACATTGAATTTGATATTGTGTCTGTTTTTTTCTTAGGACTGTCCACCTACTCTCCAGTCATTTTGTAGGTGGTGATATTCCAGGATCAGTGGGAACAACTGTTGCTATGTCCTCCTTAGTGAGTGGAATTTGTGATGCAATCATGAATATGGCTGAATTGGGCATACCACCAGAATCTGTAAGTATTTTTGTGATATCAGAAACATTGCAAAGTGTTTTATATAGGCAGTTATAACTTTTTTCATTTTTGATTTGTTGTGTTGTATAATATGTCATTTGAGAATTGGAATTTTTCATCTTTTGTATGGAATAAAAGATGCATCAAACAAATTTTAAGTATATTATAAGGAGCTTATACAGAATTTTTCTATTGTGGATGGGATATTTTTGATTTTTCTAATTCCATTGTTGATGAAAAAACATAAAAATATTTATATATGAATAATTTTAAAAATAGTTGTGTGTGGAGAATCAGATGAAAGCTCATAGTTAACATGTGTTGTAGCTTCTATTCCCTTTATGGAAGTACATCAATGCATAGTAAGCTATTCATAGCTATACATAAATAAGCAATAAAAGCAGATTGTGAATATTTAGAAATCTGAAGTTTGTGATGGTAGGGGGGTGGGGAAGAAATGGGTGATTATGGGAAAACATTATCAAATTTAATTTCCAGATGCAAATTTTTTTTATAATGTGTTGCTATTTATAAGGTTATTATATTCCAATTTTTCTTTGAATATTTCCATGAGCTTTTTTAAAAAGGAGATTCTTCCTTGTGTATTTAAAATAGAATAGGAAACATCTGAAATGGAGAGACTTTAAATTATATAGATCTTCATTCTTTAATGGATATCAATATTTCCTCTTCTCTGAAAGAAATTTATCTTTAAAAAGCTATTTTCAAATCTTTGGAAAACATAACATTTATTGAAGTAGGGATATTTTGAACAGTGAGTCATAATCTTCTGGCCCTTTCCCGCTTAAGGTTGTTGTGAATAGTGTTGACTAGAAATTAGAAGTGAGAGGGAAGGACAAAAGATTTATGAGGAACAAAATATAATGAATGTTTAAGGGGAGTATGAGGGAGGTATACAAAGTTTTAAGATTTAACTCATCAAAGAACAAATTTTTTTGTTATTTTTTAAGGGAAAAATCTGAAAGTTTATGACAACTTTACTATAGTTTGGTTTCAATATGAGTGTGTAATTTTTTTGATTAATACTCTTTAATATAACTAATATCACTCATATATTACAATTAAATAAATATTTTGAAAAATTAAAAGGGACAACGATAATTTCATTAAAAAAATTTGGTATATTTAAAATAAGCACTCTGACGAAAATAATAATTTGCTGAAATCTAAGAAATCTAATGAGGGAGTTTATTCAAGGCCTTGTTTAATACCTCATTACACTACATAATTTTGCAAAGGAAAAAAAAATACTTATTAAGACATGAATTTTTACTTGTACTAAAAATATGAATTTAGTGTTCAAAACAATGCAAATAAATTATCATAATAGAAATAACAATATACAATGTAAAATAAGTTTTTTTTTAGTCATAAGTTTTTAATTCCTCTGTTTTTTAACAACATTATATGTCTTTGTTTTTGGCTAGCATAAACTTACATTTTTAGCTACCCTTCCACTTGGTACATGTTACGTTTTGTCTTTGCTATTTGCTGTGGTGTTTTATGTAGTAGTTAGCCATGACCCTTGAGTCTATCAAAAGTGCTGTGGTGTATGACATTACATTTTATGCATATTTCCATTTAGTATATTTTTTAGTAGTTAAAGAAAGGAGAAAAGATAATAAGATGATAGACTTTATACAAATGTTTTGTTTATAATTCATAATTTTAGGCTGTTAAAATGGAAGACAAGTTTATTTCCTCCCCCTAAAATAGTGAGAATGGTCCTCTCACCCCATTAGTTGTATGATACTTATAACACATTACCTAACTTATTCTGTTCTTGCATTATGTGGTGATGAAATGAGGAGGGTAAAGAGCCTAACATAATGATACTTTGTGACATAACATAGATTTATAAGTGTTAGGAGCATTTCCAGCTTTTGTAACGGGTGATGCACCTCTGGGTTACCCTAGAGATAATTCTCTATTTTCAACCCTTCATGTCAACCAATTTTTGTCTTTTTTTCAATTTTTATTGTCTAGAACACAGATAAATCTTGTTTGGTACAGAATAGCCACATCTGGCTCTTGTACCAATAATCTTTACATTCACTTGCTCATTCGCTCACTCCAGCTTTTGTAATGCAACAATAATTTTTAAAAAGAAGAAATCCATATGAAATTAACTTGGTTATTCTTCAGTATTATTAAGGTGACCAATCGTCCTTTTTTGTAGATTCTGTCCTTCCTCCAAAAATGTCCTCCTTTTCATTATTTTAAAACTAATATGTTAATCTCTGTTCTTGTGCCGTTAAAATTCCACAGTCAGTCTCTCACATGTTAATCTCTGTATTCTGAGATGCCATGCCAAACTGTTAAGCAAATATTGAATACAAAAAACTTTTTGGGTATTCAAAAGTTAGATGACTTGCTCTAACACCTGCTATAGAGCGTATTTTATAATTATTTGAGCCTCTCTGTTCATTTTTTTAAAGTTTAGACCAATGTCCAATAACTCTTGAATTTTTTTTCAATTATGAATTATTGGAGTTATTAATATATTTTGTACGTAATTGGGTATCTACTTTCCACAAAACAGCTCAAAAGATTGAAGGTGACAGTATTTCTGCTCCAGAAATTTGTCTTATTTCGAACAATGATTTTGTACTTCGAAGTAAATCATGATCTGATGAAAAAATTATTTCTTAAATAATATAAAGAAAATTGTCAAACTTAGAAGAATCACATACGAACAAAATGGGAAAAATGTACCCAAAAAAGTTAAGAATTTTCACGTTTCCAATATATAGAAGAATGGCCAGAAACAAATTGCACAGGAAACAACAGCTTTCAATGGGGAAATTTGACTTCCATCACAAATAAATTGGGCAGATATTGAAAACTGTGTTGAGTTTTTATTGAAAGAAATGTCTGATATTAAAATTGATGACAATTGTGTGTTCAAAGAAATTAGAAGACTGAATGTATATTTAAATTTTGATAAATTAGAACAAGGGGAAAATCAGCATGTTGAAATTGATAAAGGATGGATGGAAATATTTAACCATTTCAAAAATAAACACATTCCGCATGAAAATTTAGTTATTCTTATTGAATTAACATTGTGCTGCTTTGGAACTATTGTAGAAGTTGAAAGATTTTTTCCCATTGGTAATGATTTTTGGACAATTTAAAAATCAAGATTAAATGTTGGTACTCTAGTTGCTGCACTTTAAAATTCAATATGAAAGATATTTCTTGTTCTGAAATTTTCATTATATTATTAGAAAATTATATATTGTCAAAAGTATTCATTCAATGGAAAAGTACTTGTTTAATTGAATAATTCAAAGTGTTGTAAGCATAATTAGAGTACTTTTGCTTGAATTAAATGTTTCATATATTTACGCCATACATTTTCTTAATTTTTTTTTGCCTTACTTTCCATCACAAAAAAATTGATCACCTTATTATTATTATTATTATTATTCATATCTTGTAAAATACATACTTAATTACAGATTTCTTACCAACTAGTTATAGTTGGTCTCATTGTTAACATGAATAATCTTTTCCGAATATGTATATTACTTTTAAAATGGAAAAAATACAAAAGTTTAGATTTTGCAAAGAGTATTTCACATTCTAATCAAGCATCTTAACAAAATTATTGCATAAATTCTTTGCTATTATTTCCAACCTCATAGCACAACACTTCTTTGAATAATATTTCTCTTCCTTAACTGAGTTAAAATCCACCTAATGCATTAGCTGCAGTCCCTCAGTATTCTCCAAACCGATGAATTTGCACTTTCCATTTTCAAATTCTTTTTTTCAAGACAGAAGATTATAGCGACACAGGAGGTCCATCTCAGTATTCCTTTTTACACTTGAGTAGTATGTTGAAAAATTTTAACAAACCATTTTGGCATTTAAATGTATCAATATTTAAGTGTTACATGTATGATTTATCTGTTTATATATATAAATAGAACATTTTAATTCAGTTGTAACTTTATTAGATATACTGTTAAAAATAGCCAATAAGGTTTTTAAAAATTTTATGTGTGATTTCTTAGTATTAAAATGATAAACACTATTAAACTTGAAATATAAAAGTGTATTTTTAAAAATATAATAATGAATCGGCAGTATTTCACCTCATTATATAAAATCAAAATATGTAATGAAAACTTGTTTTGTTAATTATTTCATTGTCTTTTTATTGTGTAAATAATGATCAAATTTTTATGAAATAAATGTTTGCATGTAATAATTAATTTTGAGCCTTTAATTTTTAGTGCATCATTTACCTTGAAGATAGATTAACAGAACTTTACACTCGTAGTCAGACGTTGGCCGATTTTGTGCGAAGTTGCAGAGGTCCTGTTTCTCACTCGAGAATTGCAAATGTCCTCAGTGTTGATGTCAGCGATATGTCTTTATTACTATCCATCGCCACTACACATTCGCCTAATTTATCTGTATATAATCGGTGAATTTTTTCCCCCTCCAAAGTTGTTGTTTTCATTGATTTTATTTATTTTGTTTTGGTCCTAAAACTTTACCAAGGTGTTAAGGAGTGAAACAGTGATTATGCCTGCTGTTTTTAGACCCTTCCTAACTACTATTTTTTATATAAAAATATATTAGGATAGCTAGCTTTTGCAAGTAATTGGTTTTTTATGTATTTGATAAATATAATTTAAAATTAATTGCTTTAAATTTTTGAAATGAAAAAAATAGTTGAATTTAAATAATTATATAGGTATAAAGGCATTCCATGATAATTTTTTACAGCTAAAAGCTTCCAAATGATATTTTATAACAAGAGTATCATAATATATTATCTATTTAGCTGCACTTACTAGTATATTGAATCTGCACTTAAAGATTTATTGAATGATTTTAATTTCAATGTCACACATACACTTGTTGCATACATATTTTTTGTGGGAAAGGTTCCTTGTACATTAAACGTGGTTACTGTAACACAAAATCAGTGTTTTTTCTTTAACACCTGTGTTGCTTATATTGGTTTGATTCCTTTCATATCCATTTGTGAATATTTTCATGACATTCCAATATTTACGAACATAACTACATGAAAAAAAGTCTTGTGAATGTTGAATATGAGTGATTGTGTGAACACATGAATCTATCTATATCTCTATATATATTGCATATTGAATGTAAGTACTTTTGAACTTTTGGGTCATTGTCTGTTAATCTATATTATTGTGTTAAAAATTTTCTATATCCATTTTCTAGTGTGTGTGTGTATATATATATATATTTTTACGAACTTGAAAATCTATTTTTGCTCTGATGTTGTTTGATGCGACCACTTGTAATGCATTAGTATGTTGTATATAATTTTTTTTGTGTTAAAAAGTATTCCGTATGGGGAGAGAGTTTTAATTTCATTAAAAGAAAATGGTTGTGCACATTTTTTTATTTGTTCATTTTAAGTTAACGTGATGTAAATCAGCAAGTTTCTCTTTTTCTTTTTTATTTATGCATATCAGGATATCTAATACTCAGTGTTGTATTTTTGTTTTTGGAGAGAATTTTATTTAAAAGAAGGTTACAAGAATCTGATAAATTATTTTTGACAAGTAATATATAAATATGTTGAAATGTATGTAAATATGTGTTGGAATATTACTTTCAAGTTGTAAAAAATGTAGCATTGTTTTGTGTCATATAGTTGTGAAATTAAGGCTTGAGATGGTTTTAGTTAAGAGGACATTTTAGTAATATTTTTACTTATAAAATAATAATAAAAACAAATACATTTTAATATGGTGAGATAAATACTTTTTCTAATATTAATGCTTTTTTTCATCTTTTTATGAGATATATGGTTCCTTTGTGGTTTTTTATTTCCTTAATTTTTTTTCCTTTAAATTGTAAACATTTTATGGTTACAGTTTGGTATTCATTTGCTGTATGTTTCTGAAGTGGTAATAATTAGAAATTAAAACGCTAGATATTAAGGAATAATAAAATATATTGTATTGTGAAAATGTATATATACCTTTAAATCAAATGCTCAAAGTGAAAGCTAATGACTTTTTCATGAGCTTAAGCCCTTTTTCTATATGCCTCATCAAACATCTTGGTATCTCAATTTCAATTAATTTTTATAGTCATCAAAACTTTTATAAAAATGTAGTATTTGAGTGACTTGAAAGAAAATTTTAGTGTTATATTATTTAAAATCTAGTGATTTAGAATAAAATTTAGTTGAAGTTTCGAGAAATGAGTGCCTGAAATATTAATAATTTAGATTAAACAATTACTTTTGATATGCAATTTTACAATATTTTTCTTTTCTTTCCCCTTGTTGAAATTAGATTGATAAAAAATCAACCAATTGATCACCTCAATATAGTTATGTTTTTTTTAATTTTCTATTTTTTTACTCTCTCTCTTGAGGAATAGGGTGATCATAAAAATCAACAGTTTGATCACTTCAGAAGCATACTATATTAAGATAAAGTTTGGGTAGAATTTACAAATTAATTATGTGGTAAATTCCAACAAAGGAACCATTGTAAAAGTGCCCTTGCAGTATTATTTCCAATAATTTTGATTATTTAGTACGTTTTAAGATTCTTTTTTTTTTTTTTTTATTGAAGTTTACTTTCTGAAAGGAATTATAAAAATGGCTTAAATGTCTTCTTGGCTATTGATTCTCATAATGTCTTTTTTTGACTTGCTTAGCTTTTTTTACAACGATGCCACCATGAAACTGCCTCGAATGTGAAATGTCATATTTGTCTTGTCTAAATTAAATATGTATATATTGAAAATATTTTGATCAAGTTTCAGAGAAAGAATATATTTATGTATTTTTTCTTTTAAAAAATGTCTTGAATTGTATCTAGTTGTCGGGTTTTGAGAGAATCTGTTTTATTTATTTTTGAGAATAAAACTTTATTTGTGAAATGTATGAGCATGTGTAACTGATTTAAGTTTCCTGCTATTAATTTCTCATGTTTAAAAACACATTTGCAAAAGATATTCTTGGGCTTGTATCGAAGAGCTGACAAAAAATTAATATTCATTGAAGCTATATTTTTAAGATGTTTTTGCTACTTGAATATATATTGTGTCACATACTTATACTTAACATACTTTTCCTAAATTACTTAAGAGATATTAAATCTGGTTTTGAAATGAAGTAAATGGTTATTTGATATTAAAAATTTTATAATTATATATTTAACTTTATACAATAAAAAAAGATGTAATGTATATAAAGTTATGTGAATGCTTATATTATGCTGTTTTCACATCAGTTTTAAGCTTTGGTTTAGGAAATAATTAGGAATTATTGTTGAAGCTTATTAATTATATTGCTTTGCATTCCTAAAGATGTTAAAAATACCGAACTGTTCTGGAAATTTATATTCAAGTATTTAATCATAACATCTTTGTATACATTTTAACCATTTTGGTGTTTGAAGCAATTATGAGCTAATAGAAAAAATTTCAATTTCAGAACTTTTTGTTGGGTGTTAGAATAATGCTCTTTTATAAGAATAAAGCAGAGTTTGCTTTTCCCTTTTTGTAGAAATTTTCTTATGTTCTAAAGTTGAAATACTCTTTCATTATTCTAGAAATTGTAAGCATAAATTGCTTTTTCATTTTTTGAAATGTGGTGCTACATCAAAAGTAAATAAAGTATTTCATATTACCTAATCTTGTTAAAATGTTACTTAATTTTTTATCTGTAAACTTTTTCACTTTTTATGAATATTATCAAATTGCATACATTCTGGTACACTATGTTTTTGTAGTGATTCTAAGATTTTTATACATTTATAATCAAAACATATAAAGTACTGATTGAACAGAATTATATTAATATTCATTATAAGGAAATGACTATTGTTTATAAGTATACTTTGAAAAATAGTGGTACAATTTAATAAAATGAATAATACTGGGGGAAATACTAAAGCATTATTTGATATCTATTTAATTACGTTTAAATCACTACAGCTGATATTGCATTATGCAATTAGCTACAAAATAGTTTGTTTCAGATTTGAAGGCAACTTTGTTTCAAAGTTGAGATCTTTCATGATTTGTTATTAATAATCGGATAAAATGGATGTAGCAACAGTCTGTACCATTATAAATTTTGTGTGCTTTTGTTCATGCTATAGTAGTGGCTCTCTTCAACAACACCAGAAGTTAAAATGCCATAATAACTAACTCTCGAGAGAAGTGTTTTTTAGCCTAGTTGGTAGAGGTGCAGCAAAAAGCGGCCAGTCAACTTTTCTTCGTACCCAGTCAACCAGGGTTCGATATGACCTTGGCTCTCCGAGATCATCTCTCTCCCCCTCCATGGGGTCGGAAACCACCTCCCAGTTTCAAAATGGCATAAGGGTAGCTCTAATTGCAAAACAATGTTATCCAGTGGTGGTGATTGGGAATAAATGTGGGGTTAGGGGAAATGTATGAACAAATAAAGTTGAAGGATTTAGATGCACTCGCACACTAAAAATTTAGCAATAAAATGGTAAGCTTTTGAAGCTTTCCAAGGGAATTTAGACATAAATAAAAATTCACTATATACACCAACTTTACTATTGTTTAGTTTTAATACTTGAGTATAACTCTCATTTTTTTAAAAAAAATTTCTGATTAATATTATATATCTTTAATCTGAAAGACAATAATACTTATAAATTACTGTTAAGTTTTTGGAAAAATAAAAAATGCTCTGTGGTAATCTTATTAAAAATATTTGTTTAAAGTAAACACCAAAAAAAAAATAATAATTTGTCAAAATCCAATTAGTGAGTTTACTGAAAGTCTTGTTTTTTATACCTCATTACATTACAAAATGGGCAAGGAATAAATAAGGAAAAATATTTATGTTGCTTGCACTAGATAACGTTTAATTAGATGTTCGAAGCAATACAATTAATTGAATGAGTATTACAGTAAGATATACATTCGTGAGAACACCGAAAATAGCACGCTTATAAGGGAGCTATGGATTGAAACAAAAGTTTAATTCGCGTAATGATACAAATGAGATGCATTTGATCCCAAAACCAAGACAATCAGATACAGTGTCTACAATTATGCAAATAGAGTGGAATTTCAATAGCGGGTGGGACCGCTTCCTGCTGAAATAACAGGTCAATAGAAAAGTCCCCGGCCTGACACATAGATGGCGCTACTAGAATTAAATCCATATGTTTTTTAGTTAGCCCTAACCCTCAAAAGATGCGTGTATAAATTTGACAGCTGTCGGATCATTAGTTTGTGAATTATAGCATTTTGAGTGAAGCAACTTTCGTTATTGTGAAAAAAATGGATAAAAAGGAATTTCGCGTGTTGATAAAATATTGCTTTTTGAAGGGAAAAAATACAGTTGAAGCAAAAACTCGGTTGTCGGGCAACTCCCCCGACACTGCCCCAGGAAAATCAACCGTCAAGGATTGGTATGCTAAGTTAAGACGTGGTGAAATGAGCACCGAAGACGGTGAATGCAGTGGACGCCCGAAAGAGGTTGTTACCGACGAAAACATTAAAAAAATCCACAAATTGATTTTGAATGCCGTAAATTGAAATTGAATGAAATAGCAGACACTCTAAAAGATATCAACTGAACGTGTATATCATATCATTCACGAATATTTGGGTATGAAAAAGCTCTGTGCGAAGTGGGTTCCGCGCGAGCTCACTTTTGACCAAAAACCGCGACAATTCGGAGCAGTGTTTGAAGATGATCAAGCGTAATAAACCCGAGTTTTTGCGTCGATATGTGACAGTGGATGAAACATGGCTCCATCATTTCACTCCGAAGTCCAATCGACAGTCATCCGAGTGGACTGCACTCGATGAACCCGCTCTAAAGCGTGGGAAAACGCAACAGTCGGCTGGCAAGGTTATGGCGTCTGTATTTTGGGATGCGAATGGGATAATTTTCATTGACTACCTTGAAAAAGGAAGGACCATCAACAGCGACTATTACATAGCGTTATTGGACCGTTTGAAGGACGAAATCGCCGAAAAACGACCGCATTTGAAGAAAAAGAAAGTGCTGCTTCACCAAGACAATGCACCGTGTCACAAGTCAGTGAAAACGATGGCAAAAATCCATGAATTGGGCTTCGAATTGCTTCCTCATCCACCGTATTCTCCAGATCTGGCCCCCAGCGACTATATCATGTTCTCTGATCTCAAAAGAATGCTCGCTGGGAAGAAAGTTTCGTCGAATGAAGAGGTGATCGCCGAAACTGAGGCCTATTTTGAAGCAAAGGACAAATCGTACTACAAAAATGGTTTCGAAAAGTTGGAGGGTCGCTATAATCAGTGTATCACCCTTGAAGGGAATTATGTTGAATAAAAAAAACTAATTTTGCCAAAAAAATGTGTTTTACTTTGGTAGACCGGGGACTTTTCAATTGTCCTGTTACATGTTTCAACACAGACATTAGGTTGATTAGACGTATGTAGTCCTTAAACAGCACCCACAAATCTTGGAACAGTCATCTCCAATTTATGTACACATGGTGGCATCTGGTGTTTCAAATGTTTCTATACATACCTTATAAGGGACAAGTTCGGGGAGCGGGCCGTCGTGGCTCTAAAGTCCTTCCATTGGCGTGGTGTGGAAATTAGGAGAGGGAGATGTCATCCTCGTCACTTGACCAAGGTTTAAAGGGGCGAGTTCCGTCGCCAGTAGCCTTCGTGTTGATTCTTGTGCGACGATAATAAAACCAAAAAAACCCCTCTGGAATACCATTTAGGAAGACCCTGCGTAGTGTCGAAAAATGTTATCAACATATCTCTGGGCCGTTAAGGTTCCATGTCCCACAATTATAGTGACCCGTGTGGTGACCGGGGATGACAGAATAGTCTTACTGTAGCTCATGCATGTCGTAAGAGGCGACTAAAATGGGTACCCAGCGTCTGGGGGTATAGCCAGGCACCCTGCCCCTGGGGATTATATCAGGGGACCTCAGGGACTTGCCTTCTTCAGGTAAGTACTGGCATCATGACCCCGAGGCACCTTAGTGATCTTTTTCTTTCCCATGGGGTTTACTGTCTTTGGTAAACACAGGTGACGCACTCCCGGGATACCCTAGCGATCCTTCTCTATTTTCGACCCTCCTTCTTGTCAACCATTTTTACCTTTTTTTCAACTTCAGGTCTAGACCACAGTTTAATCTTGTTTGGCGCAGCATAGCCATTTCTGGCTCTTGTGCCAATAAACTTTACATTCACTCACTCACCCACAATTAGAGTGGACTTATTTTCGTAGACTATGCCCCTCGGACCATAATGCTTACTGTGTGGGCAGTGCGTCGGGGTGGAATTGTTCCGTTCAATAGGGCGCCTCCATTCCCGTACGTAATTATCTGCTCCCAACACGAGCCGGAATTGATTCGTCACTAAACACGATTTGCCAATCTGAGGCATTCCACGTCGCTCTGGCTTGGCACTACTGTAGACGGAGTCACCCGATGTTTTGGTGTAAAAGGCAATACACCAAAAGGACATTTGGATTGCAGATTCGCTTTCGCAAGATGTTTGGAAATGATTCGTGGAACAACTGACAGCCCTACATTCGATTGTTTCGTGGAATGAGTCACTATGGGATCTACGAGAACTTGCCGCTCTATCCTCTCGCCTCGACGTCTTCCTGGTCGTTACAGACCCAGATCTCTGCACCTAGGTCCCATCTCGTGCCCACTGCTCTCCAACATGTTCTGACGGCACACTCCTACGATCGACCTGGCTAGCAACACGGCGCGGCCACCAGTCTGTGGTTTTCATGCCAATGATCGAGCTCCAACTCGCTTAAGGGGACCGGGGAAGCCCCTATCTCTTCTATTTTATATTGTCTTAGAAAGGTGGAAGATAAGATTATGAAATTTTTTATGAGAGTTAGAGTAACATAATTTGCATAGTTTAACACGGCTTTTTCTTTCCAAGTAAAAGAGAAAATTATTATTTATTCATAACCACCCTTATTTTAGCATTTTTGGCGCTATTTTACTACCTCAAATAATTCTCAAAAAATCATCATCACCCCCCTCCGTGTTAAAGTATGTAATATAACAATATACATGTCGTTAAAAAACAATTCATAAGCTTCACTGATATTGAGAATTTTACGAAGTTGGAGTGCTTAGCTCGGTTGGTCTCCGGTCGGAATGGATTTAGAGAGCTAGTTTTTCGTAGGTTTCTACGTTTGTTCAGAAGTTAAAAACTAAATACCATTTTTTTTTTTTTTTCTACTTTTAGATTTTCTCAAGGATTTGCAAAAGTTTTAACTGTTGAGAAAAAGGAATCTGAAAAATCCATGTTTTGACAAAATCGCATTTTAAGATTTCATTGATACTTTTATTGCTGATTAAGGAGTTATATTTAATAAAATATTGCTTTGTTTGAAGAATTATCACCTTCTATCTCATAAGAATAAGTTTCCTTTTTGCTTTTCTTACTAGCATTTTTGGATAGTTACCATTCACTGTCAGAAATGTATTCTTTGCCTTGTAATTCCTCCTACATTGATGATCTGAATGAATTTCAATCTTGCATAGAGTATGGCACTTTGCTATTATACAGGATGAGGTAAAAAGACATTAACACTAAATGGGTGTTTAATCACTTCATATTATAAGGTGTTAAAACAGAGATTTGGTTACAGGGTTTCATATTTGGCTTCCATGCCTCTCGATACACATATGGAATCCGTCCATTGTTGTTTGTGAAACCCTCTTGGCCGTTTGGGCAGGAATTCCAGCGATGACGTGTGTGAATTATTCTCGCATACAGTGTTAACATCTATTTGCCTCACCTTTTATTTTTTACATTAAAAGAAGAAACAGTGTCAAGAGCATCAATTTTTAAAGTTTCGATGGTTACGAATACAGTTTTTGGTACACGAGTCCAGATGACACTGTTCGCAGATTCATTAGGATTCTGTGTTTCTTCATAAAGGCATTTTTTTAGCAGCTCTGAATTTGCTAAATCTCAAAATACATGTTTTTTGCTTCCAGCCTGTATTCGTTTTTGCTTGGGGTCGATGAAACCCACCCCAACCTGGAGATCCAACTGAAGTCCATGATTTGAATTTTCATTACTTGACAATAAATGAAAATATTCGGCAAAAACAGCTTGTTTTTTTTTTTTTTTCAGGGAATCCAACATTTCCAAAAGATTTGTAGTTCTGATACAAGGTCTGTTCGCCTTATAACTCTCACAGATATGTTTCCATTATAATTTTTGTAAGCACTAAATTTATCCAGAACATGCATCAAACTAATTAATGATATACGAGTAATTTCGTATCCAGAATCAGTATTTTCATCATAATAATTATACTGGAGGAAATATTCGTTTAATATGGCATTTCGAGTTCCCATATTATCATTCGCAATTCATTAACAGTCTCGGTAGTATAGATGGTTGATATTTCCACCATTTTTTTTTTTAAATATAATATTCTTACTTCATGGCATTCTAAACAAGGTAATTAACTTTTTATACCAGTAAAATACTACGTGCTAAAGAAATATAGAGTAACCTTGGTATAGAAAACAAGATACACGAAAAATATTTTTTTTAAATGGTTCATAGTTTATATGGGATATGGAGCAACAAAGTTTTTAATTCTCAGTATGTAAAAATCACAAAGAACAATATAAACAGTATAAAATTGAAAAAAAAAGTTGCAATTGACTTCATTGTTGTTAATTCTTCAATCTTAAGAAAATTATTAAGGAATAAGAGATAGTGATATATGTAAAGCACTTAATGAAGTGCCATGCCACGAGAGGGGTTTGTTTACATTTGCCATCTCTTTATATGGTCAAAAAGAGGCAAAGGGATCTGAGAAAGAATGAAAAACTCCACAAATTCTTTTTTTAGCCACCAAAGGGGCTATTGTTTTCTTTAGGCTAAAAATTTGAGTACCACAGATCACTTTTCAATTTTTCAATATCTAAATTAGATTTTTTTTTATAACCATGTTCATTTTCCTGATTTTACGTGTCTATCTATAGAATTAATGTTAAATTTTTCTATATTCCTTTACATTGTACTTAATGGTTTTAACTCAAATGTTAAATATAAACACTTCGTAATTTTAACTATTAACTAGGACAATATTCAAATGTCTCAATTTTACGATTCTATCCATAGGCTTAATGTTAAATTTTTCTATATTCTTTTATATTCAATTTAAGAATTTACCATTTCCTTTCATTTTAAATACTTTTAGATTAAAATTATGTTCAGTTTAACAATTTATCGTTTTGTTAGGACAGCATTAGTTGAGTTTTCCTTCACTATAAGGCTGCACGAGTCTCGCCAACCTGGTTGTCGACAGTTAAATAGTGTGATCGAAAATATTACAAAATAATTATAATTATGAATTGTATTTAAATAAATATAATGGATACACGACAGTAATGTAAATAATCATTGTCAATTCCAAAACTTCAGTTGTTAATTTTATTTCTGTATTTTTGTATAAATATTTTTGGTTAAATTGTGATTATGCTTTTTAACCGTAAAATGAACTGTGTATATTTTGGAAAAACGTGGTGATTGAACCACTTCGCTAGTAGACTTTTAACATGTTGCAGTGTATCGGATCTCGGGGAAATAAAATTCAATAATGATGCTGAACTGTGGTCATCGTGTAATCTCAATCTCTTTTAACATCACGCAACCTAATTAAATTTTTTACTGTGCATAATATTACTATCGAAAGCCATTAAAATCGTGACTGATAGGAAATAATAGTTTCCTTTAATTTCAATTCCATTTAGTTTAAAATATATCCAGTTTAACAATTTATCATTTCCTTTAATTTTAATTCCAGTTAGCTTAAAATATATTCAATTTGATAATTTATTGTTTGCTTTATTTTATTTACATTTAGTTTAAATGTATTCACTTTAATAATATTTATCGTTTGCTTTAATTTTAATTATATGCAACTTATATTATTAACGGCGATCGAAATGAAAAAATGCGACTGGCTATTTTGTACGTTTCTCCGGGAACACACTCGGACGATATTGTGGAAGCAGTGCACGAAATGTTGGGGGACGAATCGTATGATCGAATAAAAACTATTTGCAAAAGATTTCAAAATAAATTTGCAAATGGACAAGGGGATGAATTTATTGAAAACTTTAAAATAATTTATTTAGAAATACAAACCAATCCAAAACATTATACTACACGTGGGAATATTACAATTCGACGCTATATTTTCAACAAATTGTTTAAAAACTGAAGTGTAATTGTGTAGAGTGTTCGATAGTGTATTGAGATATCACAAACCTTCGTATGGAAGATTCGAATAAAAATAAATTAATTTATTGAAAAAAACTTTTTAAACCTCCTTGGGTGGCTAAATCTGTTTTTCGCAAAATTTTTCGTAGAACTTTTTTTTATGGTAAACATGTGTGACAAATTGTTGGAAAGATAAAAGTTTAAGCTATTTAATGATGTAGTAAAAGTTTAAAGATATAACAATTGAATTTTTGGTAAAATTTTATTCATCTGACCTCCTTAACGGTACGAAATGTCTTCTTACACATTTACCTGGCGTTCTTCATCTACTGAAGACCTCCTAGAGTCGGAATGTAATCGGTATGTTCATGAATCTCCCACGATGAGCAGATTTATATAGGACCTACTTCCTGATTACAACTTGTGTGGTCATGTGCATTGGCACCAGACTTAGGCCTTTTTATACCGGACATCATTCAATTACTTTGCAGAATTTTGTGATTGTAGCTTGCTTCCTTCTTGGTGAGCTGTTTTAAATGTTGATTAATAGCCGTGAGGCGCATGAGCTCCAAATAAGTTATCCCACGATATTTTCAGTGTTCCTGAGTGTATAATGTAAAATAAGTTTCTCATAGTCAATTTCTTAGTCTATTTTAAAGCAAAGTTAATTTTTTTTAGTCTTCTTTAAAGCAGAGCTTTGCCTTCGCCTGACGTAGCCTTGCTCTCATTCATCCAACTTGTCTAGCCATCCTCGCTGCGCTAGTCTCCGTTTCATGTTGTGGAGCCTTACGAAACGGTTAGCCCGACACATGGAGTCAACATTCGTACCAAAACGCATGACATTGCAATTTGAGCATATTTCCGCTAAGTAATATTTTAATAATCAAAGAAACGAAAGGAAAGGCAATTACTGCTTTGTCTTTCTCAAGAATAGCTCTAGCCAATGCCAATATTAATTTCTGATGAGCTATCTGAATTATTCGAATCAAAATTGGGCTACATAAAAAGAAACTATATATGAACACAACAATACGATGCTGGTTCAGAAAGTGCCTGTTTTTGGCATTGTAGGAATTGATAAAAATACTTGGCGGGAGCTAACCTTTGATAGACAAACAGTAGGTGCTAAGGCAGTAGGTTTTGTTCAAATATTTTATTTGTAATTCCTAGATTTAAACTACGATAATAATGGAATAAAATTTTTTTCTAAAAAGTGGGAAGGGATATCCCCAATCGTCGCCCTTTGCTTTCTTGATTTCTTTTGGAAATATGTTAGGGCTTCTGCACATTTTACTGAATCTCCAAAATTTGCGAAAAATTCGTGAATAAAATTTTATTCATTTTCAATCAGTATTGATGGGTTTTCTTCTACTCACGTTGCAACTATGCTCGAGTCAAAACTTTAAAAGCTTTTTTTCTCACATTTTAAAGTGTTCAATTGAGCTAAGTTTTTTTTTATACACCATTGTTGTGGAAGACCATACGATAATTTAATTATAATTTATCAAAATTAATGGATTAAAACTAATTATTTAAAGAATTAAATTTTGCGCCAAGTTTCTTGCCAAGTCGCCAAATGGTCACCAAATCTGTCTCCATGGCGATGGGTCATCGCTTAAACTCTCTTTTGTTAAGTGGTGACATCTCTGTAAATCCATCTATTCTTTTGTAAGAAAAGTGTTGCAACAAAGCATCAACTCACGTTCGTAACATTGCTCCCCATCTTCAAGACAGGTGAATGCTTCTGAAAATGAAAGTTATTGACAGGTGAATGCCACTTAAATTTTACAGTATAAATAAATTATGTTACACAAAGTGTAAATTTTGAAATATGTTTAAAAAACACGTTTCTTAACGTTTGGTAGGAGGTGGTTTGCATAACGATCTTCCTCACAGAGTTGAATTTAATTTTTCGACTGCTTATTTCTCTTTTTCCTTGAAAAGAGAAGCAGGAAGAGTCAAATGTTATTTCTTCATTATTTGGATTTTGATAAGTTTTCCCTAAAATTTTCCTTAATGAAATAATGATGACTGACGCCAGAGATTTCAAACAGTTTAACAACTCCAAAAGTGACAAGGTACCATGAGAAAATTGCCGATACATGCATACACACTCTTTTTCTTACACATACACACACACACACACACACTCAGAATTTAAATATTGCTGAATGGGTAAAAACAATTCATTCCAAATGCATGATTGAAATGAAGAGTCCTTTCAGCACTTAAGATTGTTTATTAATTTTAGCTGAGAGAAAGAGTCAATAAGTATCCAAAAAATCTGGAGACGCTACTCCGCCGTTTCTATTACAATAGTAAAGAGCATAATAGAGCGAATTTTACCTTGCAATTGATTTTATACTCGATGGTTTATATTTTTATATGCATATATATATATATATATATATATATATATATATATATATATATATATATATATATATATATATATATATATGTACACCCCCCCCATATATATATATATATTAGCGAATAAACAAAGATAATTTCACATTCCTAAGTGAAATTCGCAGCTTTTCCACGCTGAAATAAAAGGCAAAATCTCCAGCCATGCTAACATGACAAAAAAAAAAAAGCGTTAGAACACTGTGAAAATTGGAATTTTCAACTATGAAATGAAATAAATCGACTAGTGAATTTTTGTATTCATAAGATGGTATATGGGGAGTAAAAATAAAATATTTAAAGTGAATGCAAAAATTTTAAAGTAAAAATCACAAAATTAGAACTGCAAAAAAAAAAAAAAAAAAAAAAAAAAAAAAAAAAAAAAA
>BMAW01114365.1:0-44759 GCA_019974015.1 Nephila pilipes
GAAATGCTCCATTGGAGTGGCGTGGAAGACGAGAAAGGGTGATACGAGCTCGGGAGACATACTGGTCGTCGTCTCGCGGATTAAAGTTAACAGATCCGTTGCTTATGATCCCATGCATTATTCTATTTCGAAGTTTCTTCCAAACAAACCGAAATTCTGAGTCGTGTATACGGTTAAATGTTTTCATAATTTCAAACGCGCGGTTTTTTCACTTGACAATTTGTGGATGATGTAGAAAGAATCGCCCCCTTTTAGAGAAAAGGTCTACTGAGGAAAGTATAGTGTACTTTGGAAAAAAGTATTATCCATAAGGTTGTAGATATTTTTTTTTTTATTAATGATACATTTTTTCGCATATAACTACTAAAACAATTATATTTCTTTGTCATGTAATTTATTCAAAAATAATACATGGACCAAGAGTTAAAAGTAACACGCTTATTTTTCGGTAAAAATATGCTTAGTTTTACATGAAATTAAAGTAGGGAATGTTTTCATATCTAAGAAATAAAATGTAAGGCTTTTTTTTTTATTTCATTAATCGAGCTCTTTAGAAGAAACACAACAAACTGCGTTCTGAAATAGTTTTACACGCACATTCCCAAAAGAGCCTAATTATCTGGCTGCATACGATTTCCGGATTAAAAAAAAAAGCAAACGATATTTTTAATAAATATTGTTCTAACTGGTTTTTACAGGCACTGCGAGGCAAATGAATGTAAAAATACGAAAGCGAGAGTAATGCGTAAGGGGGGAAATATAATAAAAAATAAAACGTGAACTTATTTAAGAAGAAAAAGTTTAATTTTTACAGATAAAACTAAAGAATATATACATATTAAATGTGAATATAAATCTATACTTAAATACAATACATTGTATTATTTGTATTTTTTCCAAGGAAAGGAAATCGTACTTTTTCCAAGTATTTTCTTAATTTTCGTACACGAGATGAACGCCAATGCTTCGGAAATGGTCAACGTTGCTAAAATGCTAACTCCTTTTTTTAAATAACAGCAAAATTTAATCAAGAGAAGTGATGTGTAATTTATGCAATACTTTTTTAGAGTGAATGTCAAATTTAAATATAATTTTTATTTAAAAATACAACGGAATTTTGTCGTACTTTATTATATGTTCGTGAAAACGCGGCGAATAGAAATAATAACGTATAAATAATTTGTTACAAGAGCTACAAGAAGATAGAAAGAAAATGCAAAATCTTTGTGTGTGAGTAAATAAAAAAAAATAGGATTTCTTTTTTACTTCTCATACATAAATATTACCGGCTAATGTAACATTTCGCAAATTTGTTGCAAAAAACTCACGAAACACTTATTTAAATGTGTAAAAAAACATGAGTAGAACAAATAAACTCTATTGAATAATATGGAAATTAATCTTATTTTCAGAGAGAAATTCCATAAAAGAAAAGAAGTGTTTTTTACATCCATTTTTTTGTCTCGAGTCGCATCAAGCAATGTTTCTACAGTCGCATGACCTGCACCTTCACATACCATTAATAAGTTTTCCTTAATGATTTTCTCGTGGGAACAGAGTCCGCAAAAGTTTTATTTCACTGGAAATTGATGCGGAAAATAACAAACATGGAAGCGGTTTCGAATGGTTCCATTTTTTCTTTTTTTAATTTTTATACTTCTTTTTGGTTCGGTTTAAGCATTTGAGCTGTTTAGTTATTAAATGACGACAAAAGTACATTTGACTGACCAGCCTTTAAGACATCTGTTGATAGCATTTAGAATATGAAAGAAGACACAATGAAATTTATAACAACGCATTCAGAAGTGTGCAGTCCTATGCTCTTGCATAATCATGCGAGGCACTAAGCGAATTCAGTTGTAAATGTCGCTTTTAGCTTTTTGAAAAAGTCTAAAGTAAGCATGCCTGGTAATTATTCCATGGTGAATGTTAAATCCCGTGTTATTCTCGAATATTTCATTGTGAATTCAGATTCATGATTTTTCCAAGCTTTTTTTTATAATATTTTGAAAATTATCTCTTAACTTCAAACAAAACTGTTCAGTTTCTCACGTTTACATCCTGATAAAATTTATGCACAAAGACTTAACGATCCATATTTAAGTGACTAATATCTGGAAGCATGTAGCATATTTTAGAAAGAAAAAATGTCCTACGTGAAAGAGAAATCCCAATTGCAGTCTTTTTCGTGATGTAGAATAAAAACACATATGTTTGTATCAATGTAGAGGTGGACTACATCTGTGTTCGAAGTTTAGAAGAGCGACAATCATTTTATAATGCGATAATTCCTTCTTTATCAGCTAGGTCCACTTTTTTTCAAACATGTTTCGTAATAATATTCAAGAATAGGCATTTTTGGAATTCTCATTTAACATTTTACCTTCGACTTCTCCGGAATAAAAAGAAAATGTCTTCGTTGCTGTAAAAAAATAATAAACTTCTTTGTTTTGTTCATTAAGATGTGTCGAGTAAGAAAATATTTTAATCACAAGGTTCAAAAAACAAAAAGACATTCGAAATGGCGAAACTTTTTATGAAGTATTTAATTTGCTGTTAGTACTTGAAAAATGGACGAATGAACGGTTATGAGTCACGAATATCTTCCATCGGTATAATTTTCGGGGTGTTTTCAAGAAAATGTGGTTCGACTTGTTTTAATAATAACTACCCGATTTCTTCAAAACTCTCTAATAGTATTAATAAATAAGTCTTCTTTGGATATCAATACAGTTTCATTTTTTAAAAAGCGCTTCACTCTGTTTCTTTCCCCATCGAACGAAACTTGCAATTTCTCAATTTCGAGTGAACATTCCCGTGCGATTTAAACATACTAAATATGTTTAGATTTCTTCGAAATTCGAAACCAAGAATTCTCAGTGAATATGCCTTAGGTATTAATGCGCTTTAATTGGGAGATCAATAAAATTGGAATCGAATTAAAACTGTAAATAATAATAGTTTATCGAATTATCTTTCACAATTCGTAAAGTTTACCGAGAAGAAAGCCTTACTTTGGGTTTTTAATACCGAGACAATAGAATTTCGGGCAATTTTTCCAAGATTCCGATTTTCCAAGTGGAATTGGAGAGTGTAAAAAAAAATCTGATTCTTTCGAAATTCATAAGGAAGACTTCCGAAGGAGTCTTCTCGAATTTTTAATCCATTTCGAACGAATAAAAATGTTTTAATAGAAAAAGGCAGCTAACGCACGCGCCTCCTGGAGAATCGACGAAAAGCGACACATTCCGCGGGGAACACTTCCGGCGGTATCGAGTTAAGCCTAACTCCGGTGAATTTGAATTAGAATTTTGTCCAAGTCTGTGATCCGCACATATGATCTCGCTTAACATACGATCTAAGCAGCACAAAAGATTTAACATGAAAACATAAAATCTAAGGAATTACAAAAAAATTGGGACTTTTTTTTCGAAGAATGCATTTTTGAGAGAAAGAGGCCAGAAATGCTCTCGGGACTTCGAATTCTTTTTCACATTTCAGCTGGTTTTACAATTTTTTATCACCTTTTTCCCCCGAAAACGGCAAAGTCTTCCTCCGACACCCTAATTACAGTTCGATTTCCACGAAACTTTCCAGAAACACACTCCATGGGATTCCCTTTCGGAATACCCAAGATAAAACTGGGAGAATTTTTTTTTTTAAGTTTTGGAATTTTTAAAAAAAAGTACATTTTGTATTTTTTTCCCCAGAAAAGCGGGTCCTGAGAATGGGGAAACGAATTTGAAACGGGTCTTCGGAATCCGAAATAAGGGAGGGTTGCCTCCTATTCCGGAAACGGGACGCGTTGCCACGTCCACATTGGCGCGGTGTGGAAATCGCGGCGCGCCATGCAGAAAATACCAATAGAATCACTCGAAACTTTCAGAAATTAATCTGCTCGAATTAAAGAAACGATCAGAATTGTAAAAAGTAACATTGCAGCACGAATTCTATTAAAAACTCCAGTTTTTGTCTCTTTTCGGTTTAACGTTCTGACTCGAATAAAAACTCAAAATACGTTCAGATTCCTTTTAAATTTAAAATGCTAATTCATTCATGTACTTATTTCAGGGATTCGTACAGTTTCAGTTTTTAAAAAAGCGTTTTAAGGAGTGTTTCCTCGGAGGGAGGGAAATTTCATATTTTCTCGGTAACGGTAACGGCTAAAGTTACGAGGTTCCTATTAAAAAATATTAAACTTACACTCTCATCATAGTTTATAAATTTAAAGAGCATATTTAGTTAAAGTTTTATCGTAATTTAAGTTGCTATCATAATTAGGATCAAGGCAACAAGCACCTGGGCGTTCGGCAGAGTGAGGAACTGCCGAGACTATTTGGAAATTAAAGTTACGAGAACGCGCACTGCTATTGGATGCCGTAGCAAGGGAAGCTAAGAAGCATACATAGCGGTGGGCGGGTCCTAGGTTAGGGGAGGGACTTCAGTTCGAAGACGAAATACGGCTTCGAGAAAGCTGTTGTCCGAGGGATTTTGAGAGGTTATAAAAAGAAAAATTAAACTATTAAATTAAAATGAAATAAAAAAAAGAATTGTCGTACCGATACCAATTTAGAGAAAAATATTGCTATTTAAAATGTTGGGGTATTTTAAACGCGAGGAGATTGAGTGTAAAAACCAGATTTAATTCGAATTTTCACTGTGCGCCACTAGCGACGCCTGATGGCTGTAATAGTCTTTATCTTAGGAAAAGGCATTTTATATAGTAAAAGTGTCTTAATTTTTAAGATTTCGTAGTTTTTGAAATTTTGAAAATGATCGACAGTGTTACGCGAGGTCCAATTTGACCACGGGATATTACCAGTTATCGATGTGAAGTCCTAAAAATTAAAAATTAAAGGATTTCACCAATGAATTGCTTCAATGCGCTCGTAATCTTTTTAGGACAGGAAAATGAATGTAGTTGTGTCCGAGCGCCACTCTAGGACTTTTTTGCGATGATACAATACTTGCATCATACGCGGGGAGCTGTTGAAGCGATTTATTAGGTATCTGAGGGATCCTGTTAAAGAAATTTAGAGATTGTTTTTTAATGAACTCTAAAATCGGTTCAATTTTAAGATCTTTATGTAGGACTTCGTTCCGGACAAACCAGGGAGCATTTATCATTTTCCTCAGGTGGATGTTTTGAAAGACGTGCAGTCGTTTCAGATGGGTGTTTGCCGCAGACGCCCAAATAGACGAAGCGTACAACATGATCGGTCTTAGGAACGACTAGTAGAGCAAAATTTTTTGCCTGATCGCCAGCTTGCTCTTACGAGAAATCAAGCGAGTGAGCAATCTCCTCATTCCAATAGCCTTTTGATAGGCTTTTCGGATATGGTGGGCAAATGATAATTTAGCGTCTAAAACCAACCCTAGGTACTTGTATTCAGTAACCCAGGGGACGGGTTGATCAAAAATGGTGACAACTGGCAAATTGCCAATGCACCATTCTTTCGTAAATAGGAGGCAAGCGCTTTTGGATGCAATAACTTTAATTTTCCAATTAATGATCCAGAGCTGTAAACGAGATATGTACCTCTGCAATCTTTCAATAATTTTCCGATTGCAGATGTCTTGGGACATAAGGGCAGTGTCATCGGCGTACATCGCCAAGTGAATGTTGGAAGCCTTCAGGATGTCATTCACGTACAAAGAAAAAATTCTTGGACTTAAAATCGATCCCTGGGGGGACACCACTTAGGATTGGGCGGGGGAGAAGACTGCGTTTTCGACTCGAACCTGAAAACTCCGAGAGTCAATGAACGAGTGTATAATTTTGATTAGTTGGTCCGAAATTCCAAGTCGCATCATCTTGGACATGAGCCCATCGAGCAAAATTTTATCAAAAGCTTTGGCAATATCGATAAAAAGCATACCAAGGGCCTTGTTATTGGAAAAGCCATGCTGGACCGTCTCGGTGACTCTAAGTAACTGTGCTACTGTAGAGCACTTTTTGACAAAACCATGCTGCTCTGGAATAACAATATTCCTGGAATTGCAGAACTGGTCCAGGCGATTCAGAATAACGAATTCGTATGCTTTGCTCAGCGAGCTGAGTATCGATATGGGGCTAAAATTTTGAGGATTCGAATCATCTGAACTAGACTTGAGAATGAAGACCACTACGGCGATCTTCCAAGCCTTAGGGAAGTAGCAGTTCTCCATAAGATAATTGAAGAGCTGCGTAAACAAGAAAATAAATTTCAGGGGGAAGTTTATAAGGATGCGGTTTGAAATTAAGTCCAATCCCGGTGCCTTTTTAATTTTGGTGTTTTGTATAAAGTCCAAAATTTCACTAGCCTGGACTGGTTCCAGGTCTAGGCATGCAGGGGAATCCAAAAATCTTTGGACTTTACTTTTGTATGTTCTGAGAATCTAGGATTCTCGTCTTCGTTTGGTTCGAATTGTTTTTGAAGGCTATCAGCTATAACTTCCGCCTTTTCAATAGGAGCTACAGCAACACTGCCTAGGGCACCCTTCAGGGGCGGAATGGAGTGAAAAGGTTTTTTGAGTCGGGAGGTCTCCCTCCAAAGGGTGTTTGTATCAGGCGAGAGGCCTTCAATGTGTTTTTCCCATTTGGATTGGGAAAAGTGTTGAATATCTCGTTTGATCTCATTACTGAGTGCACGGAGTTCAGATTTAAGAGCCGGATGCCTACATCTTTGCCAGACTCTCCGTACATAATTTTTGTGACGAATTTTATTTCTCATCTCTATGGGGAGTCTCAGAGGAGGAGGTTTAAATTTTGGTTTTGAGGCCGTCACAAGTGCCTCAGAAATAGTTACAACAATTTGCTCTATAGATTTTTCAATATCTTCATTGCTGGAGGTTTCTGGAATGGGGAAGGGTTTTGAATTTAAAATAAATTTAAAATTCTCCCAATTGGTAGAGAGTTGCTCTGGTAATTTTAAAAATGCAGAGTTTGTATTAAGAGTAAAAATGACCGGTAAGTGATCTGAACTAAGATCATGAATGACTCTTATATCATAGTTAAAGGGAATATTTTTGAAGATTGCAAGATCAATAATAGAATCCCTAGCCCCCGGCCGGGATCTAGGGTTTCTGTGCGTGGGGGTGTACGGTGCTACAACTCTAGCACCTGGCGTTCTGCTTATAACTTTTTTGAGTTTTAGGCCAAAAGTGTTTGATCTTGAATTATGCCAGTCTTTATGACACGCGTTCATATCTCCAGCAATGATAACGTTGTGTCCTGAATTGAGAAGTTTAGTGAAGTCCTCCTCTGGAAAATGACATCTATTTAATAGGCTCCTGTGAATATAAGCAGAAATTATTCGCAGTGATGAATAATTATTAATTTTGATTTCGATAGCTGTTGCATCAATATACTGTAACCTCGGCAAGAGGACTCTGCAATGTTCATAATTGTTTTTACAGTATAAAGCGGTGCCTCCGTCGATACGAGGAGTTAAAGTAATTCTATCGTCTTTGTAAAGATGATAGTTGGCGATCTGGGGTTCGTGCCCCGGTTGGAGCTTTGTTTCTTGAACCAAAAACAGATCAAAATTATGCTCTGTGACGAAGTCTCGGATTTCATCAATCTTGGAACGCAGACCATTTGCGTTCCAGAACCCAAGAGAAATGTCGTTCACGTCTCTATTGAATTTTAATGTTGAGGAAGAGCGCGGTAAGCGCGCCCGTGTTTAAGAGCGACATAGGCCTCAAAGATGATACAAGCCTTGTCGTCTGCCGCAGTGAAATGACGGAGGGCAGGGAGATACTCCCTAAATGCCCGAGCAAATAATTGCTCGTCAACATTTGCGTCACTTGCAATGGAAATCACAGAGCGGAAAATTTCTCCGAAATTTCCATTGTTGGGAGGAGCTGTAGGATTTGGAATAGAGGCAACATGCTCCGTAACTTGTCCGGTGAGAATTTGGGAATAAGAAATACCAGGTGAGGCCTGTCGATAATTTTCTAGAGGACGCTGGTTCTTGGTTGAATTATTAATTTTGAATTTAGGACATGGTCTTTAGAATTTTTATTTTTGTTAATATTTTGATTTTTATTTATATTTTTTGGGCTGGAATTTTTGTCCTTAGGGAAACGAGGGCATTGGCGCCAACTCGCCGCATGGTCTCCACCGCAATCAGCACACCGCAAGGGTGTGTCGAAGTCGTTTGGGCATTCTCTGGCTTTGTGAGAACCTGCACACTTGACACATTTAATGGGGAGGTGGCAAACCTCAGAGAAATGGAAAAACCCCTGAAACCTCCAGCATTGAGAGGGGCGCTAATTACCCCGACAGTTCTCAATGCTGATAACTGTACCGAACATGTCGGTGTAATTATAGATTTATTCAGCGTTGAGATTGTTCAAAATTTGAAAATAAATAAGTGGCATAGGAGCCTTGGATTGAAATTTGGTGAGTCGAGAAATATTGCGCACGTGAAATCCTGCACTTTCGATATCCTGTTTTACCTCCTCGAGATCGGTTGAGGACGGAAGTCCACGAAGAATTAACTTCAAAGGCCGATCTGCTTTAAGCATGTAACTTTTGAACTCGACACCTTCGGTGCGAAGGAAATTGGCGAGTTTTCTGTATTCGTTTTCATGATTTACAGTTAGTCTCAGAAAGCGGCCGCTCAGTTTGCTATAGAGCGAAGGCGCTTCTAATCTCGCAAAAGAGAGGAGTTGCCTCCAATTTCCCTTGGGATTGATAAAAAACGGAGGAATTTTAGGCCTATTGATGGGTGTGGTGGAGTTAGCTGGTTCCCCAGCGTACTCTTCCTCACTACTATCAGAAATATGCTCATCTCCTTTGGAATTTTTAGATTTAGTTTGGTTCGTCTGGACCGCAGGCAAAGAGACAACAGAATTAGACTTAGCCTTTACGGTAAGATGTTTGGCAGGCGCCGAGAAGTCATCTTCGTCGGCAGATCGCTTCTTTCCACTGGTTTTCTTGTTGGTTCCGCTCTTTTTTGGCAAGTTGGTCCTAATTGGAGAGTTGGGCTTGGCTCCTCCCACTTCCAGAGAATTCTGAGAAACATGGCCGCCATTGACTTTCGCCATTTTCTTCGATTTCTTAGCATCTTTTTTCTTCTCAGGTTCAATATTTTTTTCTAAAATAGCTGAAGTGGCCGGAAGTTTGAATAATGGTGCTTGGACCTTGCTCTTGACGTCCGTCAGTTGGGCATAAACTATGCCCAACTCGGCGTGCGCCTTCGAGAAGTCGGTCGGTTTCTGGTAGAAATCTGCACTAAGACGCTTTGCCCACAAAGAGTACTGATCTCTCAATTGGATCAATTTTCGGATCTCTTCTTCATTTTCGACGAAGAACTTGTTTATTTCATCTGGAGTAGCTTCGGGATAGAGGCAAACAATAGAAATTTCTTCGTTCGTCGGAGCTTCTTCAATGTTCTTACCTTCCGTGGAATTCGACGGAGGCGGAGTTAATTCTTTCGCTTCTACTTCGCTAACTTCCATGGACGAAGACATGGCTGCACGTCAAGAGGAAAACTCTTCGTACGTCGCAAATACCTTTAACACCGATGGTGAAAAAAGGAAAAAATCGCAATTTCAAAATAAGCTCTGGAAACGGACGTCTGCACAGGTCAGAGTCAGGAACCGGAATCTTTATATTTTCTCTTTAAAAAGCGAAAAGTTCACTTCCGGTGTGATTTTCAAACACTAAATATGTTTAGATTTCTATGAATTTGAAATGCCCACTCTGAAATTTATTAGAATTAGGAATTAAGGTAGTATTTTTTTTTTTATATAAAAAGCGTTTTATTAGGTTTATTTTCATAGGAAGCCCAATTTGAAATTCCTGACGTTGAAAAAAAAAACTCGATTTTAACATACTAAATATATTTAGGTATTTTTGAAATTTAAAATACAGACTCGTTTGCGAGCCGTCTTTAAAAATATGTGCAGTTTCAATGAATGAAATTCGTCTTCTTCTATCGAGACCAGTGACGAGGACGACACCTGAGCCGGCACCCCTCTCCCGTCATTTATCAATCAAATTCTCAACAAAATTTCGCAAAAGATTCAAAGGACGTCCGTAATCGACACTTTTCACAATGTTCTTCGATAAAAAAAAAAAATCCCGTTGCGCGGCGAGTGACGAGGATGACATCTGAACTGGCGCCTCTCCCACCCTCTCCTGTCTATCTATTTATCAATTTAAATCTTTTTCAATATTGAATACTCCGTAAAATTTCGCAAAATATTCGAAAGGAAATTGATAGTTTTCACAATGTTCTTCGATAAAGAAACACGTGGCGTTTTCGAGGGACGAGGACGACACCCGAACCAGCACCCATCCATCCAAACATTTCTTAATATCGATTAATCTGGGAAATCTCCGAGAAATTTCATTAAAAAATAAACAAGGACACCGACAATTAAATTAAATGTTCTCCGATACTGTGGAGCAGTGGAGTGACGAGTTCGGAACACGAGCTCTGCACCCTCTCCTACCTATCAATCTGTCTGTCTTTCTTTTTTAATATCGAATAATCGCTAAAATCACCGTGAAATTTCATAAAAAAAATCAAGAACAATTAAACCTTCATCGATATCGTGGCTCTCGATCCAGTGACGAGGATGGCACCCGAGCTGGTACCACTCTCCTATCCAGGTATCGATTTCTCTTAATATTGAATAATCGGGGAAATTTCGCGAAAGAATAAGATGGACACCGATAATTAAAAAACTTTGGACAATATTCTCGGAAAATCATGGCGAAGGCATGTGCAGGTGTTTTCCCCGTGAAACTTCTGAATAAAAACATCAAAGTCAGGCTAACTTGAAATAATAATAATAATACTCAGATGAATTCCTTCTTTAAAATATTGAGAAATGCTACGCATTTTACGCGGAGACAAAATAAGATGTTTTCGGGTTTAAAATCGTTTGGAGTAAGGAAATGCAGAGGTTGTGAATACATTTTGCTGTATTTTACGTTATAAATTATATATTCTGAGTGTGACAGAATGGAATTAATTGTTTTTAACCGAAGCTACTTGTTAATATTTTATCTTTAATAGAAGAGTATTATTTTCAATATATCTTTGCTCACACATGTAATCTTTATCGAATTCAAAATGCGAAAATACTGATACAGTGAATAAAATGGATACAATTTGTATCAGTGGGGCTTTAAACTTTCAAAGACACTTTCGATTTGTAATCTGATGCCTTTTACCAATTCTTTTATTGCTGTTTTCGCGTAACTTTAAGCTATAGCAATTAATTTGTCAGTGGTGTTGTATGGAGACCAGAAGTAAATGGAGATGATAAAGTAAAAAAAAGGGGGAAAATGGAGAATTTTTTTTAAGCTGTATCCTATTAACCTTTAAAAAACATCTTAACATTTTCTCAGTATGCTTTGAACTTATTTATAAGATATGTTTTATCTCTGCAGTTTCATAGAACATTCTAATTTGGGATCATACTTTTGATCTCCTAATGAAATTTTCAAAAATCATTTGAGAATTATTAATGAATTGAGAACAGTTTTTGATGCATACATTTTGTATAATGATTGTTACGAATTAGATTAAATAGACATCAACTAATCAGTGCAATCTATTTTTACTTGTGCGTGGCAGTGATAGCGTAATGGTTAGGGTCACGAACACTCGGCCGGGGTACCGATGCCACTAAAGACTTGCCGTTTAGAAGGACTGATGCACATTAAATCTGATCGAGATCCTAACTCCGCGTGTTGGCGTGGCGGGGAAGATTGGAGAGGAAGGTGCCAGCTCATCTGCATCATTTTACAAAGATCCAAAAGTACGAGGTCCGTCACCCATAGCTCGCTCATTGCTCCCAAGTGGGATATTAATAAACAATCAATCAAAAAAAACCTAAACTGAAAAAATTACGATCGTGTCGATGTCTTTCGTATGCACACCTCATACATCTATTAAAATGTACACGATGAAGAGTTTTGCTTTAAAAAAAAGAAAAACGATCTTTAGAACTATTTAAGCCAATTTTGGGCTACTTTTCTTGCAGTTCTTTTCTAATTATTTGATTCAAGAGAAGAGAACTGTCATTGTGTGAATAACACTAATACATACAATGACACGTTAATATAATCCACGTTTTTTTTTTTCTGTTCCTTACACTTTACTTACTTTAGAGCCGCATCACTTATTTTGGGGCATAACTATTTTTTGTATTTTTGATCATTCGATTGAAATTGGTGAAAAAAAAAAGGTAAAAACATAAATATGTATTTGTATTTCAAAATTCACACGAGAGCACAGTTTGTAAAATAACTTCCTGGTAGGCTACGTGTTTGAAGATGGATTCCACCGAAGATTTGAATCGGGACCGTGTTGAGCATAAGAGTGCTTCCGTCGCTTAGTGTGGAAGGCAAGATGGCGAGGCCATCGTCCGACCGAGGTTCCAGGGGATGAGGTCTGTATCCATGGGAATGCGCTGCGTTATTTCATTGCATAGAGGGGGACACGTTTGAATTTTTTTTCCTTTTATCACATATGCGTATTTCATTCCTTTCATAAACTGTGGAAGAACGAGAAGCTGTAAAATTACTTTATTTCAGAGAAAAGTTTAAGAAATAGATTATATAATCTCTGTTATAAAAGGTACTCTGAAAATCGTTTGTGTGAATGAATACTTTTATCGACTATTTTTTCTTTGACGTGCCGTAGATCGATATTTTCCCTGTACTTGTATTAGTGTACGATGGGATTTTTTTACGAAGGTAATAACCTGGACTATGACTTAATGCGAACACGATTTCCGGTCGATAAAGACGCGTTTAATTTGAAATGAAATCATAACCTGACACACTTCCGTATTTAACGAATAAAAATGGAATGCTATTTATATTGTTCTATCGATTGACTGAAAGTTTATTAGCAGCACATTTAAAAGCAACTGGAAGCGGTAACATAGCTCGTAATTTTGAGCTTCGGTCAATTGACGAGGATGACACCTGAGCTCACCTCTCCAAACTTCTAAACCACTCCCATGGGAGAACTCGAAGTCTCAACAATCTCGTTTCTTTTTACTCGAGTTACGAAAAAAATTACGTGCTTGAGATCATTTAAATAATTTTTGCAGAATTTTCTTCGATAGCATACTGTCAAACTTATTTATTAGCAAGTGTAAACATCCTCTAACGTAATTGTATACATTTCAATCACATAGTTTTCCGATTTTAAAAAAGTTGCCTGGCGTAAAATGATTTTGTGCAAAATTCATAAATCTTTTATAAAGCGAATTTCAAATTATATAGTATCAACAGAAATGTTCTTCTATCAGAAGTTTACCTTACAGGAGGTACTACTGATTTTAAAAAATCAGTATTTTATGAATTTGATATACTCAGAATGTTCTATATTAATTAGGGAAAAAAGAGCTAGATCGATTATAAATTGTAAATTCGTAAAATAATTTTTTAATTCCAGTTACTTTATTCCCTTAACTCCCTCCCTCCTTTTGTTCGTAACTTTTTTAGAGACATTTGCTTGCATTTCTAGTTTCATTACTTCAAGTTTAAGATAAACATTTTCACATATTATGATTCGTTTTTCCTCTGGACCATTATATTTAATCTATATGAATGCAATATTAAACAACATGCAATGCCATGAAAAAATGTTTTGTTTCCAAATAGAGAAAGAAATTCATTCTTTGGGAATGTAAATGTATAATCTATATTATCTTCACAGCTATTACACACCCAAAGCAACAAACTAACAGTAAAGTTTTTTTTTTTTTTTTTTTTGTTGTTGTTGTTGTTACCTAACTCGACACTTTTTTAAAATCAAAATAGTTTCTCCTTCCCTGATTTACTTCTCTGGAATATCAACGTTTGGGATTTGCTGCCGAGAGTAATATGGAGCAAGAGTCATTCATACAGCTGGAGTGACAAATTAAAAAGATGATCAGGCATACTGATACATTTGAAAACGATTTACACTTGCGTTCAACGAATGAATAAATAACAAATAATACTCTCTTCAATTCTACGTCATTTTTTTTATACAATGGATTCCTCAGAAAGCTTGTTTTCGTTCAGACGCTAATTAAGCGCATTTTCTACAATGTCGAAAGAATAAATAACCATATTTAAACCTTTAAACACTCGTTCGTACTACCTACAGACACACGAAACTTGTATCAATAAAGAAAAAGCTTTACAGAAGGATAGCGTTTTTGACATGACCTAGAGAGAAACAAAACCTACATTAATATTTGAATTATGATGTATACAAAAGATACGAGTAGTAGCAGTAAGTATTCATTTTCTTTGAATACAGGGAAACTGAAGGAGATTGCTTTCAACTCAAAATAATAAAATAAAGTGCAATATTCAAATAGATGAACTAAAATGTATAATTTTTTATTCTTTTTCTTTATATCACAACCTGTTCCGATTCAGAGATATGCTTTTAAATTCAAAATGGAATTATTTTAATCAAATGTCACGAAAATAGCTATCTAAAATTCAATTTAACGAAGTGAGACTGGATCCTATAGAACTCAAAAACTTCCTTATATACATATTAATATGAAAACATTCGTGTTTAAAAGTCGAAATATTTTTAATATGAATGTAAGAATATTTGTCCTGTAGCTTGTACGTTTTTAAGTGTAAATTATCTTTCTTCCCCCTTGGATCAATCAAATATATACACAACAGCTCGCTGAGAGAGAAACTTCCTAAAAACGCCATTGAAAGAAAAATTGTCTCAAAAGAATTCAGTGATTGGCATGGAACCGATACGAAATTGCGTAAAAATGATGTATGCCTATATTTGTCAACAAATACGAAACTATAACATAAACAACCGTTTGTTCGAGCATCCATTGCGTCGTGAAAATAAAAAGTGAAGATGAAACGGTCTTTTTGGAAATTTGTAAAGAAGAATTTGTAAGATGAAGCTGTTTTAACCAATAGTATTACATAAACTTTAGCATATTATTATTATATTTAAATACAGTTTTCTAAGATGAAGGCAAGAAAACACTTTGTGCTTCTGAAACTTAAAATGCATTGCGATATTTACCGTCTTCTTTTGTATTTAACTCATGATATATTTACTGATAATTTTTACTATATTTAATTAACTTTATAATTTGAGAGAGTCAAAACTCTTCAATAAGAACTATGATTATTCACTTCCTCTGGTAATTTTGTGGAACTATAAACTTATGTACATTCGATAAAAATTACGCTCTTTCAATAAATAACACATGGTTCTCATTTCAATGTGAGAATAATAATCCGAATGAATTTCTTCCTTCTAATTCGTAACGAAAAGGTCGGGAAATGGAACGCCAGAAAAGATATGAATTACATCAAGCGTCATCTTGCGTTGCCTAGGTAACTAAACGATTGTGTCTAGAGAGCGAAAATACAAAAATTAAAATATTTCAAAAACTATGTCTTATGTTGAAGTGGAATTTACTTGCAGGACTTTTTTGCTACGAAACTGATGTATGAAACAGAAAAGTGTGGAGCTAGCTTTAATATCTCAAGAAAGACGCGGATGAATTCATATTTAAAAAAAACTACAAAATTATCCACCGACAAAATAAAAGCTTTCCCAGTTTAAAATCGGTTGGCGAAAGGAAATGTAGAGGTTGTGAATTCTGCGTCACAAGTGAGATATATTATGTAATATGCTTAAATGAATTTAACTCGTAGCTGACGTCCATGTGAGTGAAATCTTTGTAAAATATGAGTATTATTTTAAAGATGGTTGTTCTTCGATGTAATATTTGTCGAATGCAAATGGCGAAAATACAGCCACAGGGAAAAAATGAATACGTTTTGCTACATAAAGAATCTTACGATACTTCTTTTGTCGTTTTTGTGTCATTTGAAGATATAGCAATCTATTTATGAAATGAAAGTGGGCGCAATTTTGTACCAAACGAACAGAACACGGAAAAGACTCTTAGAATATAGCACTTGAAATCCCTTGTATATAATCAACCTAATGTTTTAACAAAAATATTGAGTTTGAATTTTAATAAACTCTTTGAGAATTAAATGTCTTGTTTTCATCAAAGGGATTAAATAATCAATGAGTCATAGTAAATTATTTTTATATACCGTGAGACGGAATACTATCTTGATAAAAATAATTTTAAAGAGCTTACAGTGACGAGGTCGCAATTTAAACTTCCATCCGACTTTACAATTATGCACCACGTGCATGTGGACAGAACAGATCGATCCACCTTGACAAATGTGGAATTTTTAGGAGATATTCCAAACATGAATGTGAATATTTTGATGAAAGAAAAATTGATTTCTTTGAAAGAATCATTTGTGAGCATAATAATAAAACATTTCAACAATTGTAAGAGTTGAAAATAGAAATTAAAAAATTGTTTTTGTTCCATAAACTGAGTATCATTCAATCGCAAAATCAAAATTAAAATGAAAATCCAATAACAAACCGAGTTTGATTTCTTAAAGTATATTTTCCGGAAATAAAAGGATTTCTACTCACATTGTAACTATGTCTGGGTCTAAGCTTTAAAAGTTTTACAATTAATAAAAATTAATTGAAATTATATGAAAAATTAAGGAAGGGTTCATTTGTCCTTGAACTTTCTTACTTACTTACCTATCTACCAACCAACCTCAAGTGTGACTTTCTTTACAATATTTTTAAATTCGAGCCGAGCCTTTTTATATACAAAGAACGAACAGAGACTCACACCACCCCGACAGGGGCATAAAAAAAAAGAGTCGGTATAGCCTTGAACCAATGAATCGTTTCAGAGAGCCACACCACGCCAATAGGGTCATACCCACGAGATTTCCACGAGATAAAAAAAAAAAAAAACTAGCAAGCCGTCAGAATCTACGACTTGCTCATTTCTGTTTACACCGACACTTTCCCAACTATGAAAAAAAATTTGAATAATGAAACGCAGAAAATAGTATCAAAAGTATTCGTTTTCTTTAAATATGTTGAAACTGAAGGAGATTGTAGTTATAAAGTGCACATTTTAAACAGTTGAATTAAAATGCATAATTTATTATTCTTTTCCTTCAGTATAAACCATTCCATCTCAGTGACGTGCTTTTAAAATCAAAATGGAATTATATTTATCAAATGTCTTTTAAATTTTTAACTTCTGTTGCAAATAGCTCAGAGTGGATGGTTTCTGTGTGAAACTAAAACTTTATAGTATAATGTTAAAAGGCAAATAAGAAAAGCAAAACATCAAAGTCGTTTGCTAATGCATTCATTACGTAAACCAAAAAGAGAAGACGGAACGGTTTTTTGGGGAAATTTTTAATCCACTCCTTTTTGGAAAAAGTAACTACGGTTATTTTCCCTGAACAATTGTAGAAATAGCCATTTTAACCAATAGTATTGCATTATCACTTTAACATATTATTATTATATTTCTCAACTTTGAATTAATTCAGTTACCCGAGATTAAGGCAAAGATAAAACTTTGGGTCTCTGAAGCTAAAAACTCCAGAGATATTTATTTGTATTTTATGTACGATATTAAAAAATCTTTTTGAAGAGTTATGACTTTCCTTTCTGGAAATTTTGTAGAATTACACAACTTTTGTGCATTCCATAACAACTATACTTCTTCCACAACACACGGTTCTCATTTTAATGCGAGAATAATAATCCTAATGATTATTCGTGAAGATAAAAAAAAAAAAATTATTATAGAAGATTTGATTGTCCTTTTTCGAATTTTGGAGCTTAAAAATTGAGCTTTTATTAACTCTAGAATAATAATAACTTGTTCAACCACCGTGACCATAATAACTCGTTTCTTCCGTGATGAAAACACATTCATTTTCAGCTTTCCAAATAGATATTTATTTAAATATGTGTTAAGAGTTGTTTAATTTCCATTCTCCTTAAGTGCAAATTTAAAACCATAAAAAAGTTCTCCGTTCATTTATTTACCCGCCCATTTCTTTTCTTTATCTGGTCTTCTAATTCGTAACGAAAAGATCGCAAAAATCAACTCCAGAAAAGAAATTAATCACATAAAGCGTTGCCTTGGTAACCAAACGGTTATCTAGAAAGCGAAAGTGTAAAAGTTAAAATATTACAAAATGTATTTTATACATAGAAATGGAATTTGTGTGCATGGTCTTTATTGTGGGAAATTTTCGCGATGAAACTGATGTACAAAACACCAAAGCTTAGGGAATTGCTAATATCTTAAAAAAAGACGCGGATGAAGTGATATTTAAAAATATTATGATACTCTTCACATTTTTTCCACTGACAAAGAAAAAGATTTTCCATTTTAAATTCTTTTGGTGAAAGGAAATGTAGAGATTTTGAATAAATAATTCTATATTCCATGTTATTAATGAGATAATATTATGTGTATAACTGAGGGATTAGTTTGAATTAAAATAAATTGTAGGCGACGTCTGATGCTTGTATCTATTTTATCTTCAAGAGTATTTTTTTAAAATTATTCGTTTATCCTCGCAATATTTTTCGAACTCAAATGATGAAAATAATGTCGCAGTAAAAATTTTATATACTTTTTGTTATATCAGTGAGTTTTACTCTTTTAAAGATGTTTATAATTAAATCCCATGAGATTCAATAACAATTTTTTGTGTCATTCAAAGATATAAAAATCAATTTATGAACTGAAGATGGGCATAATTTTACACTTGATGAACAGAACATGATAAAGTCTCTTGGGATACAGTATTTAAAATCCTTTACATATAAAGATGCTAATTTTTAAGCAAACAAATATTTATTTTAATGTTAATACCATATTGATAAAATCTTTGATAATTAAACGCTATCATCGGAGGGATTAAACTATCCAATAGTTAATTCGTTTAATTTATTTGAAGATGGAATGCTATTTTGCTAAAAGTAATTTTTGAAGTGACGAGGTCTTCAACTACACTTCTATTGAACTTCTCAATTTCAACACCACGTGCATGGGGACGGATCTTCCTCTTCAAAATGTGCCCGAACTTTTATAAGAAAATTTGACAAAAAAAAATTCTTCAAAAGAATCATGAAAATTAATTTTTACAGATTTCAACACAATTCGGAGTCTGCCACTCCCTAATTTGTATTCAGTTTCCGATGCGAAACTCCCATTTTCAGCATCATTTTGTAAAATATTTACTAAAAGGCATCAAAGTGGCAAATGTAACGAAGAAAACATCTACAGACCAAATTTATTGAAAATTCTACTTAAATCCAGCGCAAACAGCGGTTCTATTCGAACACCTATTTACTATCGCGTTTCAAAATTACCAGTTTTTGCATGGTTTAACGAATGCTTACAAATTGAGAGTTTCTCAGTAAAATCACTTCAGCGATCGTAACAGTTAAAAATAGCATTGAGAATTTGTTTATATTGTTACCACCCAAAAAACTGTACTTTTCTAATACATGTACACTGCAGGTGGAGCAGCACCGCCACCCTTTCGGCAGATCTAAAACTCTCTAACTATCTCTGGGTGCATTCCATAATGTCCCAAGCTTCCCGCGGATTATCAAAAGCACTCACACCGTTCACAAGCGCTGCGGTAAATGTTCGGCAACTCCTTTGGAAGAAAATAATGCTCATGCACCCACGCTAAATCCAAAACCAAGTTCTCAACGATTTCCAACTTTTCTCCACTGACATAAATCCGTACAAGGACGGGGTTTTCACCGGACTCTGATACGCATCCATTGCAATTTATTCCCACCCTCCCTTCAGACGCGCGTAACCGTGTCTCGGAGGTCCTGCACATCCCTCTCTTCATCCCACTTTTCTCAAAACCAGCTTTTCTACCTCCTTCCTTTTTTTCTTTTTCTATCTTTGGATGGTAGCACCGTCAGTTTCCTTGACAAGTCACTTCATACAGAGAAGAAGCACCTGTCTAGCCTTCTTTATCTCCGAAGCATTCATGATGTTGACTTAAAAATGGGATATGTGCATCCTCTCTCAAGAAGGACACGTCCCTTTGAAAGGTCGGGATAATATAGGAGTCGTTCCCGGCAAAGCACAACCCACACTCTACGTCGATTCAGCAAATCTGTGACACTATCCCAAAGTCTTATATACCTACATTACATCTATGTAAGACTGAAATTTTGTGACTGGAAATATTTAGAGAAATTTAAATTCGTAGCGGAGTCCCATATCCCCTTCCCACTCCGTCTTCAGAAATATGCAGCTGGAGGCTCGAGGGTTCCAACTACATCCTCCTGAAAAGAAGTAAAAATAATTTTTTTTTATTTAATATATTGGTAAACCCTCGATTCACTATGACACATGAACATATATCTGTGCACCCTGGTCATTGTGATTATAATATACGTTAAAATTCATACTGTCGCCAACGAGTTTATTGTGAAGTCACAACTTAATGCTTGAAGCATTTTAGCCAACATGCAGACTAATGTTCTTCTAATATTAATAAATATAACATAACAATATTCACATAAAAATATAATACTTTCGTGATGTTGGAAATTAGTGTGCAAACACATTCAGATCCATTCGTATCTTTTATATTCAAAATGATATACTTCATACATTTTAAAAATGAAGATATCTGGGGTGAAAAACAAAAGTAGCGAAATATTCCTCGAATCCTTTCCTGTTTTCAGTACAATTATAATTACTTTTTTTTTGAAAAAATGATTCTTTTTTTTACACATTTTATATGATATTTGCACTTTCTATTTAAATGTTTTATTTTTTAAATTAAAATTCAGAAAATATCAAACCAAGAAAAACTATTTTCGATTTCGTCAAAAACTTAAATATCTTTATCCATATGAATTTTTAATGCTTTTAGATATATTTATCTACGATTTAAAACATTATCATTAATTGTTTAATTATTCTAGCATATAGTAATCAAAATATATTAATAGACTAATAAAAATGTTTCATTATATTTAATGAGTAAAAAAATGCTCACGCATGCATTATGTCAAAAAGTTTTCATTATGTGTAGTGAGAAAAATCTTACATTTCTTATATGTAAATATTAATTCATTTAAATATTAATAATTTTGAACTGTGTTAGTTTTGCATTAAAATTTAACTAAAAAAGAGGACATGTATCATAATTTAGATGATTGATTTTATAATTTAAAATGGGAATATGCTTTCATACACCTGCTCTCAAATTATATTTAGAAACTGCTCTGTGTTTACTTATTTGTAAAAAATATCTAACGAAAACGCTTAAAATGATATAATTAAAATTATACTGATTACAACAAAAAAAATCAGTGTAGACCTTTAAAAAATCAGTCAAATATGAGGTTGTAATTTACTATTAGCGAAATAATCAACTCGTGAGTAAAGGTTTCCTTCTACATATTACACGTATTTCAATTTCATGACTATTTTATTACAGAAATTCTATTAACATATATACAGTTTTGATTATATTAACATTTGTGTTCTTTTTTGTGTTCTTAACACATGTGATTTCTTTTTAAAGTGAAAGTACTAGTTTTTGTTATCTTTTGTTAATTATTTTTAAAGTTTTGCGGTCAAATACATTGGAAGTCAGAAGTCTTATATTGAAGCTAGTGTTTCTTGTTTGAAACAGAAATTTTTTAAAGTGTTGAAAATAATTACAACAATATCTAAAAATAGTAGAGTTTATGAAATACAACGGAATATGTTTAGTTAAAAATTTAGCCGTACTTAACCGACTCCTTAAATGCTAAAATTTTTTTCCTTATCGAGCATAAATTGTATTTCTTAATTTTATTAAAGTGCATCAAAATTCAGTTGTTAGGTATGATTAAATGAGTTCGTGATGAAATAATTCCAAGTTGATTTTTCGTGAGAAGTCTTAGGGAAAAAATTTGTGATGATTATTTTCGGAGAAATATATGTACCCATATTTCAAGATCGTGATTAGTTTTAGTTAGACATGCAATATTTTTTTTATTTAACCTTGTTGACGTTGACGTTGAATGTTTTATGATCGTCTAGAGTGGAGATACATTTTTGGATAAATGAAAAAATTTCAAAACTGGGATGATTTGAATTTTTTTTTATTTCATAATTTAAAAAAATAAAACATATTAATTAAAAAACTAAAAAAAGTTCTAGCATTTATATAAACTTTGTTCTCTGACATTTGAGCACGAAGACCTTCTACTTCGTAATTATATTTTCGTCATATTATCGATGTAGAAATATTTCATAGAAACTTGAATCGTAGGAAATCTTGATGCGGAAAAGCTAATATAATTCACTGACCATAAAGTACAATGCTATACTATTGAAAACAAGGAATTTAATTTTTTTTGTATGGTCATTTCAAAAATACATAGAAAGAATACGTACTTTAACTTGACAAAGTCACAACAGAATTATTTAGAAGTGATATGAAAAAGGAATGCGTAAACATGATATGAACACGTTGTTACACGAATACTGATAACCTGACTAAATTACATCCAATTTAACATTCCGCCAGCGTAAGAATACATTATCTTATACCGCCAATCAGCTTCTTTAAGTTTGGTAGTATCATCTAAGCAAACTTATCACAGTTCAGCATTAGTGTGAAGTTCTAACAATGGACTTGGAATACATTTAGTTCAAAGTCAATTCTAAATATATATATATCTCTCTCACAGACTGTAGTTTTAAATTTTATTCTTGTCTTAAACTGTCTTATACTCTAGCATAATTGGTGAAATGAAACGAATAGCTAATCCCATAAATGTATCAAATAAGCGAATGTGTTTTAATGATGAGACCAAGCTAGATTCATCTTTCCTTGACGATGCTGTTCCTCCACACCATTTCCATCTGGGTGAAGACATTTATGCTGCAGTGACATATTTTGCTACCGCGGTGCAAGTTCATCTACGTCAGTACAAAAGAAATGAAAATAATTGACTTTTTCGAACGAAAAGTGGTGTCTGTATGTCACCTGTGCTCTGGCAATCATTTGCTAAACGAATCGAACAAATCGATATGCCCTTTATTACCGAAGAGACTCTCATTGTGAAAGACACTTTGATGATTTCAAGATTTTTCATTGAAAACGTTCCTCATATTACCTTCCAGCGGTATTTTAACCAAAAGGACTATTCTAAAAAATTTGTACCAGGAACTTGTGTTCTGAGTGAGAATAACTAACGGGAATATTTAAAAATCTACAAGAAAATTACGGAAAGTGCCATGATGATTGTATTCGATTGCATGCTTCGAAATTTGCTGTTGAGTGAAGTTTCGAAAAGTACTCCAAGTTCTGAAGAGAATACAGACATTTCTGAAGTTGAATCGGTATTAACAACTTCACTGATAGAACTTTTTGTGTGACTACCTGGGAAATTCCATCGCCGATGTGTTCGAGTGTTACGGATGTATTCAAGGATATGCTAATCAACTTGTACATGATTGCATTACAACGAATTATGAGAGTCGTTTACAGAGGTATGGTGAACTTGCTGTTTTCACTATAGACTTTCAGCAGCTAATCAAAGACTTTATTCAACGAAACCTTAAAATGTTGAATTATTTAAAGTCTGCATTTGTAAATAAATGGGAAATGATTTCTTTTTTGAATAATGCTAAAAGTATGTATATTGCCTCTGATCCTAATCGTTTGTTTTAAATAATAAAAAAAATATATGTTTCTATACAAATGTGTATTTATTCAATTTTAAGTCTAATTTACATGCAGTTTAATTTAGAGTTATAATATAATACTTCAAATTTTTTCTTTATAAAACTTAAATAAGTCACTTTAATTCTTTTTCATTAAAAAAAAACTTTTTTATATTAAAAAATAAAATTTTAAAATAACATTTCTTATGATTAAGTATAACTTTTTTAATGCTGGAAAATAAAATATAAAACAATTTTAATGATAGAATTTTTTTTTTCTTGAAGTTGGAAAAAAAATTAAAAACATAACTTTTAAAATAAAATGTTAAACAGTTTCAATGTTGGAAAAAATAAATTTTCATAAACAGGATATTTTTTTTTCTTAATGCTAGAAAAATAAATTTTCAAAAACAGAATATTTTTTCTTAATATTAGAAAAATAAACTTTCTAAAACATAATATTTTTTCTGAATGTTAGAAAAATAAAATAAAAAAAATTAATATAATTTTTAAAATAAAGTGTTAAGCATTTTTTTATGTTAGAAAATAAATTTTCAAAAAAAAATATAATTTTAATATAAGAAAATAAAAAATTTTAAACTATATAACTTTTTATTAATGTTAGAAAATAAAAATATACATTCCAATTAACAGTTTTAATACTAGAATGTAAGAAATTAAAATTGATGTCTTTTTTATAAATAAATAAATTTTTATATCATAATATTTTTAAATAGAAAATACATTTTTAATATTATAGAAAATTTTAAGCATCACATGTTTCATGTTAGAAAATAAAAATATTTTAAATATAATTTTTTGAAAAAGCGATAAATATCAAAAAAAAAAAGTTTTCAAAAATATATTTCAGACAAATTGAAGAATAAATTATATTTACTTAACAACTTAAAATAAAACCCATCTATAATTTTATAACCATACAATAGTGTACTTCGAATAGAGCAGAAACCATTTTTGCGTACAAGCCAAAAATGCATTACTTACTCGTTTGATAGTACTGTTAGAGTGATTTTTTCAAAGAATATGTTAATTTTATCAAAAGAGATTGTAAAAATATGCATTGCTGTCTATTAAAATTATGTGTTTTAGTTAAATAACGATTTTTCTCTAATTAAATCCTAATAAATAAATGTTAGAAAAAAAATGTATTTAGTATTATTCAACGAAAAATTAATCATCATATTTTGTTACACATAGTTGAAATATTACATTGTAAGTTATTTATTTGAATTCTAATGTATATTTCAAAATGTTCTGCTTGCATACATAATGGTATTAAATGCATAAGAATAGAAATCGTATGTTTTCTCCCCTATCAATATTATTCTTTTTAAGAATATTGAACAGCATTCCTAGAAAACAGATCTGTTGAAGATGGGTATCCACCAAGCCAAAATAGGGAGAGCAGTTATAGTAATCACACATTTATTTACAGTCTCTACATGCCAATCACACATAAACAAATAATTATACTATTTACAAACTATAATAGGCTTCCACATAGCCCATATTTCAATTTAACCCGCTTTTGCGATCAGGAGAAATAACCCGCCTTACGCGGTCAAGATCCAAGAGCATTCTGAAAATATTACCCATGAACCCGTGCGCTCTCTCACTTACACGAGACAAGGCGCCTCATGGCGGGATCCGAGTAATTTATTTCCAACAAGATCAAAGTTCCTCACGTGTTATCATATCTCCTCCAACGTTCACCCATAATAAGAAATTTTAACTCAAAATGTGTTCATAATCCAAAGATTAGATAACATGTGTCGTCATGGTAGTAGGTAAAAACTCAACATTTCTCATATTATTAAATTATTCTTTAAATAAAACTAAAAATAATTAAGTAAATGAATAAAAATAATGATAATAAGCATATAGTAAAAAAAAGTATCTATATAAAGCCTATGTAATATATCTAAACAGTAAAATATTAAGAAAATGTAAGACAAATTACCAAAATCTTATAGAAAATAGTATAATCGTTACAGTGTTTTGTAAAATGTTGAAAGATAAAGAAATTATGTTCAAAGGTAATAGGTGCAAAGTTAGCACCTATTTTCGAAAAATTTTGAGTTAAAGATAGTTGAAAAATAATCCTTCCATTACCATACATTTTATGCAAAAATAACTATTATTTACCATTATTGTTCAAAGTTTCAATCAATTTTTTCTATACATTAGTAAAAATGTAGATAGAAATTTTGGAAAAATACTGAGTATAAGCTTGTTGGTTTCAAAGAATGTAGTCAAATTCGATGAGTAAGAATATGACTTAAAACTATTTTCCTATTCATGTAAAAATTATTTAAAAATTCTAACTTGATATTCAAAATCAGCAGTATTACAAGTAATTTTTATCAACTAATTGTTTATCAATATAATTAATTTATAATTTAAGATGTTCTAAATTAAGCAAAACAAACTAATGTATTCAGAATATATTAATCCAATTAATGCGCTTAATTAAACTAAGTAATATCCGATCCCACTACTTTGCGTGTAAGAACACTTTGCGTAAGATCCCACTACTAGTATTAAATTTTTTCCCCCAATTTATTCAGATTGTATTAGCTACATTTATTTTAAGTTGTGCAAAAGCCTTTAATTTACCTTGAATATAAACACAACTAGCTTCTTCATATCTAGATAACATTTTAGTAAGATTAAAATAACTCGGGCCAAACTTAAGGCAAAATTCTCTGTAAAAATATGCATTGTACAAAGCGATGAGTTGAATAAACAGGGAAGGGACTTTATAGGGTTTCTTTGCTCAGGGTTCACACAAAAAGTATTGATAGAAAAAAAAATCTAGCTTGATAGTTAGCTATATTAACATTATAAAAAAATAAATTTATTATTCGACACAAATACTAGAGGTTTGATGTTTTTATATTAAATCCAATTTTTGGGTGGTTAGTTCAAGTGCTATGAAATATTACGAAAAGAAAGAATTCACATCGTCATATACGTAATAGACACCATGAACTAGTGATTTTCAAATAAGTTTTTCAGAAAGATACAAAAAATTTTAATATGTACAAAAAAATGATAACCTTAAATAATATAGTCTGACTTCGATTGTTAAATTTATTTTCGATTCAGAAAATGTATTAACTTGCTCATCATTAACGCTTCTTTTAAGTCTTATAGAATGAATAATACAAGTTTGGAAACTATGTAAATTTTTTTTTTCAAAAAAAATAATAAGAATATAGTAAGAATAATGTAATACATCTAAACAGCAAAATATTCAGATATTCAGAAATTGTATAGCAAAATTTTAAGAAAAAATCTCGGGTAGAATAGTGCATTAACTACAAAGTTTTCTAAAATGACAAAATATAAAGTAATAATGTTAACATAAGAAGGTAAAAGTTCACAGTGAATTCCAATATCTTTGTGTTAAAAGCAGTTTTTTTTCAGTTGTAAAAATATTAATAATTTCGGTACCATACATTTTGTGCAAAAAATAGCTAATATTTATGGTTATTTTTCAAAGTTTAAAACAATTTTTCTGTTCATTAGAAAATTTATAAAGTAATGTTTCGAATAAGATTAGTACAATATATTTATTGTTAGTTTCATATAATATAATCAAAACTCATTGGTTACAAAAAGAAAAAGTCTTAAATTTATTTTAATTATCCATAAAAAAATTCGTTTCGAAAATAATTGTTTGTAGAAATTCTAACTTAATGGTTTTTTCAAATATTAACAGTATATTTTCAATAACCTTACTGTAGATGAATATAATTATTTCATAATTTATGGGTTTTTACACTAAATAAAACAATCTAAATTTAGTCGGAATGTATTAATTCATTTAACTAAACGTTGTTAGAAAAAGAATGCTTACATAAAACAAATTAACTTGAGCTGTTACAATAAAAAAAATAAAATTGTTGAATATTAAACAAAATTGTTAGAAGTGAGTTTTCGAAAAAGCTAAATATATATGTGTGTGTGTGTGTGTGTGTGTCACAGAAAAATAATTCAAGAAGTAATCATTAAATAATTATTACAGTAAAAAAATTGTAGTAAAATCATTTTAAAATTAAATCTACTAAATATTTCTAGAATTTCATAAGTAAAAGAGGTTCAACTCGTATTCCTATTCAGAAAATATATATTTGTTAGAAAAGCAATGTGTGTGTAAAAATTCTTACTTGATATTTTCAAATATGAACAGTAAAAATAATTTTTTCCCAATAAACTTACTGATGATCAAATGTAATTATTTTATAATTTAAGATTTTTTATACTAAACAAAAATCAATCGGAATATATTAATTCATTGAATTAAATAAAAATGCTGTTAAAAAGATATATGCATATAAGAAAAAATAAGCCTACTGAATATCTCTATAATTTCGCACTCATTAAATTTCATTTCCTATTCATTTAAAAGTGTATTTCTTATAGTCTATTCATTTGAATTTTATTAAAATGTTAAGATATATACATTAATAATGTTTAAGCAAGGAGGTAAAATTGCAAAATAAATAACCCGTTGTTTAAAAAAGAAGATTTTCTTTTCAGTTGTAAAAATAATAATCATTTTGATACCATACAATGTACGCATATATAAAAGTTTTAAACCTCATCTAGCTAATACTTAATCAAGTACAAGTAACTTTACGTAAGACATAATAAGAAATAATTCGAGATAAAAACCAACGTTTTTAAAAACAACGTTTTTATATAGTGGCAAAATTTATTAAGAAAGATTATTGAAATATTAGTTAAAACTGGTCGCAAATATCTAAATATTGCATTGTTAGGCAAGTAAGAACGGTTCCCGAAATTTCAGAACTCTAGCTTGATGGGAAGTTGGTTAATTTAACGATAGAAAATTTGATGACACACACACACACAGAAACACGAACCAAGTGAAATACATAAAAACGTTAAAAGTAACTAAAATTAATTAATTAATTCTGTAAATTAAATGGTTGGAATGCAGTTTAACCCAATCACTCTTGGCGACAAGAATTATTTGGCAGTATTTTGCCAAATGTGGCTACCCTGGTCCGTTTTACGGACTTAACGTTCAGCCAAACAAAAAAATCGCCAAGTTTGATGCCAATTTTTGAAATCGCGCCAAGTGGTTGGGATAAACTGCATTATTGAAGAAAATACTAGCTAAAACTTGTCGCAAATGTCCAAATATCGTATTGTTAGGCTAGTGAGAACGATTCCCAAGGTTTCAGATTTCTAGCTTGATGGGAAGTTGGTTAAATTAACGATCGAAAATTTGATGACACACACACACACACCAAGTGAAATTCAGAAAAACGTTTTAAAAAATTGTTTTCTACTAATTTCTTCAAAATATATTCATTCAGTTCATTCAAACGAAAAAAAAGTACATTAAATAATAATAATATCCGATCCAACAACTTTTCGCGGAAAAGTGAATCATTTTTTCAAAATACATTCTTTCTAGTTCGTATAAAAATCTTTTTATTTATTTTCAGTAGAAATACTTTTAATTTATCGAGTAAAAAAAAAAACTTTAAATTAATTTATTCCAATTATATTCATTTATCTAGAATAGAACTTATATATCAACACAACGAGCTTTTCACTCCGTAAATAACAATCCCAAAGATAACGGGGTGGGGTCCCTTATCAATACAGTAGGTACACATGATAACCTTATCAGTTTATCCAGACCAACACGGCCAGAAAGGGGGCGGGGGAGTATGACGTCACTTCCGCCCCACGAGGACCACTGCTTACTACTGGCAACCCTTTCGAATATGCCATATGAATTCGGATTCCAATTCACCAGCTATTTTTTTATATACCTCTCTGGATAATTTGTCTCTTGCGCCATTAAACCCACAGTCACACATTCACTCAGCTCTCGCTGGATGCTATTTTTTTAGCCAATCACAGTCAGTAGATTTTTGCGCCTCAATTTCGAAACCAAAAATTTGCATTTTTCAGTATTTTACGTTTCACTTTTTTAACCAATCAGAAGTTATGATTTTTGGCGCTTCCGTTGCTTAACTCAGACATCTCAGAGTTCCTAGAACATTCTGAATTGTCCGTTACTGCTTTTCTAAACTAGTTGAATTCTAGCGTTTCACTAATCATGCGCTTGTGTATTATTTGTGCTTCCGTTGTGCATGTTTAAAATTCTCCGGTGGATTTTTATTCCGCTTCTGTTATTGGATATCTTCTACTAATTGATTTATATTTATGCGTTTCATAAGTCTCCGTATTTTCTCCTGAGTACAAGTTCTTTCAAAGGCTGATAATTCGAAAGAGGTGAGTGAATGTACTTTGATTCGATGCAGGATGATACCTACAAGGAAATTTTGCAAGCCATGATTGCCTTGTATCCTGCAAAATCTAAAGACGCCCTGAAAATTAGATAAGTAAAAAATTTCCTCTTTTCCGCTTCCGGAATTAAGGTTCCGCCAAAAAAAAAATCGCCAAGTGGTCACACTAAACTGCATTTTCACCATTGTTCGAATATGGACTTGAAAGTAATTAATTGGTTTGGATTCAGTCTTTTTTGGATTGGAAGAATTTCAATCGATTTTGGGGAGGGGGGGAAATGAAAGTTTGGTATCAATAGTTAGTATTAAAATGTCCCCTGCTGCCGTATTCCCACTTTTTTGGTTACTACAGAAGGTACATATTGCATATCTTTTGGTAATCCTTGAATAATTAATTAATATTATTCTATTAATACTATTCTGTAATTAATATTATTTCAGTTCAACTTTTTTATAATGTTAGTATTAAATAAATTTTAAATGATCTATTTAAATAATGTATTAAAAGATTTCATTCTAGTTGAATTGATACTACGCTAAGAAAATGTTATTTTTGTTTCACACTCTTAAAACAACGTGATTTTTTTTTCTTCCTTTTTATTCTACCGAACGAAATCCAAAAGGGTCGACCTTCTCTCCTGTCGTATCCCACCTGTAGATTGTTACGAAGGAGACTTATTTAGAGCATCGAAAAAGAAAACGTATTTGTGAGTGATCTTTCATTCGGGGTAAGCGTGGATGATGTGAAATGTCCATGAATGCTAAATGATCTTACTCTATAGAAATTGCAACTCAACGAAATTGTTTTATTATTTCTTAATATTTCTAGTTAAACTGAAGTGCTGTGAAAAAATACATTTCAATTCCATTTCAAATTGCAACTGTAAACCGGCTTATCAATACTTTATTATTTTAATTTGATTTTTTCCAGCACCAAACCTAATAAAAAATATACTTGTTCAGAAATGTAACGTTGAAAACATACTTTAAAACGTATCTTTTACGTTTGAATCTATTCAAGAGTTACTAGAGTGACGATTGTAACCAGAAGTCGGTGACAGGAAGAACGTTTTCTTTTTTTTAAAAAAAAAATATCTTGGCTAATCAATGATTTATACATTTAAAGAAATTTTTAATAGATAAAGTATCTAAGGTAAATTCTATCCCCTGTAGTGTTCGGGTGTCGTCCTCGTCACTCGAACGTGGTTGAGACTGCAATTTTAGAAAAATTTGTATGTCAAAATAATGTCTTTCGATTTGGAACGCAGAAGGAATCTTATGTTAGAATTTCATTTGGATTCGATAAAATTGAGCTACTTTAAATAATAGTATGATTCCAAAGACTTTAAAGTGCTGAAATCACTTAATTGGATGAAACAAAATTTCTTTCAAAGAAAATGAACGAGATATCTAATGTTATTAGTTCTAGTTCAAAGCGATAGTAATTGCAGTAAGAGGTTATTACCATTTTTTTTTTATCCCTCCGTTTTAAAGTTTCTCATACACAATATTTTAAACGAAAAAAAAAATTAAATTTCGAATTGTTTCTATACACCGGTTTAAAAATGAACATGAAATGCAGAATATATGTTGAAACAATATTTGTTACAATAATTTTTATAGATATATCAATATCAATAGAGTTATCACTATTTTTCTTTCAATTCTTAATATTAATTTAATAATGTGCCTGAATAAATCCATGGTGGAAAAGATCAGTAGAGAAACTCGTGATTATGATGCCCATAATTACCTTCAGAATGTATGCAGACTGAGGGAAACCCCATGGGGGGAAAATATCACTGGGTACCTCACAACTACGATTCGCGTACTTAAAGAAGGTTAGTCCCTGAGAGGCTTGGACAATGGCATCGAAAATGTTTAACGATCGCTTCCAGAATACATGAATGAAAACATGTATATTCCAAGAAAAAAAACCTTCCAATTAAAGAGGCTTTAAAATTGTGAATAAAATATACAAAGATTTGGTTGAATTTTGAATTGAAAGGGTTTGTATTCTTAGCACCACAAGAGATATTGAGCACTCGAATCTATCAGAAGAAGGTTTGGAATTGCCGTTTTCGAGAATTTGTTTTTGTGATTCTCTCCGAACGGTAATCCTTTCTACGGGCAAGTTGCAGATACTGGTTGAGTTCTGCGGTTACTCTCTCTCTCTCTTTCTTTAGCTGCAATTTTATTTTTTCCTTAATGAAACGAACTTCTTTCAACACTGGAAGGCCAGTTTTCACTTTCTTGTACATTTATGCATGCCAGAAGTTGAACAGAGAAGGAATATTTCCTTCTATGGGATATGTTTGTTTCGATTCTGTAAAATATAAATTTACTCATAACGGTAGCAATACAGGTGCAACACTTAATTTTCCTTCACGAAATTTCAGCCAGAAAGGAAGTTCTTTCCCAAACCAAAAAAACTGGCCGTCCAGAACTTTAACATACTCAAATACGGAAGAATATTAAAAACTTGATAGACCCAGTTATGTTTCATTATTTAATAACCTTTCACAATCATCCCCCTTACAGTAATAGCTTTTTCTCGAATGTATTGATAACCACCTGTACTTCAGAAAGAAAAGCCATATCGGAGAAAAATTACTTTTATATCACTTCCCTGCAGAAATTGTAATTCCGTGGAAAAGCTCGTTTTAAAGAGATTGTAAAAGTTTATGACAAAAATTGTGAAAGTGGATGTATTATTAATAAAGCTAATATAATCAAAACAAGAGGTATTGACGACGGATCTCGTAATTTGGAGCTTCGGTCAAAACATTCCGGTCAAGCAAACACATCTATCCGTCTCTGCAACTTCTATCATAACTTTAAACATTCCAAAACGTCGGAATTTCAACATCTATTGCAAACCAATTTTTCCCTTCATTACTATAAATAAAATTTTTAAAAAGGTAATTTTAAAGATTGCAAATTATGAAACAAACTTGCACACATTTGGCTCAAAATCTGATAAAAATTCACCCATTTTAGTGGTTCCAAGCTAGATTTATCATAATAAAAAATATAAATAGAAGAATAATATTAATTCTAATCAGTGAAACAGCTATCGTGTCATTTTTCAGTGTATATGAGGTGCACATCGTTTATTAAGTTTTGGCATATTCTTTTCGATTTAAGACAGTAAATAGGTTCATTTATTTATTTATTTTGAATTGATTTGGTATCTCAACTACAGTTTGATACATTTCATAAAAGTGGGAACCATTTGGTCTATTTTAAAATATTATATTTTTAAATTAAATAGCTCTTTTGAATTAGCATCCATAAAATGCATAATTGTTAGAATAGTTTTGATAAACTGCATAAGTTATGAGGAAAAATAATTTTTGCTTGTGTTGCAAACACCTAACGTAATGACGTGATATTAATAATTACAAGATAATTTTTTTAATTCATCGAAAATTTTAAATGTCAACAATAAGTGAGAATGGAAATCGAGAATGAATATCTCAACCTATAGTTTTGCCAGAACTTGTTTAAAACGATCGTAGGGAAACAAATTCGAAATTTAATATTTGAAAAATATCGATCATATTATTAAGCAGTTTAATTTATGTTGGCATATTGTATGAAAATGGTATAAGGATACAAGAAACAAGAATTTGTGTTGTTAATTATTCCTACAAAAAGAGTGAAAAGTCAAAGTAAAATCTGGTCTCGAACAAATATATTCTATCGAATAATTTCTGAAAATAAAAATGACAAAGTGAGAGATATCATAGAGTCATTATTATAATCCATTTAAATAACTAATATAATAAGAATAAACCCTATAAATATTCAATGAGTAAATAAACAGAAATTAACAAAAATTTCTATTCTGTTAATTGCAGTTTGTTAAATAATCAAACTGCTTGTTTAGTAAAGGAATGTGTTAGATTTTTCTAGTGATGTCTTAAATGTTAAATAACTCGAATGATTATAGAGTGAAATGTAAGGAAAGATGAAAAATTAAGTACAGTACATTTTTTAATGTTTTTTTTAAAAAAAAGAAAAAACAATATATTTTAATATTTTAAAATCTTGAGCTTTATTCTATTTATTATCAACTTATTTATGTTAATTTGTAAGAGAGTAATAACTGTAAATTTAAATGAATTATATTAAAAAAATGCCTATTTATTATAAAAATTTTATAATGTTTCTATACTTAAGTTTTACTGACTGACGGTGAAATTTCATTATAATTATTCGAACAGAAAAAAGACAATCACAAACATTTAAAAGACAATACAACATTTACAGGACAATCACAAACATGTAGAAGACAATACAACATATAAGGGACAATCACACACAAACATTTAAAACACGTGCACATGTGTTTGTTTGCGTGCGTGTGTGTGTGTTTGTTTGCGTGCGTGTGTGTGTGTTTGTGTGCATGCGCGCACTCAAAATCAGTTTAGTTTATTTTCTGGAATGAGTTGCGATTTAAAATTTTATTTATGACGAAAGCACACACAATTTAAAAATAAAAAACATATTAGAAGCGAACTTGTGTGCTATTTGGTTACAAAACATATGTTACGAAACAAAATTTTAAAACAAACTTATAATAGAATATTAGATCAATCGTTGATTGTAATAATGAATTTGTCTATTTATTTAACAAAGAAATTTATGTCAATCATTAAATCTTTCTAAATATGTGAAAGTGTTCACATAAAAAAAGTAATAATCATCCATTTAGTTTTGACATCATAAATCTGATCGAGAAGCTAATTCTTTTAAAATTAATTTAAGATATGAATACTGAAGAAAGCAATCTTCAAATTTTATTTTCCTCAATCATAGCAAAAAACATGGAATAATATCGGCCATATTTTCTTAGTCTTACAAGTCCGAAACATCACGTAGTAGATAGCATTCGATAGTTACAGATCGTCTACATCTATGATATTGGGGAAAATGATTCGATTCGAATTTTGCTTTTAAATCCAACACAGTTATATAATGTAGCTTATATTAAATACAATATGTTGGTCAAGAGATTGGTGAAGTTAAAATAACGTTAAAATAAAAATAAAAAACGCCGTTGAATGGTACTTAATTATTTAATAAAATGTAGAAGTAATATGATGAATATATAGCAAATTAATCCATTTAATATTAACTAAAACATTTAAACGCTTCCGTTAAATATCAGTACATGCATAAAAAGATAAGTTGAAACTTTTTTATCTTTTCATTCAGGGAGCTTATTGTTCAATGGGAGTAAATATAACCCCCAAAGAAACGATGGAATTCTTAAGAGATTTAAATCACTCTATTACATCACGGCTGATGTTCCTGAATCAGACTAAAACGCAGCAAACTGTGCAGCAGAATTCGAACTGTGGAATCACAAATTTCAACAATTATTTCAACTCATTACAGTTACGGAGAAAATCAATTATAAAATAGGAAACGATTTTATTCAAACGAATATAATTGAAAAGCATGTATGAAAAAATATAATTTTCCAAACAATATTTTGAAAAATCCATTGCTAGTTGAAATTTATAAAAAACAAATATAATAAAATTTAAATACAGGTTTTTCTGTGTAAAATCATTTAATTCGATACTTTAGAAGGTTGAATTTATTTTAATATATTAACTTTTTTATTTTTTCGTGGGATCATAAATATAACATCAATGATACTTTAAAATTATTCATATTATCAAAGCTATTATGTAAATTTACACAGAGTGTAATAATAGTTTAACACATACGTTTATTAATTATTAATCAATAAATTAGTTATAAAAATAGAAGTGATTTTTAATAAAATGTATTTAAATATGTTATGAAAAAAGAAGATATGAAATTAAAAGGACTTGTGCACTTCTAACATGTTATTGGATAAATTACATTATTTTGTTACATTTCATCATCGAGTAAAAATTAACGCAATTCAATAACTATTCCTTGTACGTTTTAATGGATTACTTATATATTATACTTGAGATATGTTTCCTAATCTAAATTCTATTTTGCAAGGGTAACTTGATTTATTTATAAATTCTAAAAAGCAAAAATAGTAATCAAAACCAATGATAATTTTTGCCAAGGAGCAAAAATGGTAATTTTGAATGGCGTCCCTTCAATCGGTCCCGGTTCAAACGATTCCTGCACTCCTGACTGAATATTATTGGTTCAATATTTTTTGCTACATGTTTGTATATAGCGTTTACTTATTTATTTATTTTTTTTTGATTAGATTGTTTTATTAACGTAGCACTTGGAAGCAACACGAGGGTTACTGGCAACGGACCTCATCATTATGAAAATCGGTCAAACGACGAGGACGACACTAAATGTTCACCTCTCTCTCTAAACTTCCATGCCATGCCACGCCACGACAAGGGGGAAGGGGGAAACCTTAACAAATTTAACGTGCTTCGTCCCCATACACGACAGGCCTTTAGTGACATCAGAATTCGAATCCACGACTTGACGGGAACTACGCCGCAGAGAAGGACGAAACGGGACTTTTCTTGGACATGAACGAAATTTTTTTTCAGCTGAATGAGTTAATATCATCTTCCATTATGCTCTTGGGTATAGGAGAATGTGCGTATAAACACGATGTATGAACGCTAATCATCCGTTACTGCGGCAAATATACCTGAAATCGAGAACATGAACAGTGAATATCCATATAAAACTTCCCAGTTCGCTGTTTTCATAAATTCTTGTATCGTCTTTTGCCCCGAATGAGTTCTATTAGAACTTAGAAAAATATTATTAAAATAATAAGTGGGGGTGAAGTAGTTTAAAACATCTCCTTAAGGATAATAACTTCTGAATATTTTTCGTATTTTGGTGGGCATTAGAAGAAAGTTTCGAAGTTGCAACGAAGAATGGACTTCATAGGAGTTTACCTTAGATATTTTGTGGGAGACATTTTTGTAAAAATTATATCTAACTTCTTCCGATTCTACTAGCAAATAGTGTTTAATGATAACAATGTGGTATGAAAAATCTCCGTTACCTTAAACAAAGCTATACAGATTTTTTTTAAATATTTTTTGTGTTGGAATAATAGTTACATTTTTCTTAAGAAAATTAAATTAATTGTCATTTGCTTTTCAATACCTGAAATTGCTTTAGCTTTAATATCTGAAACGAATTTCCTCAATAGTTTCCATAATCTACTTTAATACTTTATCGTCTGTACCGTTATTTTAATATATGAAAATAACATAATCAAAAGTTTTAACAATTTACTGACTACTGTAATATTTCTTTATTTGCCTTTATCCATTTGGTTGTAAAATTAACATCATTTTTTAAATTCATAATGTTTTTTATGGTTGTGACTTCTATAAAACTTGGATTGTTGCGCATGGAATTTATTTTATTTTTACAATAAAAGCAACAATGTAACGAACAAACCGTAATTTATTTACTGTTGCTTAGTACTGTACCTTTGAGAGCAACAACCACTGGTCGCGACCCTTTTTATGAAGTCTACCACAAACTGGAGTTCGAAAGAATCCGAAGTTTTCGAGAGCCGGAGCTATTAGAGAATGACGAGCATCGGAGGCCCGAAAAGCTTCACAAAGTCTACCCCAAAGTGAGATCGAAAACTGCTAAGTTTGGCAGGCCCGAAAAGTTCTACAAATTCTACCGCAACGCGAGAACAAAAGCCGACGAAGTTTGAGATGGCCGCAGTCCTCCGAGAACCAGGTTCATCGTAGGCCGAAACGTTTTAGGAAGTCTACCGCAACGCGAGATCGAAAGTCGCTAGGGTTTGGGAGGGCCGAAGACCTTTGAGAACCTCGATTATCGCAGGACCGAAAGGTTTTACAAATTCTACCGCAACGTGAGAACAAAAGCCGACGAAGTTTGAGATGGCCGAAGCCCTCCGAGAACCACTATCATCGCAGGCCCGAAACGTTTTTGGAAGTCTACTGGAACAAGAAATCGAAAGCCAACGAAGTTTGGAGGAGCCGGAGCCCTCTGAGAACCACGAGCATCGCATGCCCGTAGAGTCCGACAAACCTACCCCCAACACGAAATCGAAACAGCTGATTTTTGAGATGGCCATAACTCTCCGAGATCCACGATCATCACAGCCCGAAAAGTTTTATGAAGGCTGTCGCCCTAAAAGCCCGTCCCTTCGTCACTATCCTTCGCTATTTGTTGACTAATTTTGCAATCGATTTGCTTGCTTTGCGGCAGTGACCAATCTTTCTGGCCAAACAAATTTCCCTTCACACCCTGACAGTTGCAAGTGAGGTGTACTTGCGTGCCAGTCAACGAAGCCTTCATTTGGAGGAATATCAACGGAAACTCTTCGCCGACGGAGGATCCAATTCTTCATCATCGGGGAGCTCTGATTGCCCTTCTTTGCACCTTACACAACACGCCTTGTCATGCACAACCCATTATTCAGTAACTCTCCTACGTACGACCGGTACCGGCTCAATCGCAGCCTACAAGTGAATTACGTCGTAGTCAAGAAACCAGATTTGAGCAACGAGGCACTTCCTCACCCAGTCGGATCTCGAAACACAGGAGCTATAAACCCCTTGGTTCAAGTAATCCTCCTATCACTCGATGCCAAAAAGTCGGCTATCGGACGGGTATTCCTTAAAGTGTACTACGTCAAAGCTCTGCCATTCATGTTGAGAGAAAAAGGCTCCCTTTGTTGGAAGAAACAAAGTGGTACTTGCTGTCTCTCTTCGCCGAGAGTGTCCGCACCTAAATTCCCCCTTCGCGAGTCCAAATGTAAAACCATTGATCGTTCGAACTTGGACGAAATTTCGATCATTTTGGAACTTAGAAATTTTCACGTGTGGAACTCCAGATCTTGAACATGGAATATTTTCCGAATTTGAATAATTTTTGAAAGAAATCTTATGCGTTCCAGACTTCGAAAATTCCATGGTATGTGAACAAATAATTGAGTTTATTTTACAATTTATCCAAAAAATTATTCATCATTTGTGATTTAACTTCTTTTTGAAATCAATATCACTCATGAATCTTAAAAAGATTCAAATATTTATACATTTTACCTTTTAATATATTTAATATTTTGGTGCTTTTTTTATTTGGGTCAAAATTTCAGTTTCCAAATTGGCAATGATTTAATTAAATGCGCGCTTTTTAATTATTCTTTTTCGGATTTCGTAAACAAGCTATTGGAAAGAAATATGTTGGTCTTTGTTTCAAAGCGGGTATAAATAAGTGGATTATTCATTTTTTTAAAATATGTTATGATAATTTTGAGGACTTCGCAGATGAAGTTCGAATGTTTATCGAATTATTTTTAACTATATTATCAAACAGTGTGCTTTCCTTTTTTAAACAATTGTCCGTGGAACGAAACGTACCAATAAATGCCATGTGTATCTCAAAAATTGATTTTTTATTTACAAATTTTTATCTGATAAATACAATATGATTAAACAACAAAAAATTGGACTGTAATATTATGCGATACAAGAAACTGAATTGGGCCCCCCCCCCCCCGTATTATCGTAAGTTTTAGATTCGAAGTAAATTGGTTTGCTATTTTTTTTTAAATCATTGATATCAGATTGTAGTTCTTTGGAGCTCCGAATGCGAAAGCCTTGGTTATAATTTTTCAGAAACTATATATAGATGTCCTTTAACACTTTTTGTTGGTGATTGTAATCCATTTTGTGTACAACATTAAAATCAAGTTTTTACTATTGTTCTTTCTACAGTTAGTTATCAAAATGTTTATAAGAGACTATTATTAAAAAGTAAAGGTAATGAGAAGCAATAAATAAGATCTAGGAATTGTATTTGATACTGAAATGCGCACATTATGTTTCAATAATGTCTTTTATTTCGTATTGTGTGTATTGCTGTATGCTATTTGTGTTGTGAAAAAGTTCCTTTTATGTTTTCTTTTCTTTATTCTAATCGATTGTTTGTGTGGTCTGTATTTATTTATACTATGTTGTGATACTTCTTTAAGAGATTTAAAATACAGTTGTGGTGTAAAAATGCTGTTTTTTTTTTTTTTTAATATCCATTTAATATTATTTGGAAACCAAGCATTTTTACCACTATTATAATACAATTAATACTTTCAACAGTTTCAATTTATAATCTTCTGTGTTATTGTGAATTTCTTTCGGAAGAGCTTAAAAATATTTTTTGAAGATTTTATTGTTTGACAATAATTTTATATACCTATGAACTCTCTTCCTTTGATATGTAACATTAAATTGTTGGATGCAACAACTTAATCCACTTAGAAATGAGAGGAACTTGTTGCTTAAAAAAGTACTGTAAAAATTTATAATATATTTATTATTCATATAAACAGAGAGCTTTGCTTATTGAAATTATTAATAACAATTTTATTTTGCAATGTAGCAAAACAATAAAATTTACTTTTTGAACTTAAAACAAAAGTATTGATTTAGGAGCTCTTTTGTTAAAATAATTTTTGGAGCTTCATGTTTAGAATTTTCTAACTGAATGAAATCAAACAATTTTTAACTCCTCATGTATTAATGATTCGTGTTTGTATCAATAGAAACACAGTTACAATTAGAAATCCTAAGTTTTACGAAACTTTTCGCAGAAAAAGTAATTGTGGGAATGTATTGGGGCATGTTTAGATTTACGTTTGGTTTTTATGTATGATAGAGGTACATCAGTCTGAATTCCAGGAATCATTGATGTAGACAACAAAAAAACCAGTATTAAACTGATTAAATTATGTGATTTTTTATTTTTGAGTATTTAAGTTTATCTGGTTTTTTAACTTAGGAATGTTAATTGCTTATAAGCTAGAAATTGTGAATAACAGTGAATTAAATGTGGAGAAATGCTCTAAAGAAATTTAGGAAATTCTAATATCTTTGAATACATTTCTAGTAATATTTCTCAAAATAAAACAGTCAGTGTTGTACACTATTTATTGCAAATGTTATTATTTTTTCTTTCTTTCTGAGAAATATAGTATTTTTATAAACAAGTAGAATGAACTTAACTTTATTTCAAGAGAAAAATGAATTTTCTTCCATTTCAGCAATTCTAAAGAGCTGGAGTGGAGCGGACACAATCTAGTGGTGCCTTGTCTATCTGCTCCCCCATCATGGTGATGTGGGTTGGGGAAGAAAATTTCTAAGACCTTTGTTGCCTATTAGATGCACAAAGCTCATTTGGTAATTACTTTTGTGTGTCTTTGGTCATTTTCTAGCTTATTTACTACATATTAATAAATATTTACTCTTTCCGATACTTATTATTCATATACAAAAGGTTCTGATGATTGAATTCATGTTTGAACTTTGCAAAGTGTTTCCTCATATGGAGAGTCCACACAATTTCTTTTCCCTTCCGAGAATGTTTTTAGAATTGCTAATTTATTTTATAAAAAAATTATTATGAAGTTTTCTTCAGGAACATAATTGAAACTTATCATAATTCTATCTGTATAAAGTTTTTCTGAAAATATATTTTTAGGAAAATTGTGTTTGTTGTGAATGTAACTTGCATTGAAAGAAAATTCCTCATCTTTATGATATACTGTATACAAATCTATTTTCTATGTTTTGCATGATAGTGATTTAAATCCTTATTTGTATATTATGTACCTTTTATTTTCAAAAAGAGTATATTATGAATTATTCAATTTATTTCTGTCTCAAATAGACCAGTTACAAGTATCTTTGTGTGGAAAAAAAAGTTTTCAAGTATTAAGATAATTCTGTTTTCAATTTTTTTTTAATTATTATCAAAGTCTACTTTTACCTAAAGTGCATCTTTTACTATGACTACACTGTGAATTATTGTGTTTTATGATTATTTCATAAAATTTTGTTGTAATTAACTTTTTCCTGTTTACTTCATTTGTAACTGAGTAATGAAAAAAAGTTGTCTAAATCAGTGAAAACTCTAAGAAGGATGAACATTTAAAAAATACAATTCTTAATGAGTCCACATGAACATGCATGTAATGTTCCTTGTCGCATGGTTAGAATTCGTATATGTATTGGAGTTCGATGGAAATTTGTAGTTTTCTATCATAATTTTTTTTCCCAGTCACTTAATGTCAGTATTTCCATTGCTAAAATAATGGATTTAAGATGTAAACAGCAATAATAAAATTATACGCATGTGCTTGATCTGAAATTTAGATAGAAATAAGTTCTTTAAAAAGTAATATCTTTTTTTAATAGAATTATATACAAAATATGTATGAAATAAAATATAAATAAATTGGCCATCAAAATTTTATTATTAATTTTTTTTTGTTGATAATTCTGTCTTAGGGATATTATTTGTTTAAGATTGTTATCAGGTATTTGTTATGTGTTCAGTGACCAGTATTAAAAGAATTAACATTTTTATTGATAGCATAAAATCTATTTCTTTTTGTGTAACATCACAAATAAATTTAGGTACCATTATAGTATTAAAAATAAATTTTCTCAGTATAAAGAATTTTTCAATCTTTTCTGAGTGAAAACCCAGCAGCATAAAAAATTAAAAGTGGCAGACTACTGTTTAAAGATGAGAAAGTGAGCATACTTGCCCATTGCCCCTTCTTGATTGAAATGAAAAATTACTTTTGGATTTGGACATATTCCTTTCCCTTCCTTAATTAATCCTTATCCCGCATTTGTTTTCTGGTTTTAAATGAACAGTGGCTCATTATTATAATATACTTATATTTAAAGTAAAGGCTAATCTCAATTGCCCTTGTTACTCTGTTAGAGACACTGGCATCACATGTTTCACTGTCCATTTACCCAGAAATTCCACTAAATCAAACCTCTAGAAATCATTAAATCTGAATGGCTTTATACTTAATCAGAAAATGTTATTGCTTGTTCCAGATTATTCTCATGTACTTAAATAGCAACTGGCCCATGTTGCCAGTTATGTTCATTAGCCTTTTTATTATTATTATTTAATTCAGGGCTCTTTGTTCTAATTGACTTGATTTGGACATTTTTTGTATTTATATACTTCTATTTTCTTTCTGTATACATTATTTTGTTCATAAGTTTTTAAATTTGTTTCTGCATATAAATATGCTCTTATTATCCTTACATTTGAGTTTAATTCAAAATGACATTTTTTTATTCATTTAACATCTTATTTTTTTAAAATCATACTCTGAAATGTATAATGAAGAATTGTCACTCATATTGAAGAATGAGCAAATATAATTACAAATTCAGGAAAATTCCTTGACATTCATTATTCGATTTTAAATTTATTCTTTTAAGTTTTGACGTAACAAAATTTATTTAATGGAATAAATAAAATGTATGAAGTCAGAGACTGCAGTAAACTCAACAAATTGTCAATTTTTTTTTATAAATGTTGATTTCTTATCAGCCAGTAAATTACCTACCTTTTATATTTGTAATTTCTTTTGAAAGTAACTTCTTCTTTTTAAAGACGAGATGAAAATTTTCAATTAAACTTGAAAATTTATTGAAAAGTTATCGCTATATTCAGCTATTAAAATGACTAAACATCAGAGAATTAAAACGGTTGTGTGTGTTCTGACTGGCAGATTCAAAATATGGAATGATTTTCTGCAATTGTTTAAAAGTATTATTCCTGAACTTTGAGCTCAGATTCCGTACTCTGGAAAGTTAAAAAATACATGAACTGATCTTTATTTTTACGGAAATTTCTCTGAATTTAATAAAAGAAATGAACAATTAAAACAAATAAAATTAAGTTAGTGACTTACAGTGAAAAAATATTCTTTTTTTGAATTAAAATGTAATTATATGCTTCTTATGTCCGGCATATATTTATGCATTTTAAATGCTTCCAGATCGGTTGGAACAGTTGACGGATCATGAAACTTCAATAGTTTGGTTGGAAAAGAAAGAAGAATTGTTGAAGAGGACTCAAAGTCAATATTTTTCTTTTATTAATATACTGAAAAGGAAGCTTAGCTGGAAAATAAGGTAGTATTTTATTTTCATAACATATATTTTACTACTGGTAAAATAAATGTTACTTTACTTCTGGTACTGGCTGTAGTATTATATTTTCATAACATTTATTTTCATATGTAATAAAATATAAGTTAATGTAAAATTAATTAGAAAAAATTGTTTTAATTTTCAGTTGCTATTATTAGTTGACACTCTCCCTATAAAAATTTATATATATTGTTCAAATTTTCAATCATTAATAAAATACTTTTTATTGATCCACACAAGTTCAAATGTATTTTTTTTTTTTAATTTGCAGTGGATGACACTTGATATAAATACATTTTTTTTTTCAAATATTAATTCATTAATTAAATTTAATTTATACTGACAAGCCAATGCTTCTACTATGTCATTTGTCTTACAATGGCAAAGTAGGTTGAACATCAGCGTAGAATCTTCATGCCTTCGGGTTGAAGCATTAAATTTTTTAAATTTTAATTTCAAATAATTAATTTTAGTTTGATATAGGAGAAAAAAATTTCTCTTATATAAGATATTTAGCAGGATATAAATTTAGGAATGAATACCGTCAGTGACAAAGTGCATAGATCGCTGGAAAAAAATATTTTTTGCCATATAGTATAACTAACTAAAATAAAAATTTTCTTTGTTCACTTAAGTAGGAATTTACTTGAATTTATTTTTTTTATATTGCTATTTTGTGTATGGAAATTGAAAAATGATCTTGTATGGTCTTCATTTAATCTGAATGAGTGAAACACTATTTGAAACATATGTTAGATATATATGTTCCTATATTCATTTATACTTATTTGGTTATAATGTATAAATTGCATTTAGTTCACAATGTCTTCAAAGTTGAAATTTAGTGAATTAAAATATCTTTATTTTACATGTTAAAGTCAAGTATCCTTTTATCATTGCAGTT
>BMAW01114378.1:0-27301 GCA_019974015.1 Nephila pilipes
TGCAAAACATGCTCGTGGACTCGCGGTCGGTGGTTGTCATCTTGTTGTTGTATCGAATCTTGATGCCAATAATATATATGTGTGTGTGTGTTCGTGTGTGTGTGTTCGTGTGTGTGTAGACTAGTGTTCAATATTAAGAGAATTTGCATATTTTATCCAATTTCATGAAAGGAATTGAAAGAAATGAAAAATACTGCTTTGAAACAAAGATTCAATTCTTGTACGTCATATACTTAAGTGTATACATGTATGGAGGCCGAACTAGTCGAATAAAAAGATTCTTAAGCACGCACGCCAAAATCCGCAATTCGTTCGCTTGCATATTTCGCCGAATTTTGTGGTATCTTATTGCAACAATCACTTGAATTAAAATTCAAACTGTAAAACTAAATGACCACTAACGTTTAGATAGTGGTAGATGTGGGGAATTGTGGGTAGGCTTAAAGCAGGCCAGGCTTAAATCCAGATTTGCATAGAATTCGATTTAACGCCCATTATCATGCCCATTTTATGGAAACTGTTTAAATACATCAGATTCGTCGAGGGAAAGCGAGGGCAAGCTCGTCCAAGAGCCACGACGGCCAGAGAATATCACCATTTCCTCATTATAACTAGGCGTAATAGGGATGCTACAACTTCTCGAGTCTGTCGTGAGATGTTTGCGGCTACAGGAACTCGAGTTTCAAGGGTGACTGTTTCCTGAAGACTTCATGTGTGAGGGCTGTTTGCAAGTAGACCTGTTCTTTGCATCTAGCTTAGTTAACAGGAAAGTTTGCTTAAAATGATGGTGTGATCATAGAGATTACAGTATGGATCATTGGCCTACCGTTCTCTTCACTGATATGAGTCCTGGTTTATCCTAACCAGTATTTTTCGCCGTACTTTCAGATGGAGAGAACTGGGGAACCGCTATCTGCCACCCCCCAATGTAAACGAAATCAACCATTGCAGCAGTCGAGGCTTAATAACTAGTCAAGACAGACATCATTTGGGATGGCCGTACACACCTCCATGTCTTTGAAAGGCTCCATATCTGATTTTCATATCTGTGACTGTTTAAATGTATAGGGATATACTACAATTGCAATTCGTAACCTCCCTCCAAGAGACATCCATGACCTAAAAACATTGTTGCTGAACGAGTGAGACCAATTGCCACAGGATCTCATAAACTTCCTTATTTCGAGCAGAAAATTACGATGAAAGGTCTGTATATCTGTGAGATGGAACCATACCCCCTAAAAAAACATTTTTGTTCTATTCTGCCAGTGCTGTTTCATACCGCGCGACTCCGATGAGTATTACGAACGATCATGCCTGTGTAATATAACAGATAAATCGTTATTTTTTGTATTATATCAACCCCATGGACTAAAAAAAAATTTCCAGTAGTTCTAGAGATAATCGGCCAAATGGGAAAATTCTTTTAATTTTGAACACAGGTGTTTTTTTATACTCATACCTATATGCATGCATACACACAATCACACACAAACATACAGATATATATATATCGGAGGTCAAAGTGTAATTGTTTATTCTTTCCAATAAAGTTATCCGACTAAAGTTTCCAAGTTATCTGACCAAATTACCGTAAATGATATTATTCCTTTATATGAGTAGCACTTTGCCGAAAATTCATCGCGGCTTCGTTGTTATATTATCAGCATGTGGAGTATCGATGAATTCTCATGGAGATTACTCCAAGTACAAAAAATAAGAAGAAATGAAATGTAACTTAATATAAAAGTAACATTTGCATTTGTAAATTTTTCAATGAATTTTCATTCAAACATCAGTTACCCCAATTATACCATGTAAAACATATTTAAAGTTCCGGGTGCATATATTTGATCAATATGTATCAATTGTATGCACATTAACAACATGAAGACTATTTTAAATACATGAAACAACAAAAGAACTTTAAAAGATGCTTAACACACACGTCCGAGTATATTCACTTTATAGCCAGAGTAAAAGCAAATTTCAAAATAAAGTCATTATAGTGACAAATTAAAATGTTTAGTATTTATTATATCGAGTGTAAAAATAAATGATTAATACTTGATTGAATTATAAATGTAAGGGGTAAATACTTTGATACTTAGATGAGAACAGAGTGGGTTAAAATACAGCTTCATGTTTAAAAATCAGCTTTCTTCAAAAAGATGATTTAGTATATTCTAAAATGGTCATTTAGAGTATGATACCCCCTGTCAAGAGGTGCTTATTGCTCACACTGAGAAGCATAAGAGAGGGTCAGATAGTCAATCTCTACTTCTAGAAACGGAAAAGTATTTTCTACGCAAGGATTATTGAGAGAAAAGTTTTTGATTGTTAGAAGAGTCTAAAAAACAACTTTCCACCTTGTATTAGCCCGACAGATAGACATGTCGACAGACCAAATCTAAGGAGCTCAACACTGCACATGCACAAAACTAAAATGGATTTCTTACGTTAATGATATGAACCGCCTACAACATTATCAACAATACACTTAAATATATGTCATAAAAAAAAATTAAACACGCATTTGTATTGAAGTCATTTGGGAAAGACAACGGATCCTCCCATTAAAAAACAAATCTGAAATGTGGATGAAACTGAAGTTTTTATGGTTCGAAAATCTTAATCTTCCAATAATCCGATTACTGTGTCTGCGTTATACCTATTCTTTTCTCACTGAAAAAATTCTCGTATTAGATATATTTTAGCAATTCTTCTCAATAAAAAGAAACACTCATCTTTAATTATCAATAGAGGCAAGAAACAGAAAGTTCAGTTTAGTTTAGTTTTTTCTTTTCTTAACGTCGTACTAGAAGTAACACGAGGGCTATTGGTGACGGACCTCTTAATTTTGAGCCTCCACGTGAGACACCCACTGTAGAAGTAGGGGTTGAAATTAATGGTATGAAATTTTTATTCACTAAAACTAAACATATGGCATACAGAATGAACAATAACAAAGAAAGTCGATTAATTTTCTTACATGCTGTGATAGGATTCCGTTAGAAATCACCTCACTAAAATCCTGAAAAATTTGCTCAGTGAAAAAAAAATTAAACCAAATAAATATTTCCATAGAAATGTCTGCATATCTTTACCATTTTGATTTTGCAATAAGACATCTATTAAAATATCATTTGGTAAATAATTTCATTCAAAATAATTTGTAATGAAATCAGTTCGAAAACATTTGTGAAGCATAGCTTTTTATACACCGTGGTACGTTATCCGCTTATTGCTCGATCATTAGAGTGCCATCCATACGAATCATTAGTGATACGCTGTTGTAGGTGATAACACCAGAACTAGGATAACGCATTCTGAAGCGGAATTAATTGCCACATTTTCCAAGGAAAGGTGACCTTATGGCCAATGGAGCCTTTAAAATGGCGACTATCATTGCTTGTTCAAGAGTAGGACAGATCGGAGAACACGACTCTGTGCGATTCTCAGGCATAATTAAGTCCAGTCCTGTACTATTGCCATCTCAGGGTTTGGTGACAATTGGAAAATGCAAAAAATGACAAATTTTTATGCAATAAAAAAGAGGAAGAAAACATTTAAGATAAAAGTACGGCGTATAATAATTAAATATTTTTTTATTAATTCAAACAAAAGTACACTGATTATGCTTAGATAACTTTTAAATATTCAATTAATTAATTTGAAATGAATATTTTCGTCAATATATCATTTTCTATGAATATATTCCAATTTTCGAAGAAAAAATATCTTTCATATTGAAAAATTAAGATTAATTAATTTTTCCAGCCAGATTCAAAATTGATTTTTTACTTTCGCACAAATCATTACCATTGAAAAAGACTCTTTCAACTGCTGCATTAATTGCTCGACAGAACAACGTATATTCAAATTAAGAAGAACTAAATTTTCATATGGAGTGTGTTTATTTTTAAATGGTTAAAAATTTCCAACCATATTTCATCAATTTCTTCATACTGATTTTCCCGTAATTCTAATTTATCAGAATTTTAATATGTATTCAGTATTCTAACTTCTTCAGACAGACAAATGTCATCAATTTCAATATCAAATACTTATTTCGATAAAAATTTGACACAACTTTCCATATCTACCCAATTAACTTGCGATGAATTCAAAAATCGCCACTGAAAACTTTAATTTCCTGCAATATTCGTTTCAGATCATTTTTCGATAAATTGGAAAGATTTTTGAGAAATTTCTGAACTTCTTTGATAATTTTTTCCTTTATGCTCGGATTTTATTAATCTAAGTTTGACAATCTTCTCTTTTTATTTTTAAAGGAATAATTTTTTTTTCATAACCGTGATTTATACCGAAGGACAAAATCGATCAAATTAAGTCTAACTTCTGTAGCATAAATATATTCACTTTCAATCTTTTGAATCGTTTGGTGGAAAGTAGATTCCTGATTATGTACAAAATACATTAATATGTCCGATAGTTCATAATTTAAAAGATTTTTCAGAATTTTTGAACAGTTGTTTAAATTAAAAGAATATGAACACACATGCTCAAATAACTGTAAAGTATGCTTTATGTCAAGAGTTACAGAGAGGCATCTAAGTTTAGAATATAATAAAATATTTTGTATTCAACATTTGCGTAACAGTTTGGCGTGGCATCTCTAAATAGAGTGATTAACTGATTAGTTTTAAAATATCGAATAACAGAACATGAAAGAGGACACTTTTCGAGGAATTACAAAAATACAAATGAAGTAATGTCTTCCCTAAAGGAGCACGATTGGTCACCTTAATTTGCAGTCTTTTTTATGTGCACCACGAATGGAAGTACCTAGTGTTCAATCGGAGAAAACTTAGACAGGTAAAGTCTGAACAAATAGAAGTGTAGGGAGAATAACGCTTATAGATAGTTTCATGCGGACGTACCTCTGGAAACATGGCACCAAAACAACGCGTCACATTAGATATAGATTTTATTCTTTGAAATGAAATATAGACACAAAAATTTCTTAAATACGTTATTTAAGCATAGTTTTTACATCAACTTATTTAAATATTTAAGCGTCAAAAATGTTAAGCGTAAACTTAATTTCATATTTTTTCATTAATCGAACGTCAAATTTTTTAAAATTTAATTAACGTTATATTTTTAGTGATGTGCACATAATAATTATAAATGTCAAAATTTTATGATTAGTCAAAAATTGGAGAAAAATACATGTAAAAAAATTATTTTTGTCTTATCGGATTTTATTTTAAAAAGTAACATAGAATACAATGAAAATCCATACCGTCATAATTGACTGGAAACATTAATTTTAAATGTACAGTTGGTCATAAATCAGGAATTAAGAGAATAAAAATAGTCCAGCAATCTAATTCCAATATATCATAAAAATTACATGCTTAACCATTTAAACAAAAATGGCATGTCCATGAAAAATACAACAACTACGATATAATTCACACAAATTTAAAACTATATTATTTATCACTTCTCCAAAAACATCACTATTGTTCATCATGAATAAACAAATGTTTTTTTAATTTATCACTTCGAGCGAAGGTTTTCTCGCAATAGTCACATCCATAAGGCTTTTCCTTCGTGTGAGTACGTAAATGTCGTTTGAAAGTGAAGCTTCGAATAAAAGAGGTATTGCATATTTCACACACATGAGGTCTTTCTTTTGAATGGATACGTAAATGTGTTTTTAAGTGGCCTCTTATGGTGAAGGCCTTCCTACAGATCTCGCAAACATATGGGTTTTCTTGAGTATGAATTCGTAGATGATTTTTTAAATTACCATTTTGAGAGAATGCTTTTTTGCAGATTTCACACACATAAGACCTTTCCTTTATATGGATAAGTAAATGTTGTTTTAAGTTGGTTCTATTGATAAACGCCGACTTACAGATTTCACAATTATAAGGCTTTTCTTGTGTGTGAATACGTAAATGCATCCTTAAATTTCCTTTGTGAGAGAACGCCTTTTCGCAGACATCACAATCATAAGGCTTTTCTTGTGTGTAAATACGCAAATGCATCCGTAAATTTCCTTTGTGAGAGAACGCCTTTTTGCAGACATCACAAACATAAGGCTTTTCTTGTGTGTGGATACACAAATGCACCTTTAAATTTCTTTTGGCAGAGAACGCCTTTTTGCTGACATCACAAATATAAGACATTTCTTCCACATTTCTAGGAAAATGTTTTCTTAAACTATTACTTCGAGGAATGGAATTTACACAAAACTTTCAAAAATACAATTACAATTCCTTTTGCTTGCGTAAGTAAATGGCTTTTCAAACTTGAAAGAAGAGAAATTTTCTTATTGCACTTAGAACACAAATAAGTGTTACAAAATGAATCAATTCAAATAAAGAATTATTTCAACGAACTGTTTTAATCACAAAAAATATTGTTTTAATTCATACCTCGTTAGTGAATTGAATTCCAGTCTCAATAATTTAGATTTACTTAAAATAAAATATTAGAAGCAACTTTTGGTATTTCAATCAAGATTGATCGGCGTGTAGATAGCAATATATAATTTTTCAATGAAAATTTAAAACACATTTATGAAATGGAATTTAAATTAACGTCCTACATCACAAAGGATCATATAATTCTGATTATTATGATAAATTTCTGAAACTTAAATTACGAGCAGAGACAAATACAGTCTGGAATGACAACCAAAAGAGCATAAGTCTGCAAACGTTACTCATTTAGAAACAGTCGCATAACAGAAAAAACACTCCAGAAGATCAAATGAATTATTGGCTGGTTTTTAACGACGAATTTAACATCATGAAGAGATCAAGATGATTCGAATCTTAATTTTTAGAAAATTCTGACTTCATTTAAGGCAAGAAATACATCTTAGTGTTATTTTCTATGCTACCAGTCTATTTTAAAAAATCGGTTTCTATATGAATTCAAGTAACAAAATATGGTCAAACTTGCAGAATTCAAAGTTGACTCATTGTGATTGTTTATTAATGTCGAAATGAGAAGAAACACGAAGGCTACTGACAATTGTCCTCGTAATTTCGAACCTTATTCAAGTGACGAGGATTGCACAATAGCTGGCATCTCACTCTCCTAACTTCCACACCACGCCAAGTGAAGACTTGGGACCTCCAAAGATTCAACGTGCATCAGCTCCTGCTTCAAGGAAGGGCTTTAGGGGCAACAGCGCTGTAATCCACTATTCTAAGAAAACCGCCGGTCGAGCATTCGCGATCCTTCGAAATTGAAAGAACCATTAAAAAATTCGAATTTCATAGGTTTTCATAAAATGAAGAGGTAAATATTTTTAAAAAAAGTTTAATCTACGATCAAAGATTTAACAGAAACCTTTATTTTACAATATGTGTGTTTGTAATTCACAATATAGGTATTTACATTTTACAATTAAACTAAATAGTTCATTTTCAAAATCACAAGATTCTGCTATAAATTCAAGAAAACTAGAAACGCTCTGGGGATCAATAGGCGGACAAACCAGCAAACTCGGTAATGGAGTCTAGGTTAGTATTTTATTCGACTGGAATGCTGATTAAGACGTCAATAGCAATATTTTCAGTGAGAGAATGAAAAGAACCAATGAATTCTTATTCGAACAAATATATTGAAATTTAAGGAAGCTAACCATTTATACATATAATATCCAACTGTACCAAAGACAGAAGAAATTAAAAGCACGGTTTCATCAAAAAGCTCTGAATGCCCCAATTTTTGCAGAAATATAATTTAAATGATGATTCAAAGTACAGTACCTGCACCGCATCAATATTAGAAACATATTCTTCTGACTTCTAATAAATAAGTGTCCCATAGAAATAACCCATTGAATATACTCAAAATAGTCCCAGGGTGCAATATTAATTTTAAAAAAATTGTGGAAAATACAGTAGCTAATAAACAGGTTTTCAGAACATTTTTGCGGAAGGTGAAATATTTTGATATTTATTCACAGTAAAAAGAATATTTTAAAGAGGATAATAGCTTATGTTACTCTATATCGCATAAAAACATTCATTCATTCAATCAGTTTGTTGCTCATTTATAACAAAATATAAACGTATATACGTTAAATAGCCAGAAAGACTTGGGTCTCTGGGTCATGATGCCCATACATATCTGAAAAAGGTAAGCAAATGATGGTTTAACCTTAGGTATCCCCTAATTCTTTGCACGAAAGGGAATTCAGGTTCGTGACACCCAAAGGACATTGACAATTACTGTGTCTACTAAAATGTGAAACTGAGTGTTGAGAAGTGTGAACGCAGTAAAATAATTTGCTTGAGGAAGGGAAGTTATCTAAGAAATTCATTAATAATTGATTTACTCAGAATTACTGGTCCATTCCATCGCGTAATTCCATTTCATTGGATGTTTGTTCATGTCGTACGTATTGGAAACAGGATAGCTATTGCAGAATGGCATCTAGTTTTAAATCGCAGTCTAATGACGAAGACATCACCTGAGCTGGCATATCTTTCTCCTAACATTTACACCCCACTAACATAATTAGCTTGAGAAACGAACACAATTCTTGTACATTATACCTTTCATAAAACGAATCGTGAAAGGAATCACGTCTCGAACCTATGATTTAACTAAATCAACGTCGACCTGAGCACACGACCATGTCCTTTCGACTGACCCCATTACCTCATACTCTGTGGGTGTCTTAAGATATTAAAATTAAATCATTGTTTTGAGTGGTGTTCCAGCTAAGGCTTCGGCCTCTTCTTTGAACATGGCTCAAAAGTACGAATTCCTTCACCACTATACCATGTGTTATTTTTCCCGTGACCTTCAGAAACCAAATAATAAAATAAATTTTGATTTTTCACAGAAAAATATTTAGTATGTATCTTTTGAAAATGAAACATTAATCCATGTTCCTCTAATGCACTCAGTACGGAAATTTAAGCTCATTTATAGCTAAGAAAGTGTTTCTGAATTTCATATCAATTTCGAAGGAGAGAGAGTCCAATAGATCTTACTCTTTCATGACATAAATCATGCAGAATAAGGAATCTGGCACTAAGAAATCTGGGTAAAATTTTTATTACAGTTAGTGTCCAGAAGAAAACAATGATGCAAAATTAGTCCAGAATTAGATTTTGATTGTTTATGAGCTTCCAAATCTGAAGCAACACGAGAATTATCGGAAACAGATTTCGTATACTTAAAAAAAGTTAAAAAACTAGGAAGGAGCCTGATTTAGTACAGCATACACTCATTTCACACTCCATTGAAGATAGTTCCGAGTGCGTGGGTTAATCGATAAAACATCTGAACCCAGTAACTGACTGTAATAAATATGATTGTGAAATGAAAAAGATCCATCCTTGCCGCGCTGCAACATCACATAATATAAAATGAAATAATATGTAATACTTCATAACAGATCAATGAAAAGTCCCTCGGACTACCTATAGTAACATTTTTTTTTGCCAAAATTAGTTTTTTTTTTATTCAACATAATTCTTCAATGATATACTGATTATAGCGACCCTCCAACTTTTCGATACCCATTTTTTGTAATGATTTGTCCTTGCTTTCAAAATAGGCCTCTTTCGACGATCACCTCTTCATTCGACGAAACTTTCTTCCCAGCGAGCATTCTTTTGAGATCTGAGAACAGGATCAGTCACTTGGGGCCAGAATACGGTGGATGAGGAAGCAATTGAAGCCCAATTCATGGATTTTGCAATCGTTCTTCGACTTGCACGTGTGCATTGTCTTGGTGAAGCAGCACTTTTCCTTTCTTCAAATGCGCTGCGATTTTGTTCTTCAAACGGTTCAATAACGCTATGTAATAGTCGCTGTTGATGTCCTTCCTTTCAGGTAGTCAATGAAAATTATTCCATGCGCATCCCAAAAATACAGACGCATAACCTTTGCCAGCTGACGTTGCGTTTTCCCACGCTTTGAGCGTGTTCATCGCGTGCAGCCACGGATGACTGTCGATTGACTTCGGAGTGAAATGATGGAGACTTTTATATGAACTTTCTTTAACACATAATCACTAAAACGGAAAGATAAACATGTTTCATTGAGAGATGTAGAGGCCAATGAAATGTTATTATCCTTCATATATAGCTGTAAGCATGATTACAACTAAAAAAACATTTAAGCTGTCAGTTAAAAGTTGCAGATGTGACGAACATACATCAATAGAATATTTGAAAAATGTTCATTCTTCACTTTCTCTCGTTGATTTTACTATTAAATCATAGATAAGGTTTTCAGCCAAATTATCTGCGAATTTACAGAATATCGAAAAGAATTATTGATCTTTCTTAGTGAACAAAAGTCCGATGACACTGAAAAAAAAGAGTTTCAACATATCAAAATTACAGCAATTTTCCACTAGAAATATTATTAGTCGCATTGTAAAGAAATCTAAGTACGCATTGGGCAATTTATTTACCTTACGTAGAGAACAAATATTATTATTCTAAATTTATCTTAAGTTAAAAATTCTGTACAAAAATAAATTTATTAAGATGTCATAAAATAATTTAAATTAATTTCATAGAGTTATTAAATAGCACACATACAAATTAATTTGTACTTATAAAATATTAACATAGAAAAACAAGAGCAAAATGAAATGTCGTTTCTATAAAAAACTTGTGTAAGTAAATTATTCTGTGATTTTTATCCACAGAATAAATTATGTAATTACTTGCTTATAAAAGAATTCTAAAATTCTTTTTACCTTTATATAGAATCATAGTTTAAAATTTTATATAAAATCTAATAATCAAACTTAAATTATTATAATTCAGTTGTATTTAATTAATTTTGGACTTCGGGTTACACCTTACATTAAGAGTTTTTAAGTTTACTATTAATTAAGATCCTAACACACTTAAATCTGTGTAGAGTGAAACTGTGTAGAAGGATCAATACAGAGTGTTAGAAGTCCTTTCTGGTTTCTTCCTCGTCCTTTGATATTATTTCCTCGATTTAAATTCATCGTTTGAAACCAACCAATAATTCATATAATCTCCTGAAGTGTTTCTTCTAATTTGCGACTTTTTCCAATAGGGTATCATTTAATCTACATGTCCTTTTGATTGTCCTCCAAGATGGTATTTGTCTTGTTCAGGATGTTACAGAATTGTATAGTATTATTCTAGAAGTAAATGATCCTTGTTATTTAAGTACTTTAATTTAATTTGGATATTCGTTTCAGAAATGTTTCTTAAATTTTTATTAAAAATACGTGAATGCTGTTTCGAAGCCCACAAATCATCTGAGAAATCCCAAAAGTTGCTTCTAATAATTCATTTAGAGTACAACCAAACTATTCTGACTGGAATTCAATTATCTAAACAGTTAATGGCACAAAACTATTTTGTATTTGAATAGTATTTTGAGTATTCCCTTTTTTTAAATGGACTCACTTGAGACAAAGATTCATGTTCAAAGTGCAAGAAGGAATTTTATCTAAGCGCTAGTTTAAAAAGCCATTTACTTAAGCAGACAATAGAAAATACCACTTTTTGTAAGTTTTGTCTAAATTCTTTTTCTCGAAGTAATAATTCAAGAGAACCTTTGCCTGAAACTACGAAAGAAAATCTTTATGTTTGTGATGTCTGCAAAAAGGCATTCGCTGCAAAACGAAATTTACTAATGCATTTGCGTATCCACACTCAAGAAAAGCCTTATGTTTGTGATATCTGCAAGAAGGCGTTCCTTAATAATAGTACATTAAAAAAGCATTTAAGTGTACATACCAACAAAAGACCTTACGTGTGCAAAACTTGTAACAAGGCATTCTATCAAAGTAGTAATTTAAAAAATCATTTACGTATTCATACTCAAGAAAAGCCTTATGTTTGTGAGATTTGCAAGAAGGCCTTCATTCGAAGTGATCAATTAAGAACACATTTACTAATCCATACGAAAGAAAGGCCTTATGTTTGTGAGATCTGCAGGAAGGCCTTCACTCAAAGTGGTCACTTAAAAACACATTTACGTATCCATACGAAAGAAAAGCCTTATGTTTGTGAGATCTGCCAGAAAGCCTTCACTCAAAGTGGTCCCTTAAGAAATCATTTGCGTATCCATTCAAAAGAAAGACCACATGTGTGTGAAATATGCAATACTGCATTTGTTCAAAGTGTTAATTTTAAACGACATTTACTTATTCATACGCAGGAAAAGCCTTATGGGTGTGATTATTGCGACAAAACCTTCGCTCGAAGTGATACATTAAAAAAACATTTGTTGATTCATGATGAATAATAGATTCATTTTTCGAAAAGTTATAAATAATGTAGTTTTAAATTTGTGTGAATTATATCGTCGTTGTTGTATTTTTCATGGACATGCCATTTTTGTTCAAATGGTTAAGCATGCAATTTTTATCATATATTGGAATTAGATTGCTGAACTATTTTTATTCTCTTAATTCCTGATTTATGACCAACTGTACTTTTAAAATTCATGTTTCCAGTCACTCCTGATTGTAAGGATTTTTTTTGAATTCTGTGTTATTTTTTAAAATAAAATGACATAAGACAAAAATTATTATTGTTTTTTTTACATGTATTTATCTACAATGTTACTAATCATAAAATTTCGACATTTATAATTATTATGTGCATATCACTAAATATATAACGTTAATTAAATTTTAAAGAATTTCACTTTCGATAAATTAAAAAAATATGTTATTCAGTTTACGCTTAACTTTTTCGACGCGTATATAATTAAATAAGTTACAGTAACAAACTATGCTTAAAAAATTTATTTACGAACTTTTTAGGTCTGAATTTCATTTCAATGAATGAAATCTATATCTAATTATGAAATTTTTTTCAATGTTTACATTTAATACATTTTAATGCCTTAAAAGCTTTAAATTTACCTGAATGCTTTTCCTAATTTACACAAATTATACGATTATAACTAGAATTGAGTAGGAATTGTAAATTTATACAAACATGTGTAATTAATGTACAAAATTCTTTCATTTACATGTAAAGTAAAATGATTCGTACATCATAAAATTTTTTCGGATTTTGGATTAGTTTCACTTTTAAAAAAAATTTCAAATAAAATGTATTTCGTTAAGATTTAAAATTTATTGACTTTATGAATAATATACACTAGAAACACGTTGGAAAAGTAGAAATATTTAAATAAATTTTTTAAATTTGTTTTTATTAAATATTATTTATTCCTCCGAAATATTTAATTTCAATAATATGTTATTAATAATATAAGATTTCTTTTCTGTCTCAAAAATTAATTATATTAATAAAAAATTTAGGAAAATCTTTCAATGTCAAAAGAAACAAAATCGTTATATGCTGTTTTACACATTATTTGGAAAAAAATGTGGGTGGTAATTCTCGTCGAAGTTTTCGTGAATATTTAGAACGTAGAGCTAGAATTATTGATTTGTTAAACATATTAATCGAATAAATGATCAATCATTTTTTTTTTGTTAAGTCTACTTTAAAAATAATATGTAATCTATCATTGTATTTCAATTGTCTTAATTTTTCAGCAAAAAGAACAATAGTTTTTCAATTAAAATATTTTATTTTTATTCCTTTACATATATATATATATATATATATACAGAAAGAAAGAGAGAGAGAGAGACAGGTTACCAAGAGTTATATAAAGCATGGTAAATTTCAGACCTATTCCTCATTCGATAAGTACGATTTTAGGAAAAGAGTTTCTTCAATTGTCATTCCTCACTTTTTCAGAAGAGAAACAGTTAGCATGACTATTTAATGCCACAATAGAAACGTGGTCGCGGTAGCCAAGTGGTTCAAGCAGCGGACTCGCAAACGATGGTTATTGTTTATTCGCGGGTTCAAACCTTGTTACACTAAATACCTGCAGTGTAGCCGAGGCTGATGCACGTTAAATCTGTCAGGGCCCAAAGTCCTCCCAATGGAGTGATGTGGATTTAAGGAGAGGGGAGTCAGATGATGTGTCATCCTCGGCTCTTTACCGAGGTTCAACATTACGATGTTCGTCGCAAATAATTCTCATTTTGCTTCTAGTGTGACTTTAACAAAACAAAACCAATGCCCCAATAGAAATGTACTCTAGAAGATTTGTCAGATCTTTTCCAACTGAAAAATTTTGAATACGCCGTGGATTTCTGACGAATATAAGTAGTATATAAATGGGGGTTCAACATAGTGGTGGTGGTGGAGATAAGAATACGGTGGTGGTGGAGATAAGAATACGGTGGTGGTGGTGGAGATAAGACAGTGATGGTGGTGGAGACAAAGTGGTGGGGGAAGGGGTTGAATTGCCGATGTGTCTTTAACGAACCTACTTACCTGTTTTGACAGGTGGTGCCCCCCTTTGAGTATGAAAAAAAAAAGATGAAACCTTTTTTAATATATGTCCAAAGGAATAATATAAATTTAAAAATATTATACAGCTTTTTTTGTTCATAAATTGTGAATTAAAATATAAGTTTTTAATTACTGAAATAAACACTTATTAAAACTAGGGTGGGGGTAGATATTAAACACTATAATAATTTTAATATTTTGATACTCTGGGAATCGAACCCGTATAAAAATTATTTCAACTGGATAGTAGATTCTATTCCTTTAGCCACTATCCAGTTGAAATACAGTCAAGCTTTGAATGTTTAGTATATAAATGATGGTATTGCTTACGATTTATTCATTTTCAAAATGGCACCGACGGTAGAAGTAGTACAATCTGTGTGTTTGTATACAAGTTTATGCATTATTTTCGGTATTATCTATATTTTTACTGGAAGCGAAAAGTTTGCGGTGGATTTTATTTTAAATTTAAACAAAACTGGGAACTTAACCTTTTCCATATAAAATAGATCATTCAAAGAATTGTCAATATGGAGGAAGCATATCAAGACCCCAAGCAAGTGGCTAGTTTTGGAGGTGTAGACGAATTACATCGTGCTGTCAACGGCAAAGTATCCAAAAAGCACATTAAGGATTGGCTTGAAGGGGTAGACTCATATACCCTTCACAAACCAATCCGAAAAAAATTTCCAACGGACCGTGTCCTCGTATATTCGATTAATCAACAATGGCAAGCAGATTTAGTGGATTTAAGTAGTTTGCAAAAACACAATGATGGTTTTCGATATATTTTGACTTGTATAGACATTTTATCGAAATATGCATGGGCTATCCCTTTGAAAAAAAAGCGTGGTAAAGACATTGTCAAGGCGTTTAAAACTATATTTTCTTAGAGAAAACCCAAGTTCTTACAGACAGATGCAGGAACAGAATTTACAAATAAGATATTTCAAAAGTTTTTAAAACAAGAAGGTGTTAGATTTTTTACAACGCATAATAATACCAAAGCTTCGGTCATTGAACGATTTAACCGAACCCTTAAAACGAAAATGTGGAAATATTTCACACACAATCATACTTATGAATACGCACGCATTTTGAATGATTTATTGCATAGTTATAATCATACTTACCATTCGAGTATTAAAAGAACTCCTTCTGAGGTGACTCCGGATAATGAGAATGACGTATGGTTTACATTATACGGTGATATGGAAGGCATGAAAAAAAAAGCCTGTGTTTTCAGTGTAGGAGACATCGTGCGCGTTTCGAAACATAAATTGCTCTTTGAAAAAGGTTATGAAACAAACTGGACTGAAGAATTATTTGTAGTGACAGAGTGCGTGCCAAGACACCCACCCGTTTATCGGATTAAAGACCTGTTGGAAGAGCCTATTCAAGATACGTTTTACGCTCAAGAACTTCAAAAAGTTCGCCAGAAAGAAACTTTTCCCATCGAAAAAGTATTACATAAACGAGTTAAAAAAGGTCGAGTTGAATATAAAGTAAAATATAAGGGTTATCCATCTAAATTTGATCAGTGGATTCAATCCTCCGATTTATTTATTTTATAAAGGCGTGTATACTTCTTTCACCAATCATTTTTAAAAATGTCTTTCTACGTAACACTACCATCTGATAGTTCCATGAATTATTTTCCCGAAAACAAAATATCGCATTTTTTAATGAGATTACCTAACCCTATGGAATTGAAGGGAGAATGGGAAGTGGGCCTTGTCGAATTTATCTATCCACACACTTGGTATAATGTGAATAACAATAATAATGTGTTTGGGTTTGAACTGGGTGACGGACAGATATTAGCAAGAAAAATTCCGCCAGGATTTTACGAATCGGTGCCTGATATTTTGAAAGCCATGACGATTAAAGCCCACCAAAATAAAATTTATTTTAATTATAACCCCGTAACCAGACGGGTTCGCGTTACGGTGAAAAACAAAGCTAAAGTGATTTTAGAAGATGGCTTAGCTCAAATGCTAGGGTTTAACCCATGCAAAATTGAATCATCTGATACTTCTAAAGAACATACGATAGATAGCCCTTTCGTAGCAGATCCATGTGCTAACTACAGAGTTCTTTTACTGTATTCTGATATTGTTGAATCTCAAATTATTGGTGATATGTTAGCTCCATTACTACGCATCGTGAATGTGACAGGACGCGACGGTGAAATTGTATGTGTGAAATATGATCGACCACATTACTTACATGTTAACCGAAAACAAATTGACACCTTAGAAATGGTTATAAGATCTCACACAGGCGAACTTATGCCATTTGAAAGCGGGAGATCATACGTGAAGCTTCACTTTAGACAGAAATACCTCTCATAATGTTTGTTCCATACAATTGTTGTCAAAAATCTTTCGAAGATTATTACATACATCAGTCTGGAGGTGGCCTCAGTTATTATCAAGGTACCCCTTTGCAAAAAGGTTATGGATTTGGAGGATTGTTTAGAAGCTTATTTAGAGCTGCTGTTCCCCTTTTTAAATCAGGGGCGAAGGCTGTTGGGAAACAATTGTTTCACAGTGGTGTAGATGTGCTAAATGATATATCCAAGGGTGATAATTTTAAAATAGCAACTCAACGTCGCTTAAAAGAAGTGGGTCGAAACTTGACAGAAAAAGCTTCTAATAAAGTAAAAACCATGATTGGTTCAGGAAGACGCAATAAAAAGAGAAAGCAATTTAAAAATAATATCATTCAACGCAAAGCCAAGAAGGTGAAAACACGCGATATTTTTGCTTAAGAAAATGAATAGTTTAATACATAAAGATTCTCCTACATGTGTGAAATCCGAATTGGACTTGTTTTTAATTCCTCCTACACAGACAGCTATAGAAAAGGGTGGTTTTATTGAATATCACCCACTGGCTAATATACGAGATGGGGGACCTGTAGAATTTAACATATCTGGGAGCGGAGAAGATTACATGGACTTGTCGGCTTCATATTTACATGTAAAAGTAAAAATTACCAACTTGGATGGAGCGTCTCTAGCGGAAAAAGAGCCTGTTGCTCCAGTGAATTTATTTTTACATGCTTTATTTGGACAAGTGGACGTGGCCTTGAACGAAAGAGTAATCTCTTCTTCTAGCAATACTTACCCCTATCGTGCTTATGCAGAAACATTACTTAACTACGGTGAAGATGCCAAAAAAAGTTTATTAACTTGCGAATGTTTTTATAAGGATACCTTTTTAAATGTGTCCGACCCTCTTCTAGGGGAAAAAGGCAATGAAGGACTTAAAAAACGTTATGATTTAACGTCTAAAAGTCAGATATTAGACATGATTGGACCTCTGCATTGTGATATTTTTCAACAAAATCGTCTTTTACTGAATTTAGTAGACGTAAAAATAAAAATGACCCGCACGAAACCCGACTTTTGTCTGATGTCAACAAAAACGGGAGAACCTTATAAAGTTGTGTTACAGCATGCGTCTTTATTTATTCGCAAAGTGAAAGTCAACCCAGGTGTATCTTTAGGTCATGCCAAAGCTTTGGAAAGAAATACAGCGAAATATCCTATTGACAGAGTATTATGTAAGACCTATTTCATACCAAAGGGTAGCTGGTCCTTCATGCAAGACAATGTGTTTTTAGGCGTAATGCCAAAACGTGTTGTTGTTGGATGCTTGGACAACGCCGCGATAAACGGGCAGTTAAGCCTTAATCCCTTTTTATTTGACCATTGCAACGCTAACTTTTTGAGTATTTACGTTGATGGACAACCAGTACCTAGCAAACCCTTGGAATTAAATTATGAAACCAACAGTTATATAAGAGCCTATCACCAGATGTTTTCAGGCTTTAACCGTGATAGTGGAAACTATTTAACGCGAGAAGAGTTTGCTCAAGGGCATACACTTTATGTTTTTGACCTTAGCCCAGATTTATGTGATGGACCCCATCTTAACTTACAGCACCATGGTAATTTACGAATAGAAATTAAGTTTGCTAATGCCCTCACGAAAACGATTTCAGTATTTATTTACGCAGAATTTGAAAACATCATAGAGATTAATAAATCTCGTCATATTCTATGTGATTTTCCAAACTGAAAAGAAAAAATGAACAGCCTACAAATTAAAAAGATATTGCAGCAAGACCTCTGGACTAAAAAATATTTTCTAGATGTGTACGCAAGCGACTGCTTACCAGAAAGGATCGTGTGCTATCCTGCATGCTTCGTCTGTAACGTCGATTCTTCGGCTCAGCCCGGGAGTCACTGGCTAGCCTTTTATTTATTATCACCTAATGAAGGGGAGTTCTTTGATTCTTATGGAAACGAACCTATCAATTTTTCAGGACCTATTGCAAATTTTGCACTTCGTTATAATCGAATGAATTATAACTCAATGACTTTACAATCGAATATAACTGCAGTGTGTGGACAATATTGTGTGTATTACTTGTATTCGAAATGCAGAGGTAAAACTCTGAAAAATATTATATCCTATTTTGTCAACTGTGATGCGTGCAATGATCGTCGTGTGTATGACTTTGTATGTAAGCGATTTCGTATCTGTGTTAATTTTTATCAATAAATGCCTATTTAAATTGCATATATTTTGTGTTTGTCTTTCTTTAAACCTAATGCTATGCTCGCACATATTTTTTATTCAGTTAAATGGAATTTCCAAGCTTACAAACACCCTTTCTTCACAATGGTAGCTAAAGCCCAACTCAACTGGAAAAATCGTTTTGTACGGGATCTGTTAAATTTTAGACCATGATGTTTAAGCCATCCATCGACAAAGTGATTTGGTTTATGGGATAAATCAACCGCTATATGATATTACGGAAAATGCAGGAATTTGTGAGGGTTTTTCGAATTATAAAGAATAGTATTTAAGTATGAATATGCATTATGGACGGTTCTAATGGCAGAATGTGGAAACGATCCTTCCTAACTCAATTATTTACAGCAGTAGCCATACCATTTAAATTTGAGGTTATTTTTATTAGTCAGAATATTTTTTATAAAGGAGGAGAAATGAGAAATATCACCCAATTCGCACTATGGTGTTATTTTAAAAATCGTAGGGATCTAAGTCAAGGATGCATTTAGGCAGGCAATTGTACCCGAATCATATTAAATTTTTTTCAAGAAGTTTACGATGATTAAAAACCACATTCCTATTTTTACTGATTGATTTAAGAAACGCATGTCCCGGTGAAATGAGGTTACGTACGCAGATTTGCACTTAATCAAGTTCATTATGTTTATCAATTAGAGTAAATATGAAATGGTAAAGGTGACAAAGAAAATCAGTTTAATATGACATATTATCCAGTCAACAAGTCAAAAGATTTGCAGTTCATTATATTCCTGCCCCTACCTACATGTGTTTATTGAAGAAATTACTCAATCATAAAGCAAAAGCGATTTATGAGTGTGCTTTGAATCTTTTAAAGTGAAACACATCCCTATAACTAAACAACAAAAAAAAAGTGTTTGAGTACAAGTCTACTTAAGAAAAATTGCAGTAAAGGAACTTATATAAGAAGAAAAAACTAATTATTTTAAATGCTAAAGATTTCCATATGTAAAAGTCTAGCGTAAGAAAGTGATACAATTCTAAGAAAATATTCCAAATAAACAGAATGGAGATATTAAATACTGACAAAGAATATATGCTCGGGTACTGGAAATTTATTTATTATGTACTTTTTTTAACAATTATCAAAAAATGTTTGTCAGATTGAAATACACGGAATGTGAGAAGAAGAAAACTCCGAAGCTTGAACTCGAAAAAGTAAGGATATTCCCTCATTATCAAATTGCTTTTAATTTTTTTTCGTTTGTGTTGTGGAAACATCAATTAAAAATACAACAGAATACTATTCCTGATATCAATTTTAGTCGTTAGGCAAAGCATCTTGTAGCGAAAGCCTGGTATTGGGCGAACGTCGTAGCAGGGGCTGGTGCACGCTACAAATTTATCGGGGACCAAAGTCCTCCGATGGCATGATGTGAAAGTTAGAACAAGGGGAGACTACAGAGGTGTCATCCTCGTCAATGAACGTTCACTTGAGACCGTCATTACGATGTCCGTCGCCAATAACCCTTGTATATAACATGAATAGATTTGAATAGAATCGCAAAGGGAGATGCTATACTTTACCAAATTACTAAAAGATTAAAAGTCAAAATCAATTTTCCAGATAATCCTGATGTTGAAAACGAAAAAAAAAAAAATCATTAAAAAAAATATGTCAACAGTTAGAGTTCAAAAGTTACTGTTTCTAAAATTCAATTCAGATGATGATTAAGTAAAGTTTAATTTCTTCTATAAGTGATTTAAGGTAAAGAATATCATTTAGAACATTACACTTCATCATTTTATTTATCGTCTCCCATTTTACCACATATCGCGCATGCTTCATGATAATAATTCAGTCCTTTTTTATTTATTATTAGTAGACTCAACGTTTACTGAAGTCTGTTCTAACAACATATTTATTAACAGGCAAAATAAAGATGCTTTGAATATATACGTATTTTAGAAATTATAAAATATTTTTTTATCTCTCTATGTCTAAATATTATATATCTATAGTCTAAAATAGTTATTATCTCTATATTATTATATATAATATCTAAAAGTACTATTAATATATGTGGCGCTGGCTAAGTCTAGTATATTTTATAATGAATATGTTCATTGTTTTCGCTACTTATTTATATATTCGCCATATACCATGGTGTCAATGTGTTCTAATCTGCCTTTTATATTGCATGAATAAAAATAATAGGTATTAAATTTTAAACTACCGACATTTAAAAAATTATCCAACTCAGTTCGTGCATAGAAGAAACCTTAAATAATTGAAAGAAGGAATTATTAACAAAAGAAGAGAGAGAGAGGTAATTAGCATCTGGATGCTAGAAGAGCAATGATAGTTACATCATGAAAATTCCAGAACGCTATATGTATTGTTTCTCCTTTTTGAAGAAGGCGAAAAGAGTTGAAAATCTCCTGTTGGAATTTATATATATGCAAGGATTTTTTTTCACATCACGTCGTTTCAGATTTTGGGATCTTTAGTTTGAAGTTGCAGACAAAAGTTCTGTGGACTGGATGATGACCATGAAAAGACTGATGAGGTGTTAGCGTAAATTTATAGCGCGTGACCCTCATAAATTAAAAAAAAAAAGTCAAAAAATATTTGTATCAGAAAAATAAGATACCCCCCCCATCAGAAACATTAAGAGGAAAAAGAAGGGAAAATAAATAATTTTAAGTGAAATCCTTTACACACACAATATTCACACACACTTTGAGTATATATATATATATATATATATATATATATATATATATATATATATATATATATATATATATATATATATATATATATATATTGGCATCAAGACTCGATCCAACAAGATGACAACCACCGACCGCGAACTAATATAAGAAGTGAAGAATACGATAAGGCTTGTTAGTTAATCCCGGGGGGTGAGACTTTCGGGTTTAAGAAGGAAAGTGAACCCCATGATAAAGAAAAAGAAAACTAGGATCTCTGTGGAAAGTGATGCCTTCACCTAACTAAACAAGGTAAGCCCCTTAGAGCTTAATATTTGGCATCCTCAAATTTCTTGCACATAATGGAATTCAGATTCGTCATACCCGAACGAAAAAGACAGTTACTGCCTTTATTGATAGGTGTAACTGAATGCTGAGAAGTGGGACCGTAATAATAATTTTTTGAGGATGGGAAGTTACCTAAAAATTCTTTAATGACTGTTTGGTCCAAAATTACTAATCAATTAAGTCTCTTACTTCCATTTGATTGTCTATTCATTAATATCGTACGTGGAAGAAACAGGAGGGCTGTCGGAGTAGAACCACGGATTTTTTAGCCATGATCTAATGACGAAGATGTCTCCTGAGCTGGCACATCTTCATCAAGTTTACACATCAAAATAAAATAATTAGCTTGAGAAACGACAAACGTTTTGTGAATTTGACACATAATAAAATGAATATTGAAAGAATAATGACTCTAACCCAAGTCTTCACGGAATGATCCTCGAAACATATCATAAGCCCATGATCATAAAATCAAATAATTATTATTGCTTAAAATTAAATTTGGACGGCTCTTAAAATAGTTATATGTTACACCTCTGAATTTTGTTCTTGAGCTGTGTTGTGATCTTTAGAAATGTAGCGGAGGTAGTCCTGCCAAACTCTTCCTGTGTAAGGGCGAGCATTCATCTGATGAAAAAATTGGGTCTAGAAGCATAGACCTGAGTGGAAAAACATGTGGCTGATGAATGTGATAAACGTACCTCTGAGCTGTCTTAGTACATTGGATCACATAGTAATAGGAATGATCGTGCGTCGTATGCGATTTCATTTCATACCATCACAACATTTGTGGGAGCAGTGTTCCGCTGTGCAGAGAATACAGGATCGAGACGTTCACCACTTGGCCTTCACAAACGTACCTGATTGTCATCAATGCAGAAATTGAATCATTTCGTCCCTAAAGATGACCTGACTCCATTCGTTTGCATTCCAATATCTACGAACGTGACACCACTCCAAAAAGAAGCTGCGGTGAGTGGGGGTAAAGGTGCTGCCTTCACTGAGGGCCTCTGAATGACATTTGGCGCTAAGTATGCGTATCATATGATGTGACGGTCTTCTCGACTCTTGCACTGTCGAGGGTATTGTGAGCCTGGTCGCCATGTAGCACACCACTCTCTTGTGCTATCGTCTCATCACCTCTTAGCAGAAAGGTCAGAACTGCCTAGTGAAGAGATATGGAGTCAATGAAACATTTATGAGGAGCTGAGGTATTCTATCCCACTCCTCCCGAAGAGATCTTTCCAGTTCTTGGAGAGTTCGTGGGGGTGGTATGCGGCCAGAAACTCGTAGGGCTAGAATGTACCAAAAGTGTTCTGTTGGGTTCATGTCCGGAGAACATGCTGGCCATTCCATTCATACGATACCACAAACGAAAAAAACATCACCCACTAAGTTGGCACGATGTGGAATGCAGTTGTCGTCCAATAAGATGAAGTCATCTCCAATTGCTGAAGCGTAAGGGATTACAATAGGTCTTAAGATCTCATCCGTATCGTCGACCGGTCAGAGCTCCATTTCGAATGATGTAGAGATCGGTGTGCCCATCAATGGAGAGGCCAGTATAGACCATCACTCCACCTCCGCCAAATCTGAAACTTCTAACAACGAACGCAGGATTGTTTCTAGCACCACGTTCAGTCCAGATAAAAATAAGCCTATCATCAGGATGAACAGAAAAACGGGTTCACATGCTTTTCTGCCCACTCCCTACGGGCGCGAAAGTGCCTTGCTCTTAGTGTAACACATACATTTTTTGACGAGCGTACAGTCCTACAACGTGGAGGCGGTTTCGTACAGTTTGAGTGGTGCCAGTAGCCGAAGGAAGGTGTTGCTAAAGTAGAGTGGCATTCATATTTCGGTTTGTCCGAGCCGTTAGTGTTGAGTAGGTGGCATTCATATTTCGGTTTGTCCGAGCCGTTAGTGTTAAACATCAATCTTCATTGGGCGTTGTTGCACGTCTTCGAACTTGCCCTGGTCTTCGGCCTGCACATCCAGACTCCAAGGAACGGTTCCAGATTCTGGAAATCACACTTTGTGCATCTCCAGTAGCTTCTGCTACTTCGGCTTGTGTTTGCCCCCCCTCTAACCGTCTAACAATTCTCCAGGCTTCTGAATCGGTTAAATGTCTTCGTTGAGGCATCGCAATCATCGAAACAACACACTTATTGAATGTCAATCATTCTTTTCCGCTTTGTCTTTCGTTAAGTTGTAAGGCAAATTTCATTCGCTGCCACTAAAGAGTCGTTTTGGACGTCAGACTTAAAATTTGCATACTCCGAAGTTTGAAAATGAGAAAAATTTGCATTTGTGATTCTCTTCTTCCATTTTCTGCAAAAAAACTTTCGATTATACCATTATTTTGTATAAGAATTAAAATGTCCTGTAATTGTTTGAGCAGTGTATATGTCTATTGCTAATCTGCTAAGATTGCGCTAGCTAAAGTTTCGTCTTTTCCTGAATATTTGCTAATATAATTTCTTTTTACCGTATGTCACCAATGGAGCGAAATTATTGTTACATTGGTATATGATATAGGATTCCGGAGTGAATGCCTGTGATCGGAGTACTCGAATATATGAAATGAGGATTTATTTGAGCATTTGCTTCGATAATATGGCAGAGTTGAGATCTGAGATTAAAATTGGACAAGAACTCTTTGCGAAGGAGAGGAAATCCGGACACGAATAAAAAAACGAAAAAAAATGTACGCCGAAAGAAAACCATAGTGAAGAAGCAAGAGGTAAAGACCAACACTCTTCCCGAAATGATCATTCGAATGTAACAGATGGGAACTGACCAAGAAGTGGTCTGAATCTGACGAACAGAGAGCAGAAAGTTACGGAGGATTTTATGGAACTGCAGACGCTTTCGGAGACTATGCGAATAATTACTTATAGAGATTTGTTCTTAGTGTGACAAAGGACGAAGAATACTTATTTCCAATGATTCTTTGAGGGACTCGGAATTTTTAGTTATATATACATGCACTCTTTTTCTAGCAATGGCGCAAGAGTCGGATGCAGCTGTTGAGCCGTAAATCTATATTCAGTCACTCGATGAATCCTATCAAACTTCAAATCGCCGCTTGGATACGACCATGGTCGACGGATGAATTTCACTCACGAGCCAAAATTTTTCCTGGATAAGTTATGCATTAAAACATGAAAACATGTTGATACTCTTCCTTGTTTATATATAATTTTGGCTTAGCAGTATAGTAGAGATATGGTTATGATTTTTACTGTTCATACGCATTGAATCTTAATACATTTATTTCTAATTGTTTAAACGATTATAAAAGAAAATTATACTTTTATCCTTTTCGAATTAATTTGAAGAACAAAATCTCGATTTGAGATTATTCCTGTCTCTAATTTGCTTGCATATATTTCTTAATACACACATATATACATATATATAATCCTCACTATTTAAACACCGTTTTGCGGGGATAGCCTAGTGGTAATGTCAGTGGACTGATACGCATTGGTCTCCGTCGTGTCGTTTGTTCGAGCCTTGATTCCACTAAAGACACGCCGTGTAGTCGGTGCGGATGCACTTTCAATCTATTCAGGCTTAAATACCTCCCGTTGTAGTGGTATGGTAGTTAGTGAAAAGTGACGTCCACATCAGAATTACGAGATGCGACACAAATGGACCTTTATTCCTTATAAGTGCAATATTATTAAACAATCGTAATAATTCTATCTCAATGTATGAATATTATAATACAATTGGCTTTATATTATTATATGAAAATGAAATATTCAGTCAAGCCGGGAAGCAAATCATTAATTTTTCAGTAAAGAATTGTGTCTTGTAAATTATTGTTTCCCAAATGTATTTAAGTAATCTTATGGAAAAGAATTGAAGAACTTCACAAGTGCTCCTAAAATACGGATGCTCGAAAATGTTATAGAACATCTTGGGGGAGGTTTAAATAAACAGTAAGTTCTTAGAATGAACGGAATGATAACCGTGAAATTTCAGAGTCATAATACCCAAACTTACTAGAAATAGACGAGTACCAGAAGAGATTTTAATACAGACAAACACCAATACAGGTCTTGCAGACTGACTCTGAGATTACTTTAAAACCATAACAGATTTTGAGATTATTATAAGAAATGTGTATAGATTCGCAAAAATAAAATTTCTTTTTTTTTATTGAATGGAAATTTTTTAATGTGATCAGTGCTAATATAATTGAATTTCAGTATATAGTCTGTATTAATTAAAACTGCTGGCGCAGTTTATTTATACTGCTTCGATGTAAGATACATTTTAGTTGCTAGCGTATTAATTTTATCTAAATTCTTTTTATCTATAACAGATAATTTTGGGATTTATCAATGTGTAGAGTTATATAAATGAAGCAGGACAGAAAAATATTATTTATAATTCTCGTTATGCTTTCAAAGCATTAATTACTTACTTTTAAAAATATGGTTTTATGCCGAATAATGAAAGGAAATTAACGAAGTTAATTTTATAGTTGTAGAAAGAATTGAAATTTCATCTAACCATTGATAACTCATATTAATTTTTGAATGAGAGGAAGATATTTTGTTATTCATTTCAAACGATCATTGTCTCTAGAGTAACTTTTTGGAAAAGAACACCAATTCCGTTACACACAGCATTCGAGTCGATTCCAAGGAATTCCAATTCCTCTGAAGGTAATTGTTTCCTTTCTTGAAATGCATTTTAAGCGTTATTTTTGCAATTTTAATTTTTCTCATAAAATTATTGAATATGTCTTCTGAAAATAAATCAACAACTTATATTCCTCTAATCCATTCTGAACGATAATTTAAGTCCAATTATAGTTTTAAGGATTTTCTAAATTTCAGATCAATTTCAATTTAGTCTAATAGTTCCTAATTTTTCACGACAAAAATTAGGCAAATTTAGAAATCCAGCACACAGAAATGTGAGTTAAAACATGATTCACTAAAGTTAATATGAAGAAGAAAAATATGATGCAAAATGTGTTCAGTATATAAACTTTATTTGCTTATTAACTTCCAAATTTGCAGCAACACCAGAATTATTGGAAAGAGATTACGTATGCTTAAAAAGAAATCCAATGTCTAGGAGGAAATCTAATTTTGAAATACAAATTCCAAACATCTACACACGCCATCAACAGTTTCAGGCACCACTGTTTCTGTCGTTAATCGAAAAAACTCTCGAACCCAGTAATTGACCGTAATAAAATCGGTTGTGAAATCAAGACAATTAACATTTGTCTGCCGTGGGTAAACACATAATATATGAATTAAAAGGTATGTAATATTATATATGAACTCCATTCAACATACTATC
>BMAW01114381.1:0-13900 GCA_019974015.1 Nephila pilipes
AAAAAAAATGGAAACGTTTGTAAAGATAACTAATAAAAGTAAACTTACCTCATGAGGATGGTCCATTATGCAAAGATAAAGCTGAAAAGAAATGGATATTTTAGTAAGTTGAATAGATTTTGAAGACTAAAAAAGTTGACTGTTGAAATGAAAATCTTATAAATCACAAATTTTCCCTAAAAAAGGAAATTTGAAGTAAATGAAATAAAAAAAAATATTTTTTTTATTCAAAATATTTGAATATATTTTACATCATATTTTAGATTTGATACGTTACACACAAAACTGTTTAAATCACTTTAATTATACTTTATGGTTCCGAATGAATTCACTTATTTTTTTGTTTTGTTTTATTCTTACAGATGTCGCAGTACATCTGCATATAGAGATATTGGCGAAAGGCTTTATAATTCTGAACTACTCCCAATTGGTGAGAGTAAGAAATTAACCTATTGGCGAAACTATACTGATTCTAAACAGAATCAATTCTGTCTCAATTGTCAACTTTCAAGAGATGAGCAACAATACTAAATTCTTGCTCATTTCAAAAATTGTGTTGGAAATTGTTCTTGGATAATTTCCAAACATCAATCGATCTCTATATAAAGTAAAATACCATAATTTAGAACACGCAGCACATTTTACTAACTATTCATGGAAACTAAATAACAAATGTCTTTTATCTCTAATTAAAACTGAAAAAATTTAGCTGGTTCGCAAAGACGATTAAAGTTTTCACCTTACGACTGAAATGTTTAGAAAGAGTGTTGTACGAGTGCGGTTCAAAAAATACTTGTATTCAAGGATAGATGGCTTCATTGAAGTAAATTGTTGTTACCATTGGTTGAGCGGAGTCGAAACAAATTTGACATTTATTTATCAGTTAGTTTTGATTTCGTAGTCATTTGCTACCAAATGAGAATTTGTTTGCTACCTGTTGAGTTGTCACCGTAGATGATAAATGAATTCATCGTTATACACCGGGAACCAAGCAAAAGTCAAAACATTATGATTCTTTTGCTGAATACGACAATGCTGGATACAAGAGAGGCGCAATGTCGTCTTTTCAGACGAGTTCCGGTTCTGCATGCACTATTCTAATGGCCGAATACGTGTCTGGAGGCTCCGAAGCAACCGCTCGTCGCCTGTTTGCAATCGATATCGACATAGGGGTCCTGCACCAGATATGATGGTTTGGGCAGCCATTGGGTACAAGACACACACATCCCTAGATCGGATCGACGGTAATTTGAACGCAGATCGGTACATTACTGATATCTTACGCCCAGTCGTTGTGTTCTATCTTCGAAGCCTGCCAAATGCCATCTTCCAACAAGAAAATGCAAGACTACATGTTGCACGCCGTGTTATGACCTTTCTCAATAGACAGGGTATTCGATTGTTGCTCTGGCCTGCACGGTCTCCAGTTCTGTCACCCATTGAAAACATTTGGTCATAAGTTGCTGAGATACTGGCTCGACACCCCTCTTCAGAAAATATGGTTGATGAAGTGGGATATAGACTTAAAGCAGCATGAAATTAGTTGCCCGTTTCTGTCATCCAAGCCCAATTCGACTCGATGCCTAACCGGGTAAGGGCCGTTTTATTTGCCAGGAGCGACCGCTGTTTCTGCTAATTTAGCACCCCTGTACCCCCCAAACAGCTTGCACATTCAATAATTTTGTCTTCATGCGTGCTGTTTACATACAAAAATTATATATATTTTTTTTTGTATTAGCTTTTCTTCATGGTGTTGCAATTTTAATGGCCAGCAGTGTACTTACTCATCTGTCGTATTATGCAAGCGTGATATGTAACATGCTGGAAAGCAAGAAACACTGCATTGAAATGAAAAATACCAATTACGATACAGCGCTGTATCTCGACCTGGTGGTTAAAGTCAATAAACTCCCGAATTCACTCTAAAGAATCTGAAAGCGAACAGCTCATCCAGTGCCACTTTATAGAATGTGCAGAACCATCGAATGTAGGATTAAGAAGAAGCTATTGTACTTTTCGTAATCAGAAAACAATTTTTATTTTGAACGTGAATATTTAAAATTAGTTGTAAAGTTCTAAATTTCGATTGCATTGCTAAAAAAATTTAAATTGTTTTTATGATGTCACCGAACATTACATTTTTTCGATCCTCTTCGGAATTGAAAAGTTCCTGGTCTTCTGTGCATTGTCCGATTGAGACAGAAAGCTTTTCCATACACTCCTGGAATGCATCCTTTTTCTGAAATGACACAGAGCAAATCTAGTTAATTCAATGCAAATGATTAATTCTTATACTACAATATTGATGATTAATGTTTCACTACAATCAGAAAATCGTAAAGATAATTTGAACACCTATAAATTAACTGGAGAAGTTATGTAAGCGGTTTTTTCTTCAATTTTTAATTATCCGCTTCGTTCTGTTGCTTGACATTTTGACCATTCGACTTCACTGAACTTTTGTATACTTCATGCTCGGAGGTAGAATTTTTTTTTTCTTTGTAAATTCATCGATAAAATTTCTTTTAATATACAATGTTATTGTTTTGCGATAGGTTGGCTTTTACAGTGCTAGAAAGACTTGCACAATTAAGAAAAAAGTGGTGAGGAATGATAAATGAGCAACAAATTGGTGAGACATTTCAAAAGAAACTTGGAAACGCCGCTACTGAAACTTTTAATTTGTTGAAAGAAGTATATGACAATGAATGTTTATCACGTGAGTGTGCTTTTGGTTTGATTAAGCGTTTTCAACATGTCCGAAAAACGTTGTAGATCATTCACGTCCGGGTTGCCATTCCACGTAAAAACGGGTGAAAATATCGAAAAAGTCAGAAATATGATTCGATCTGACAGTCGGTTAAGTATTCGTGCGATTACTAAGACTGTAGGAAATGACAAAGAATCTATCTGGCAAATTTTTCCTCCAAGACAATACTCCGACTCATTCCTCACTGTCAGTCAAGAGGTTTCTAGCTTACAGCATCCCAGTGTTGGACCATCCACTTTATTTGCCGCATCATGCGCCATGCGACTTTTAATTGTTTCCCAAGGTGAAATCTGCATTAAATGGAACGAGATTTGAGTCCGTTGAAGCTGTGAAAAAGAAAGCATCCTGAAGGAGCTGAGAAAAGAAGACTTCCAGCACTGTTTCGAACAAAAAAAATTAGTATGGAGCGTTGTAGGGATATAGGAGGTGTGTATATTGAACGTGATAATAAGTAAACATGTATGACATCAAAATATAATGTTTTACAGCGTCAGTCTCGTTATTTAATAGCCACAACTCGAATAAAATGTGTATATATTCCTCTCGTATATATTCCTCTTAGAGCATGTCAAATACGAAATGTTCACTGAGAGCATGCTCTCAGGTTTGTGTTAGATATGTAATTCGTACATATATAATATCGAATATGAAACTAAATGACTTTTCCTTATTGTTAAAATTTCGAATGATTTCTATTAGAGTACATTTTAGGATGTGTGAATAAATGTTGATGCTGCTAGGCGAATCACAATAATATCAATTAATATACTGTTAAAGTAATTTATGAGTAAATTTATTAATGTTAAAATATATAAATTGGCTTAGTTCTATTTTTTTTTTCTATTGTTTTAAGAGTTTCGAAATATTTGACGTAAATGTATAAATCTTTTAAAAAATTGTAATTGGCTGTGCTAAATTATTTTAACATGTGGTGACGTTAATTTCTTTTTCTAAGGCCTCGAAAAAGCAGAATTGTCCAAAATGAATATAAATTAACACAAAGTAAGCGTACTTTCGAGCCCCAGGCTTTACGGTATCAATTGCTTTCAAGCAAAGAAAATATCTTCTTCGAATTCCCAATGCATTTTTATTTTCGCGATCCAAACATTTTAAAGCGTAGCAATGTTGCCAATGTCAACAACAAAAAGAATAAAAACAGACTATTCTGCAGTAAAACTATTACAATCATCAACGGTATTCTGTTCGTATATTAAAATAAAAGCAGGCGATCGAATATTAAAGGAAATATACCTCAACAATGTAAAAATACCTCAAGCAAATTAAATAAAATTATTGTAATCATAATGAATTATAATGACAATCTTTTTGAACCTAATACCACATATCCTTTAATTTACGCCCACGTACTTTTGTTGACGGTATCTTCTCTAAACAACAGTATGTTAGTGCGTGTTAATAAAAGATGGTTTAATGCCATACCGAAAATCCCTGGAGCTTACTTTTTCCCAGTGAAATGGAACTATCCATAATGCACGCATGTGCAATACGAAACGCTGTTTCCGCGCATGTCAAATAGGAAATGTTTACCGAGCGCATGCTCGCAGTTTTGGATATGCAACTCGGAGGCATTGTTGTGAATGAATGTTGTGAATTTGTGAACTATGTGAATGTGAACTATGTTAAACTATGTGAATTTCCTTGTTGTTATTCTTTTAAACAATTGGTAAAAGTTTACATTTTAGAAATTTTAGAATGTGGGAATAAATGTTAATGCTGCTTCTCTACGAATTACAGTAATGACCATAAATATATTATTGTATGATTTAAATGCATTGAAAATTTTATTCATTTTAAATAATGTAACTTGACTTAGTTCTAATTTTTTTTTTTTTCTTTTTATTTTAAGAATTGCGAAAAATCTCACATTTGCTTACTTAAGTGCATAAACTTTAAATTTAGCGTTTACATACCAGTTTTGGAAACAAGTCAAAACATTTTACGAATTCATCACAAAATGGTTGATCGGCAGCTGTAAAAAGACATTTATCTCTCAATTCAAAAGACATACATTCAAATAAAACACGTAAATGGTTTTTTAAAGATATATTCTGAAATACATCAAAATTTTCATGCATATAAATGCTCATAAGAGCATTTATTTTCACAATAATAATAATTGACGTCAAATTTCTATTTGTCTTTATCACGTTAATTGTTCCATATTGTATGATTAGAGAATGCTTATTCTGAGTGGGTTAAATCACAAGAAAACATTATTTTCGCGAATTTAGTTTTTGTAAGAAGTCTCGAGATGTAAAAAAAGCAGTTTAAAATCCAATTGTGTCGAAAATACGCTGCGTATTGTAGGATTCCAGTTTAAAAGATGAACTCGTCATCAGACAGTAATATAGGATTGCGAAGCTTATCGATTGTAGTTAATGAGTGAATTTTTCAGTTGAAGAGTAATAGGTAACTGGAAAAGTGCTATAAGCTAAACTACATAACTAACTAATTTAGTTTAGTGCCATTATGAAACAAACAACACAGAATACCGATGTACAATGAACACGTTTGAATTGCTTTTGTTAGAGCAATACGAAATTTCACCAAAATCTTTGCTCTAAGTAATAACTATTAAAATCTCGGAAAAGTAAAATTATTCAAAATGAATAATAATTAGCATATAGTAAGCGTACTTCTAAACCCCAGGCTCCACAGATGCAATCACTATCAAAAAAAGAAATTATAATTTTCATACTCCTAATGTAATATTATTTTTAAAGCAAAACATTCTAAAATACAAAAACATTGTCAATGTCAATGGGGTCGTTCAATAAGACCTTAGAAATTCCAAGGCATGATGCTCGTAGTATCAAAAATGGTATGTTTTTAGTAAGCATCATGACTGGCTAGACAGATGTCTAAATCTCGGTTACTCGTATTCGTGATCATGGCACCTTTCGCGCCTCAAAAATTCTACGTCGTAACTTTTCCAGACGATGAGATCATCCTCGCCCTCTTTGGATCAGATTCACCGGAAGTAACCCATTGTTTTGATTTTTGCTTGATTTATGGTGCATAATGATGAATACAAGCCTCAATGGTGGTGAAAACTGGGTGCAAAAGGGCAACAACATCTCGACGTGGCAGTAATTAAATTTTGATTTGACAGCAAAGGACTCCAAATCAAAACTAACTTATGAATCAAGGACAAATTTGTTTCATCTCCGTTTAACAGATGAAAACATCCAATGGTAACAGCGAATCACTTTAATGATCCGTCTGTCTTCAAATACAGCTACTTATTGAACCACCCTCATAACAATAAAAATAATAATAAAGATACTGAGAAAGAAATCAATTATTAAATTAAATATTAAAATAAGAGCCAACGATAAATTATTAAAGTATAACAATGATATTCTATTTTGATATCAAAATAAAAACGGACAAGTAAATATACCTTAGCATAATAAATATATATAAATTAGTTTATATAATATTTTATATGAATTAAATGTCATTAATCTAATTATAATGTATAATAATGTCAATTTTTTGAACCTATCAGTTTTGTTTCTTTTTATTCCTCAATATGTTAGGAAAATATATAACTTCAAGCTTAAAATATTAATTATTCTAAGAGTTTTAGATTCAACAGAAATTTATGATCTTCGCAAATGAAACTCTAGTTCATTTTTAAACTTGTACTTAGAAATTAGTTTTCCATTGAAGTGTATCTTTATAAAATTGTTTCATAAGACATGACTGTCTCAGATAATTTTAATAATTGCATTATTAGAGCAATGGACTAGAGCTGCGTTAAAACTAAAAAAAACCGAATATGTTGTAGATTAGATCATAAAATAAAAGTAACTTTACAAATGTCCAACACTTCGGTTGTTCGATTTTAATGTAAATGCAAAGTAATATTTTCAAAATCATGATTATCTGTTATCACACATTCCTGTTTTACAGTAACTTTTTGTAACAATTCTAAATCACTATGATAACTTTTCTAAGATTTGTTTTCCCTTACGAAACAGTTTTTTTACATGGAATAACACAAATATTGAACAACTAAATTTTCGATTAATTCAAAAAGGTTGACACTTTTGAAAACGAAATGGTGAAATATAAACAACGAAAAAGGGATATTATTCAATTGTTCCGAAACATTTTTCACTTCCAAGAAGTTTTTTTTTTCTTCATTAAAAATTACATAACCTTAGTAAAAAACGTTCATCTTCAAAATGCAATAATTTTGATAAAACAATGGTGTAGCAAGATCTTCATAAAACATTAGTATTTTATACTTTTTTGACATTTTGCAGAAACAGTAATTTTCACCTTGCAACGATTCTCTTCAACAACAATGACAAAAGTTAAAATTTCCTTATTAACTATCCCAAATGAGACGTCTTCTTTGGTCTTATTGGTAAAGGCGCAGCAAAAAGTGATCGGTCAATTTTTCTTCGAACCCACTGGTGTAAAATTCGAAACGCCGTAAGCACCCTGGCCAGAGCCTGGAGCCTATACAACTTTCTCCCCCTCCATTGGGACAGAAACCAGTATGCGGCAACCACACTTAGCAAGCTCATTAGTGGTCCCCTCCCTTTCATCCCAACAAGGTTCTCATTAAAGACATCTGAACTCGTGAGAAAGAGCAAGCAACATTTCATTTTGTCATGAACATTAGTTTGCCTTTAGAGTCCGATTCTCCTAGGAACCAAGAACACCCACACATCAGATGTCCAATTTAGCAGGTGCCAATGTTTGCCCCGGTTGGAGTACTCAGGACCAACAGCTAGTTATTACATTCAGGATTATTATTCAAAGGATTATGTCCAGAGATTTTCGAAGAGGCGTGGTCATTTTCCTTCAACCCAAAATTTCCGAAGAGAAGGGTCAATAACAGTTCTACAAAACGTTTGACAAGAACGCCGTATCCAAGACATAGCAATACTTTTTAAGTGTGCGACGTGTACCCAAATGCATAGCAAATGTAAGTGCGACAAGCACTTTATCTTCTTTATATCAACTTTCGTATTTGAAATTAATTGTAATAAAAACAGTGTAAAAGGTACTCTCTATAGGAATTATATTATTTATTGTAACCTAACACAACAAACCAGCCAAAACCGAAAATGGAAACTTATTGTTACAAAGATTCCAGCTCGTGGGTGTAACGAAGAAATCAGAGGATATTGACAACATGGGAGGTATTGGCAAATAGCATTTTATTCACAAATATTCAGGACAAAACGAACTCAGGACTTGAATAGATTAACACACAATCAGGAAATACAGAACTTATTAGCCATATAACAGGAACAAGAACAGCATTTGCACAGAAAGCAGTATGGAACAGCACTCGCAATGACAGTCACAGAACTTTGAATAACGTTCAGTTCGCCAACTTACAGGTTCGCACTACGGACAAATCTGCAAATTATTACTTCGCACGCACTCCGCCAGCTTACGGCATATACAGAGCGTTTCTGGATGGTTAGTTTGCCATTAGCTTCACTCGACCGATTTGCAACCAATTCACTGAGGCATCGCACCTCTCCGCATTTATAACTGTTCCGGACAGGTGTTATGCCAAAAGGAAAATTCAGGTAAAGTTTATAATTTTCCCCCTAATCGAGATTTCTATAAAATTCCAACTTTTTCAAGAACTGTAATTTTATCGCCAAAGTCTCTATGTTTCTCGCCAAATCGCCAAAATAATCTCCAAATTCGTCACCAATGTTGAGAAGTCATTGCTTTCCCTTTATATTCGACGAAATCTCTGTAAATGCTTCTTTTTTTTTTTGAGAATAACACGTATGTCAAAATATGCTTCAACATCCCATGTAATTTACATACTTAAATTATACGTGTTTTATATATATGTGCTGCATTTTATATATATACTTAAAAATGTCATAATTTAAATACTTGAAAACTCCTCGTAAGTTTTTGCATAAAAATTGTGTTCGCACCAAAATGGCACCTTTTATTAATTTTCATAAATTGATGAAAATGTTATAAAATACATTTGACCTTCGCAAAAATTAGTTTTTTGTAATTAAGACCTAATTTCATCATTTAAAGGAAAGCAAATGTTATTTGAAGAAAAGAAAAACTTACATGTTGCAACACATTTGGCTATCGATAATATTTCCTCTTCTCCTATGTGGGATTCATGATCTGCTGCAATCACGACCGTAACACATAGCAGTGCTGCGAAACTTGCAGCAACGTAAAGGATGCCCATGATTCTTTTCCAAAGAGAAGAAAAAGATAGTTACCATTCATTTTAACAGAATGAAATCTTTCAACCGAACAAAACAAAACAAAATAATTAAATATTTTACGCAGAGCTTTGCAAAGAACAGATTCAGCCACCAAAGGTACTAATTCTTTCTTAAAAAAATAATTATTCAATTCAATATATTAGAATAAAAGCAAAATTCAAAACATTGAAGAGGAGAATAATATTCCGGATATAAGTTGAAAGCAAACTATAAATTATTTAATCAAATATATTTTGAGCTAAATATAATTACTGCTGCCTTAAAATGAGTTAATTTTTATATATGTTTCATTTAAATCCAATAAAAAATTTGGGAAAAAATTATTATGGCATATTTTTGAAAATTAAGCTCATTGCTGGTGAAAATAGGTATGAAACACATACGTGAAAATTTCTAAGTTAAAAAATTTTGTGACATATTTTTGAAAAATTAATTTCGTTACTGATGAACAAAGGCATTAAAAATATACGAAAAACCTTTTACGATAAAATTTCCAAAAGCACTCGGGTGACTAATTTGTCGTTGACAAAACAATACCCTCTTAGAGGCTAAAAACTTAAGTAATTAAATATACTAAAAATAAAAGTTCAGTTTCCTCAAATACATTCATGTACAAGAAGCGGGTATTAAATAACGAGACTGATGCTACTATTGAAGAAGTATGCATGCGTCAAATGCCAGCGAAAGGCATCTGTTTAGCGTGAAGCTTTCTCTTTCGAATGCAGTACATCTCTTTTCTGTAAACAAAACCGTATAGCTGTAACCTTCATTAACTTTAGAATTTTTTTTTGTTTTGTTTTTTTGTTTCACCGGAAAAATGATAAATGAGCAACGAATTGTAGTGGAATTTTACATGAAACTTGGAAAACCCTTTGCTAAAATTTATAAATTATTGACGGAAGTGAGTGGCAATGAATGTTTATCACGTGTTCGTGCTTTTGAGTGGTTTAAACGCTTTCAAGATGATGGAGAAGACGTTGAAGAGGAAAACGGATGACAACATCGAAAAAATTCGGTGCCCTTGTTCCATCTGACCGTCGGTTAAGTTTTCGTGCGATTGCCGAGACTATAGGAATTGACAAGAATACGTACGATAAATTTCACATGACAATTTTAACATGCAAAAAGTGTGTGCCAAAAACTCTCAAGTTAGAACAACACGAAGCTCGCAAAAATGTTTGTACTGTCACTTTGAATGTCATTGAAAATGTTCCAAACGTATTGGAAAGGATAATAACAAGTAACGAATCGTGGATATTTACTTATGATCCTGAAACGAAACGCCAATCCATGCACTGGAAGAGACCATTTCCACCGAGAAACAAAAAAGCTCGAATGAGCAAATCAGAATTCAAAGCAATGATTATTGCTTTTATTTTTGATATTCATGGGATTGTATACCTTCAATAGGTTCATAAAGATCAAATTATTATTCAACATAATGAATGTCACGTTCTTTTTAAACGCGGTTAAAAAATAAGGAAAAAACGATCAGAATTGTGGAAAGACAAGGTCATTCCTCAATGTCTGTCAAGTGGTTTCTAGCCAAGTACAACATCCTAGTGTTGGACCATCCGCCTTATTCCTGGATCCATGCGACTTCTATCTGGTTCCTAAGGTGAAATCTGCATCATTAAAAAGGAATAAGATTTGAGTCCTTCGAAGCTGCGAAAGAGGAAGAGGCACGCTTCCTGAAGGAGATGGCAGAAGATTTCCAGCACTGTTTTGAACAAAGGAAGTTTCGCATGGAGCGTTGTAGGGTTAGAGAAGGGATGTGTATCGAACGTGATAATAAGTAAATATGTATTTCACCCAAATAAAATGTTTTACAGCATCAGTCGTTTTTTAATAGCTACACATTGCTTCTTTCAGAAAATAAACAAAAAATTAATAAAATAGACTTTATTATGAAGTATGACTTTTTTAAGGAATAGGAGAGGTATTTGAACATCGTTTAGCAACTACTTATTAGAACACCATTATATTTACTTTTTTCTCAGAGTTGTTCCTTACACGAGGATATCCTAGGATCTCCTCAAATATCATTTATTCTAAGCTTTCGTCTTGTTTATTATATTTCTGAAAGCTAGTTTGATTATTTTTCTATCTTTTGTTTCAAGAAACGACAAAAGACTTTCATGTTTCCTGAAAGGTTTCTTTGCAAATAAATGTGTGTGCTGCTTGAATATTTTGCTTATATATAACACTCTGAAAATAATTCCTAGTTCGTAATCAATCCTTGAAATCATAAATAAATATTTATGACTTATAAGAAAATTATTTTCCTGGTTCGTAGATAACTCTCCTTTAAATTGTCTTCGATTATTCCTATGAATTACTCTCATCAAACATCGAAAGTAACACCGATGAACACGTTTTTTCTAGTTTTTTCTGTAAATTTTTTTTTTAGTTCAGCTGTTCCTTTTCAGTCCGCTAAACTTATAACTAAGAATCCTCTCCAGGCATTTCCCCCTCCACACACACACACAATCTGTTTCCTCCTTCGCAGATTCTGGGGGGGGGGATTTTTTAAGAGAATGTTGCAGTCATTGAATGATGTATTTTTAACTGTTTATTTTATTTTATTTTCGAGGTAAGCAAACAAATTAACGTAAAAAGTGCGAAAAAATAACGGGATATTTGAGACTGCACGTATCACAAAATTTTGAAAAATTAGGATCACAAAATAATAAATAAAGTTTCAGGTGCGGAGCTGCTTTTAATTTGCTTCCATATTTATTTTTTAAGAATACAGAAGAAACGTCCGTTCAACAAACTTCATGTTAGCAAATGGCAACAAATACGTTATCAGGAGGTTTTAGAAAAAAAACACCTAATTCTGTTTTTACACGATAGACACGTTCTCGAAGAATACAAGTAAAAACATTCTTTTAAAAATACATTACATCTATGAAGAAATAGAAGATTGGTTCTAGTCTTAAGGTATCAGCAAAAATAATTCAATACATTTTCTTTTTTGTTATAGGTGAACTATGTGACATTATGTATGAGCTGCCGAAAAATATTCCAATTATATTTAATAAAACAAAAGTTTTAAAACTATAACTTACCATTTATTGACTTTTATGAAAAATTAATACATATGTATGCCCCATCTCTCGTTGGGCGAGTGATCAAAACGTAGAAAAGATTTTTTTTAAAAAAGAGATTTAATCTTTGCCTCGCTCGCGTTCTCACTGTTCCTCGTGTCGAGCAGAAACCATTTGTTTAAATAGTTTTTTTTTCTTGGACTTATTTTAATATGTTTGAAACGTTTCAGTCAAATTAAAACAAGTGTCGCAGATGTTTCATTTTTGAACACCACTCTGAAAATGCTGACAGTATTTCATATTGAAGTTATAAAATTCCGGGAGTTCTCACAAATGGAAATCGCATTACATTCCTCGTCTTCAATGTCGCAGTTATAAAAATAAAACTAAAGCAAAATTTCATTCTTAGAATTTGGCTTCACTGGGAATAAGTCGTGTAAAAAGAGAATTTAATTTTTTCTAGCTTGAGTTGAGTCAAAATCGTATAAAAACAGTTCATGTAAAAACAGAATTAGGTGTACATTTGCGACAGGTCGCCAAACCTCTTTCTAAGTTCTACACATTCCACCTTTGAAATGGTTATTCAGAATGGTATCTCACGAGAGCTTCAGCAATTTCTGAAGTACAGTAATGAATAATATTGTAACTGATAATCTTAAAAGGAAATCTGTACCTACTTCTTAAAATTCTTTTTAATATTTAAAAACTATTTTATTCTTTTTATAGCTGCGTGACCGTCAAATATTTGAAAAATTAAAACTAATGGTTTTTCGATAGAAATCTATCAGAAATTTAAGCGGTTTCAATAAATATACTTAATTAATTAAAATAAATATACTTAATATACTTAAAGGTTTAATAAATATAATTAATAAGCATACTTAAGGTTATGCTTCAATAAATATACTTAAGGTTATGCTTCAATAAATATGAGGTTTTGCTTTAATAAATATACTTAAGGTTATGCTTTATTAAATATACTTAAAGGTTTACTAATAATAAGGATACTTCTCTAAAGATCATACTTGCCTATATCAAAATTTGTTTCTCAAATACTCAAACTCAAAACGTTTATTTCAAAATATTATTTTTGACGGCATTTGTACTTTCTCACAAAAAAAATAATAACTTTGATACATTTATTTATTATATTCAGCTGTTTACTCTTTCAAAAAAATGCATTTTTATAAATTTCTAATAAAAGTTAAGGTAATTCCTTATACGTTATTCGTTGATTATATAATCGGTAAATATAAGAAGAAATTATAGAATTTTCGCTTAAAGTAGTATAACTTACCTCAGATATCACAGAAATATACGAAAAGAAAGTATTTTTCCTTTACACTGAAGTCTAAGGAATAGTATGTAAAGTTAAACCATGTTTCTATTTATATTTTCATTTATATTAGTTCAGTGCAGCGATTGCGCAGCGAAGTGGATATTCAAATTACCCATTGTGAATTTTATAGCTGGTATGAAATTGTGATTGTGTTTGAGTATATCATCATATTCTTTTCATTTGAAAGACACAACTTGGTGTGTAAATACAGTCGAATTCAAAACAAAATGAGCTTTATGGGGCTGATTGATTTAATTACTAGCTCTAGAAATGCGATTACAGCAATTGCTTTATGGCTAGATTTACGAATCGAATTTTTTTTAAAAAAGGCATGATTTTGAATGTGAATTTTTCGTATAAGATTTTTATATTATTCTATATTAGAATATTAGACGTAACCAGGTGTAATATAATCTCTTTATACACAAGTAATATATATATATATATATATATATATATATATATATATATATATATA
>BMAW01114381.1:14381-60990 GCA_019974015.1 Nephila pilipes
ATATATATATATATATATATATATATATACAGAGAGAGAGAGAATATCTCAGCCTAACAATCTAAAGCCTGATATAAACTTTAAATATATTATTTTCCCATTCTTTGTTTTATCTTTCAAATGTTGGTTAAATTTTTTCAATTACTACGCGTTTTTTGGTATTTCTGGATTTTGTCTACTTATATTTCATTTAATTTACTTTTATTTGAAAATATAATTTTTCCTTTACAGTTAAATTTGATTAGTGTATTATTATTCACTTTTCAATTTGCAACTTTTATCTGTCTATACTTGGTTTGGTTTATATCATATTTTTGAATGTTTTAGTTGTGACTCTTACAATTTTTTTTAATTATGTTAGCTTTTGAATAGCTTCTTAGTTTATTTGTGAACTTTAATAAAATTTGTATTATTACGTTTATTGTAAATTTTTTATATATATAAACAAACCTGCAGTGACGCTTCATTGAAATGTTATTCTTGTAGTTGGAAAGGGACCCTGTCAAAGGCTTTGTCAAAAGCCGAGGAAGGAATAAGCAGTAACTCTCCGGTATTAGCGACGAAATTGGCGACTATTTTGATGACCTAGGTAATAAAATAAAGTTTCTCGGAAATGCTCGGATTTTTCCGATATCTTTATTAGAAGAGAAGTTTTGGAATTTACTCTATGACGCCACATTTGGCTGGAATAGCGAAAAATACACAGAAAGGCTGAGTTGAAATCTGACGGGTTCTACCAGAGTCTGCCACAGAAGTGCTGAGTATGAAGAGCTGAACGTCACGGAAAGTGCTATTACAATTTACTAAAGACTTGCTGTCGGTGCGGTTAATTTGTACAACTGCTGTTTTGTGTGTTGTGTCTCTAATCTGCACTAGTGCAGTGTTTCCTGATTGTACTGTAAATATGAACAAGTTCTGATACTTGTGTATTGACATTTCCTGAATATTTGGGAATAAAGCCTCATTCTCCATTAAGCGCCTCGTTGGACTGTTTTCTTCGTAAAATCACGGGACAGTTTTTATAACAACTCACGCATACACACTAACACAGACCTATGTACATACATGAGTATATTTACTTGTTGTAAATTCAGAATTTGCAAATTGTGTCTATTTTTATAAGAAAAATTGACTCTAAGATTCTAACTATGCCACCTAAGAAATTATGCAAGTATCCAGAATCGAATATGTAAGCGTACTCGTGCATATTTGTGGAGTTGTGATTGTGGAGGGAATGTAAGAGCATAAAGGATTGTCGGCGATTTGTGTGCTCGTACTTCTAGTATTAAATAAACTGTATTAAAGCTATGAAAAATGTATTGTATTGTCTTTCACTTCACAAACGGATTGAATTTTCTGGTAAAGACATAATACATATTAATGTTTATTATTGTTATTATATTTATAATCAAAATGTTACAAATCATTTTAGAGATGTTACAGAAAATAATAAATATTAAAATATTATTTAAATATAATTATAGAAAATAATTATATTAAAATACTAATTAACTGTTCTTCAGATTCAGTTTCTCAACACTCCCATACATGTCTTATTAGACATGGACTATAAAGTTTCATTTTGAACATGTTATTCTGCATCATAAAATGAACTTTTTTTTCTATTTTATCATATGTGTAGTAATTTATTGAGTTTGTTAATCAGTGATGTTCCTCAATTGCTATACAGCCCACACACCCATAAACTGTTCCAATATTCCATCGATGGCTAACACTGTCCATTTTCGAATTTTTTTTTTTTTAAATCTGTTCAAGTACACCTTAAAAAACTTTCTTGTAAGGAAATAAATGCAATTGAGAGAATGAATATTTACATTTCTGATGGCTACCAAGAGACTTTATCAGAAATTAGCATTAAAAACTATAAATCATATCCATAAAATATATAATTATAAGTCACATCAATAAAATGACGGTAATCCACAACCATCCGAGTGTCTTCCAAAAGCACCGTGTCAAGAAAGATGTACCGTATATTTACGCAGATTAAACGATAGTCAAATCGTTAAGAAATCCAAAGTCGTCTAAAAGGACAGATACAAAAAAAAATTAGATTGAAATTTATATAAATTAAAACCATTACAGAATAAAACAAATCACTCTCCAATGTATACAAATTATACAAAATTCTCACATTCCTTATCTAAGGCAAATAGTTCCTCTGGTACACTCACAATATCGTTGATGATAAACTCGTCCTATGGGTTCCATTCTGTACCTAGGGAGTCTCGATTTTCGTTTCGTCATCAACATCCCACAACAAATTGTCTTCAGTACCATCCATAACATTAGAAATCCCACACTCTTTGAAGGATTTGTGTAGAGGTACTTGTAAAGGTACACGTGAGTTCATGGTTCGGCATGTGCTTCTATAGACAGTGCTGCCAGATGCAAGAAAATAAATTGTTAGGCTGATTGAATCATTTGATTGTTTGTTTATTAACGTTGCATTTGGAAGCATCAAGAGAGCTATTGATCATAATCTCATATTTTGAACATTGGTCACGTTACAAGGACGACACCTAACCTGGCACCTGAGCCCTTTCTAAACTTTCCCACCATGCCTTTGGAAGGCCTTGGAACCTCCGACAGATTTAATGTGCATCAACCCCGCTCCAAGGAGGCATCATTACTCGAACCCATGACCTGACGAAACAACTCCGGCCGAGAATTTGTGACCATGACCCCTGGGTTACAGCAGCCAATAAACTTGTTTGCTATAGGTACATGAGAATTTGTGATTCGGTTTGTGCTTCCATAGGCAGTGCCGCCAGATGCAAGAAAATAAAATTTGTTCTAGAAAGCTGTGATCGCTGATATAAACTAAATTCTTAAATCGTTGATAATTTAGGGGTCGTCTTATAGGACAGATATTTCCTAGCCCTATAAAACTGTGAAGAAATTTTATACCTCGTTTTATGTATGGAAATATATGGCAAGTACCCATGAGCTTGTCTCTGTAGGAAAAAACGTAATTTTAAAAATAATTATAATTAAAATAAGCAAGAAACAGAAAACACAAACAATAACAAAAAAGAATGAATTAAGATAATATTTTTATTCATATTTAAACTACGTGAAATAAACTTCACTCATAATCAAAAAAAAATTTTCTTTAATTTAATTAAATAGTTCCAGACGTTCTTCATCGCTTCTGGATGAAACTGTAGAATTCCTGTCAATGCGTCTTTTTAGAACATTTATCTCCAACGGCTTTGAGACAGGCCTGGAAAATAAATAACACATTTCATTCTGTTATTTGAATATTAATATTGAATTTTTAACTGTACAAAATTTAATTTGTGCTTAAAATTTTTTAAAAGAATATTAAATAGAATATTAAGCAGAATTCTTTTGATTCGGAATATTGTTTCGAAAGAATGAAAACTTAATAGATGCGATATCTTACCTTGAAACAGCAGTCCTAATTAAACATTGAGTACGTTCTACTTGTTTATACACATTTAAAATGTAAACTTTTTCAAAATTTTATTTCTGGTTAACTTTGCTTTAAAATGTCCTTTAATTCTCTGTAAAATGGGCACAATTGGACATAAAGTACAATTTATTAAAATTGACGCAAAAAAAATAAAGTTTTATTAGAAGATATTTACTAAAATAAATAAACGAGGAATTTAAAATACATTGTGGATTATTTAATTCAAACAAAAAGCAGCAGCAGATATGCTGATAATTCCATTCAAGTTATATTGAAAGTATCACAAAGTTGTTTTGGCAACGGATTTCAAAATTTCATCTCACTGTCAGATAATGATGACGAGTGATATTTATTACGACATATTTTTGAAAATTGAGCTCATTAGTTTTGAAAGCAGATATCAGACATGTATTGCACATATTTTATTTCAATCCAATAAAAAAAATCAGGTGGAATTTATTATGACGTATTTTTGAAAATTTAATTCGTAATTGGTGAAAGCAGACATCAAAAAATTCGAGATAAAAACCATCGTTTTTTAAAAATAACGTTTTTATATGGTGGCAAAGTTAATTAAAGAAAATTATTGAAATATTAGTTAAAACTGTTAGTTATTTTTAACTTTAAAATTTACTTAAAAAGAGACATTGTGAGTGTATTTAGAAATTCATAATACTCATAAAATCAAACAGGCATTTGAAAGTTTGTAAGTCATTCTATTTTTAAAAAATGGGAACCAGAATTCAGAAAAAATTATTGTGATAAGACACAGCGCCAAATATTGGAATCTTTCTTTCTTGCGAATGATTACTGACTGAAAGTCAGCAACCCTTACTATCTCCCCTTTGTGAGTTTTACGATACGTAATGTGGCGAATGGGTAGTTCCCTGTGTTCCCAGAGGGAGAAAGAAATTTTTTACTCAATCCTAAAAGCGCCGAGGGTAAAGAATATTTTGACTTATTAAAATTATTGAAATATTAGTTAAAACTTTTCGCAAATGTCTAAATATTGCATTGTTAGACGAGTACGAACGATTCCCAAATTTCAAAGCTCTAGCTTGATGGGAAGTTGGTTAAATTAACGATCGAAAATTTAATGACACACACTCACACACACCAAGTGAAATTCAGAAAAACATTGTAATAAAATATACGCAATAACAAGGTAAATTTTTGAAAAGCGCTCAGGTACGACAATTTTGGATTAACTAATACAATAGCCCCTTGGGTGACTAATAATTTTTTAAACGTAAAATAAAATATAATTCATAAAACTTTGAGGCCTTATTATTTCTGTTGATCTCATATATAAGTAGTTATGGTACTAAGTATCAGTAAATACCCAGGTATCTTTGCTAAGTGTCTCAAGCTTTTATGAATTATATATTATTTTGTATTTAAAAAAAATTACTACTATTTTAGTCTACTTTTAAATAAAAGCATGATTTAAAAAGGCTTTTTACTTATATATTAAGGTAAACATAGATTTTTTCTTATATTTTTAATGTTATCGATTTACAAGTTTAGTCAAATATAATTATTTATTGCTAATATTTTACTTCAAACTCCATTGCATTTATTGCTCAAATCATTTGGGGTAATTTCAAGTGTGTGAGGTGCTGGAAATCAATGACCTAAGATTTGTTATTTCAAAGGGGATAAAAATGTGTCAAAACTCGAGCCAGGATTCGAGACAGATGACTTTCAGATTCCGAAATACAATTGGATTTGAAAATATAAAATGTTCATTTGTCGCACAAAGACATAAATATTGAAAATCATAAAATATGTGGATTTTGCAAAATACGAAAATAAAATGCTTCTCTAATAGATTATGAAAATGAAAGAGAATTTTAAAACATCAGGTTTTACCTTATTTTTGTTCATTCGGCTGGTCTGAATTGCAGTCAATTCCTTTAACACAAAATAATGTTACGTTAGAAATATTGAAGGAAACGACATTAGAAGTTAAAGTTATCTTAATTTTACTTAAGTGTGTCAAATGTTTCACTTATTTATGAAATAAAAAGAAATAAAAATGATCAAAACATTGTTGCAAGACTCACATTTAAAGGCTATTGTGAATTCGTAGACGTAATGTTAATTCTACCGAATTTCACTCTCCTATCACTCGCAAATCTATTCTGTTTTATCTATTAAAATGCAAAAAGTGCAACCGAAAGGGGGGGGGGAATAATGAAAATTTCAGTGGAATTACATTTTGTCCCTATTTTGAAAATATTTTAGAACATCTTTAGAGATCCGAAAGCTCACAAAAGAATTAATAAAATAGGGGTAAAAATATTTTTGAAAAATCGGAGAAAAAATGTAATTCAACAGAAACCTTAATTATTTTTTGCTCTTTCGAATGCACATGTTTTGCATTCAAGGAGATGAAACAGTGTAGATTTGAAGACGGCTGTAAAAATTCCTTAGGATTAACATTACGATCAAATAATAAAATTAGCCGATCACGGGAGCCTTATTGTTCTTATTAAATAAAATTAATACATTAAATGAAAAAGATATAAATGTCTGTAATAAGAATCTTTAAACAGCAAACTTACAACAGGTGCCTGCATACCGACGCATTCAAATAGCTGGAAAAAAAATTAACTTTTTAGTAAACAGGATTGATTTTGTAAATCAGCATAAATTGAAATCAGCATAATTGTAAATCAGCATCAAATGAATTTCGTAGTTCAGATAATTGTATATTGCTCAGCGTACCTGTTATGGGAACTATATACTCTATTTCCGGCGAAACATTACTTAAGCTTTGAATAATTTTTTTCGATTTGGCAACGGAGGAGGGAAGTTTTTAATTTGGCTTCTATAGGTCATATTAGCATAATATGCTTTTACATTGTGTTTTCTTCGTTGTAAGAGATAAAAGTGCTTTGAAATAATAAATAAATACTTTAAAAATAAAATAATTTTGAAACAATAAAATAAATACTTTATATTTCATCTCAAATTCAACGATCCCAATGTGATCGGGGATTGTCCGTTAGCGTCGAACTGAGCTTGGCAGTGGACCTCGTAATTTTTTACCTCGGTCAAGTGACGAGGACGACACCTGAGATGGAACCTCCTCTCCTAACTTCCGCACTACGTCAACAGGAGGACTTTTAGCCTCGACATAGTCAACATGCATCAACCCCGGATATACGGTCGTTTCTTAACCCTCTAGATCACCTGGACCTCATATGAGGCTCCTACAATAGTTCAAAGTAACAGCGATTTAAAATATTTTTTCTTTCAATTTTTTCGCTTGAGTGACACCTCTTATCCATTTAAGCCTTAAATGCAGCATCCAATTGTTTTAGAATACTATAACAACTGACAGCACCAATCTTAAAAAAGTCTTTAATTTTGTGAAAGAAGACAATGCAGAAATAGCATTATTTGTTTTTTACTGTAATATACTTCTAAATGAAGTAAGTAAAAATTTTTCTTTGTTATAAGACATACATGTGTCATATAATCCTATGAAAATTGTTTACTTCTAAAAAATGAACTTCATATGAAATGGAAACCATATTGCCTCATATGTGGCTTAAAGTAACAAGTGATTTTAAAGGGCAATTTCATTAAAAAAATATATTTATACAAGTTTTAATGAAATTCCTTAAAAAAATAGTTTAGTATAATCATTTTTAATAAAAAAAATTGATCAAATAGGAAGCTAAGTTTGTTAAAAATTTAAATAAAATTATTTTTGTTCCAAGTAATGCATGCCACGACAGTAAAGATAAGCTTTATAAAATCAGACAAATGTTAGACCCCTTTTCCAGAGTGTTAGCTGACAGCTTCGACCAGGAAGAGTATTTTCCAGTGGATAAAATAATAATTCCGTTCAAAGGAAGGTCAAACAATACGGAAGAGGTAAACCTCCTCCATGGGAAATACAATCCTGGTTGTTAGCTGGAATTTCTGTCTATCTTTATGCCTTTGAAATTTATCAAGGTGAGAATGCTGAAACGCAGGAATTTTGTAGAGAATTTCGGACAGTTAGAGGTGTTCTATTGAGGCTTTGTAAACTTATAATACTTAAAAATCACACAAAGTACTGTTCGACAATTTATTCACAACAATTCATCTTTCGATGAAATTTGTTAAATGGAAAAAAAAAAAATTCAACCGGAACAATACGTACAAATAGGTTACAAGAAGCTACAAATAAATTCGAACCTATCAATGAAATGAAACGAGGTCCAAGAGGCACATTTTCCATTACTATAAGTAAGGAGAGCATAACAATAACAAGGTGGTTCGACAACTCAGACCAAGCACAATTCGGGAACCACTAACAAAGAAACGTTTGAAAGTGCAAGCTCCTGCTGAATTGAAAAGAGATGGTGGTGAGCATTATCCAACTAAAACTGAGGGGAAATATGCTGCCAAGTGCCACTTATCCGACTGTCTCAGGAACACTAGATACATACTTATGTGCTCGAAGTAAGAAAGCACTATGTTCCACTCTTCCACTCTTTTCACTCAAGATAATTTTTCTAATGTATATGTAATTTCATTGCATTAAGTAATTATTGCTAAAATATCCTTTAGAACATTAAATACATATAAAACATTAAATAAAAAAACATTAAAATAATTAGCTTACATTTGTCACCTGTCGGTTTTCTTTCATTTTTCTGAATTTGCAATCTTTTAATCTTACAAGCCTTATATGAGGCTCCTCAAATTTCCCTTAATGGGATCGAGCTAAACAAATAATTTTTCTACAGAATTTTAAACAATAATTTAAGTATATTAATTCATAGAATGATTTTCTACTTTGCTTTTTTCATAATCCATGAGTAGGATGGTTAATTTGCATCAAGTCTAGAAACCACTACTCGATGAAACCCGCCGACCGCGAGTTAACGACCATGACCACTTGGTTACCACGGCCACATTTTTTTTAAAATAAAATTTTAAATTTCTACCAGAAAAAAAATGTAACTACATTCAACTACGTGCAACTTTTTTCTTGTTTATGTAAACTAAAAAAAACTGGCAAAATAATATGGTAGTTATATATGCGAGTCGTTCGTATATTTTTAATCAATGAAATTATCCTTATTCCAATTATTAAATTCCGTTTGATGTGCCAATTTAAAATTTGAGATAAAACAATTAATACCGATTTTTAAACTTATATCATTTCATAAAGAAGAGAATAGATTTTAGAATGTCTAGAAACATTACCTTCTTTCGATTTTCCTCTGATTGTAAAAGTTCCTGGTCTTTCGTGCATCGTCCAAGGCCTCCGGGAATCAATTTCAGACACTGCAGTATCAAACCCCTATGCTGAAATGACACGAAACAAACCGGGTGAATTCAAAGAAAGTGTGATTTCTTCAAACGGTTCTGTACAACTCTACCAATGGCGTTCGGCGTTATATGTTTTCCTAACCCGTGGAAGAGGAGAGAATTTATCTTGGAGTGCCAGCTACGTTTAGAAACCTTCATCACAGGATCCGAAGACAAAAAGTAGACCTTGTGCATTCCAACATAGTTCTTCAATTTTTTGAAAAATAATTACACCAGCCAGCAATCAACCAATATTTTTTTTTCAAAATTTTAGAAAAATTTCTTAAAACATATCAGAAATGCAAACATTCTTAAATTCGAAAACGATGACAACTTTAACAACAAAAAGAATCGAAGCAAACGATTCCTCTATAAAAAAAATCAAAGTCGTATTCACATTCTAAATTAAAATCGAACGATAAAATATTAGAGGAGACAAGGTATATATTAAGACTATTATAATATTCTGTTCACATATATATTAAAACTTAAGCAAATGATAATTTATTAAATTAAATATATTTTAAGAGAAACAACTGTCGTTGCCATTAATAATAAAAATAAAGTAAATAAATAATTACGTTTTAATTTATTCTCAACAAATATATATTTATCATTAAAAGGCATTGGTCACGAAACATTAAAGATAAAACTCACAAATCAAATAAATCCTTTAACTGCATCTTTATTCTGAAAGGTTTGCGTAATTTATGAAATATATCTGTTATGCTACAGAAAGTTAAAGGGTACAGTATTTCTTTTCTATTTTCATTCTTTTAATTAAAAAAAAACTTCGAAACATCTCTCTTTCCCATATTATTTCATAAATTTTGCATAAATAACATACATACCGGTTGTGGCAGATAAACGTAACACCCTACAAATTCGTCACATAATGGTTGATTGGCAGCTGAAGGAAAAAATATAATTATTAATTCAATAACATACATTGTTCAAAAAAAAGTAAGCTTTTAAAAAAAATCTGGAACAAGTCAATACTTTCTTATACTACAGTTTTCTATTTAAAAAAAAAAGTTTCCAGACCAACAATAACTTTTTATCTATTTATACAGATCATATAAATGCTTCCATATTAAGAGGGATGTTCAGAAAGTACGTTTCGTCATTTTTCTTTCACAAGGAAAATTTATTGCCAAAAAAATGAATCATGTCATCTTGAACTATATATTTTGCACTATTTTTCGTCATAGTTGCAACTAATTGTGACACATTTGTCTAAACATGTCGACCCTCTGTAAAATTCGGTGCCCTGCGATGCAAGGAATTGTTGCACAGCCTGCTCCACCTCAGTACTGTTTTGGATGAACCTGAACACGACTAATGCGCAATGTGTCTGACACTGTTATGCGCCTATCCGCTAACACCCTATCCTGAACTCTAGCAGTGTAGTTTCCATTCGTGGATGTGTAGAGACGCCGATATTCATCCTCCACACTCTGACTGTCTTCACAGAACATGGAACACCAGCGTCCAACCTCTTGACGAGTTCACCACACACGGTCTGCAGGCGTTCATGAATGACGGACACAGTCCCACGTACCCGCTCATACCGGATAACAGCAAATCCAACCACGTTGTCATTCGTATCTCGGGCACGCTGGTCTGCTGCTGCACTTTTTCTTCGTCGTTCTGCGCATGCGTTATTTCTCCTCCACCGACGCTACCTCCGTCGTTGAACCAGCAACGGGTGTGGATTCTTATGGTGGTTGTTTGTTTTATCTAGCGTACAGTGTGCTCTTTTAAAAAAAAGGACGAAATTTATTTACAGAGTATCTCTCGTATATAAATCTGTGTGTTTCAAATCAGAACATATTTTCGCTAATTTTATACCAATGAAAAGTCTTAGCAAGTAAGAAATAACAGTTTAACCCATTGGCTCACTAATATTTTCCCCAAGCTCAACACTATATTTAATTTTAAGAAAATTAAAAGCATTAGATGAAAATAAATTTAAATTCCTCCTGAGAGAAGTATTTCTTTTGGTGCGCCATTTTTACTTCTGTGTTGCGTGGTTGAGGAAATCACCAAAAAACAACTGCTTGTAATTCGCGATCTGTCGAAATAAATCGAATATATTATGCACCATTCAATAGACTCATTTCTATACTTTACAATGGTCTATAACATGTCATCATCTATTGACAGAAAGGAGAAGCTACACCTCCTCGGTACGAGTTACAGCCGGGAACAAAATAATATACTCGAAATATGCAGCCATCTGGCTGAGTAAGCCAATAGGTTAAAGTACAATTAGACTGAAAATATCGTATTAAGAAGTTAAATGCCGCCTTAGATGCCAACCTCACCATCAAATTATGGTTCAAAATTAAAAAGGCATATTGACTATCTAAATAATACGTATCTTTGAATCGAGGAAAAATACATTATTGGAAAATTCAATAAGCTAGCAAAAAACTGCTTTAATTTAATGCGTTTACACCACATTAAAAGGATAAACAAAGAGTTTTTCATTACTTTTTTTATGTTCATTTTCACGAAATATCATAACATGTATCGCTTCAGTATTAAAAGGACGCAGAACAGTAAAAATTGTTCTAGCTTGCGTTAAACGCCTTCCTGCTATTGCGTTAACCACTTTGCTGCGAAACTGTCTTTAAGAAGATTGATTTATTCAGTAATCCTTCCGGAAGAAGTGTGCTGCTACTCAACCTTCTGTTTACAAGAACATTATTAATCTATTTACATTTCGAAAAGAAAGATAAAGTACTTTGAAATCCATTAAATAAGAAGAATATTTTAAAAGAGATCATTTGTTTCTCTATAACCCACAAAAAACTTACAATCAATCAATCAGTTTTTTGAAAGAACTTTCGAACTGTTTATCAATGTAAGGTTTCATTCTTGTAATTTCTTACGGATTCACATATAAATTTATGTTTCTACAATTGAATATAATTGGTATATTGAATAATTGAAGAGGGGGTTTTTTTTATTCATTTCAAACTAAAATAAAATTTAAAAATCAAAAACAATTGTATTAACTTGTTTTACCTGAATAACTTTTCTAAGTATATGCACGAAATTTCGCAGCGATAGTTCCATTACTTTGCTCGTTATTTAAATTTTCTTCGACGGTGCCAAAGCATTTCATTGACTTTCAAAATTTTAATTCATTTTTTTTTTAATTTTTGTTTTTTCATGACGGTCATGTATTCAAAAAGATAAAAAAATATCTTTATGTAATTAATGTAAAGTTTTGAAAGTTTTTTCTGATTGTTTTGTTCAAATGGTTGGAAATTTTTTTTGTATGGAATAAGAATTCAGATAAAAACCTATTTAATAAAATTCACAAATTTAGATATATGTGGTGTATTTATAGGTTTTCGTAGTGTCTAAGAGAAACGTAACATCTTTCTTGTTGTTTCTATTATAGTAAAACTATAAATAAAACTAGTTCCACCAAACCCCTGAGAATAAATGGAAAAACAGTTCTAAGAAACTGAGAAAAAAATTGTTTAAACGAACCACAAAATTTGCAGTGGTAGGAATTTTAAAATATTAAAATATTTTGAAAAATAATCAGTATTTTAAGTAATTGTTTACTTGAAAAATGAAATTCTTTTGTTTGAAAGGCGTAGTCCATTTGTGTTCAAACAAGATAAATACAATATTTTTCATGTACAAATGAAATTTAAAATATTTCCCATACGGCTACGTGTCTTTTTAAAATGTTCTATATTCTAAGAACTTTCTTTTATAAATGGAATTTTATGATCTCCCCTAATGAATCTTTGATAAGTTTTTTAAGATTTACTTTTCGAAACATTTTTAATGGAAGTATATTTTAATTATAAATTCTTTAATAAGGTCCTCGGATACTCTTAGAAATCCCATTATTCTTTTTTTTTTGCTGCTTATTAATGTCACACATGAAAATAATGTGAGAAATATTGGTAATGAACCTCGTAATCTTAAACTTTAGTCAAGTGACGAGGACTACATCGAAGCTGACACCTCCCTCTCCAAACTTCCACACGAAGCCGATATAAGGATTTGAACCTCGACAGATTTCATGAGCATTAGGCTACCACGGCCACATAATCGGAGGAAACCAGATAAGTTGTCGGCAAGTTCACAGCATAAGAATAATTTGCTAAGCTTTGTAGGCCTTATGCGCGTTCAAGATGTTGTGACACGGGAATTGATAACTGAGCGTGTGGAAGAGTTTTCAAGAGCTTTCGACGATTTGTTAACATATTGTCAGAGGTGCATAGGGAACTTTTTTGAAAGATTGTTAACAATTTTCGTATGATACGAACTCAATATAAGACTTTTTTTCAGATTTCACACTAATTGTTGGTCACTCCTTATGAATGCTAAAAAATTATATGTGATTTATATGCTTAAAATTTGATCATAAATTTTTGCTTAAAAACTGTCTGTAACTTTCTGTGTCGTTAATGTACCTTTTATTGATTATCATAATTTGAGGAAAATTTGATTTGATTAAATTTTATCATTTTAGTGAGTACTTATGAAATTCAAAGGGACGAACAACTTACATTTTGCTACACAGTTGCTTACAGACATCAGTTCCTTTTCATACGAGCTTTTTTCGGTAGCTCCGTTTTTCAAGGTCGCGACACATCCGACTGCTGCAAAACTTGCAACAATGTACAGGATACCTACCATTCTTTCGAAAGAGAAGCAAAAAATGGTTGCCCTTTATTTGAACGAAAGGAAATCTTTCAAAAAAAAATAGAAAAAAAACTTATATAGAAAAACACAAAAAGTAAGTTATGGCTCATGAAATACTTTTATATATATGCAAGAAATTATACATTATTATCAAAAAATAAATATGTATTATTATGAGATTAAACTATGGCTAGCCTAATTCAGGAGAGGCATTCAGTTGCGTGTTGGATCACCAGTATTTCGTGCTACGTTTTCTGTTTGATCAGTTTTCTTTATTTAATGTTATTTTAAAGATCCGCAATAAAGAAGCATCAACTCCCAATCTTTGGTATGCTCGAGTTATCCCCGAAGAAAGAATTCTACCTTTTTGTGCTATTGGAAAGTTACCTGATTTATGGGAGCTATCGGGTTCCAATAGAGTTTAATGTATTTTGTAAAATCAGATAACTTGCTATCAGAATATCATAAATATCTACTATTTTCAGATTTTCTCTCCTTGTGTTGTTAACCATTTAACTTCTCTTTTTCTTCGTTTCTAGAATTTACAAAGGCTCGTTTAGATCACAGGTATACGTTTTTTTTTTTCGTAAATTAGTAAGTATATTTAGCACCTTCGAAAAGTACGCCCCCTGTGTTAACACCAATTGTATAGACCAACAATATGTTTTGTTTCAAGAAGCGACTACAGAAAGAGGAAATGTTTCGGGAAAGTATCGTAGCAACTAATTATCTTTGAATATGAACCAATATAAAAATAAAATTTAAAAGTAAATGGCTTTATCGAATATAAAAACGATTATTGAGTAAATGATTGCTGAATATAAAAATAAAGCATATTTTAGTAACCAGTGTATTAGGAATAATTAATAAATATGAATCGATCATTTAAAAACCACGTAAATCACAAAATCAAAACTTTTCAAGAGTCTTTGGCGTTAAGGTTTTCGACCCTGAGGAGGTAAATTTAGTTGACCTTAGTGGGGATGGAGGCGTTTCGAACCCTTGACCATTGGGTCCGAAGAATAGTTGACTGGTCGTTTTTTTGTTGCGCCCTTTAATAACCAGACGAAAAGAGACGTCTCTCTTAGACTAGTTATTATGGTGCTTTAACTTCTAGCGTTGTTGATGAGAGCCGCTGTTCATCACATCCAGTATCATCGTGATGATACGAAGAGAAAGATTCTGAATTTACAAGCATTTCTGCAATCGATGTTTGTCCCCTATAAGTTGAATTGAGTTTTGCGTCGAACTGTTTCCGTTTGACTTCATCGGCTTTCTCCAGTTGATTGCCGGGTCTCGTTGACACGTGCACCGAAGCCGTTATATGTTTTATGTTCGATTGTTTGGGTTAGACCCACAGAGGCAAGTATTTTGCGTTAGTCAAGTATGCATCCAGTAGTTATAGGCTGTACTGCTATCTAGTGTTCAAAACCTGGGTCACTACTTCGGTGGAAGATGATTTTTCTTCGTTGAGGGGGAGAATGTAGACCTTGATGGCTCGGTGACGTTTCGAATCCTGCTCCATTGGGTTCGAAGAAAAAAAGTTGAAATGTCGCTTTTTATTGAGCCTTTACCAATCAGACTTAAAGAGATGCATCTCTAGGGCTAGTTATTATGGTGTTTTAACTTCTGGCGTTGTTGTTGAAGAGAGCCGCTGCAAGTAAATGAAAACTGTGTTTTACACAAGTACGCGAATTTCCAAGGACCTTCTAGGGCTGAATATAATGTTTAGACTTTAAAGATTTTAAACAGTTTATAATTTTTATTAATTAAGAACAATAACTTTTTTTAAAAAAAAAACTTAAACACTGTCTCTGACACATGTTGTATTATCAAGAAACAGAATTAAGTGCTATTTAAATAAAATAGTCATATATAATACTATTTTTAATCAAAATTAATGAAGATATCACTTGAACATGAACCTTTCCATATTTTCCATTATTAAGGTACATAATCATATTCTCCATCCTTCTCATATAGATTATATATTACTTTTGCGGTTGGAGGGTCAAATATGTTTCGAAAGAATGGAACATGCTCTTCCAGAACGTTATCCTGAACTCGCTTTAATTAGTCTAACTTTTATTGATGATTGACACTTTAGATATTGTTATGGGAAATTCTCCTGTAAGTAGTGTGAGGAATGAAAATCAAGTCCAACTCGGAGGATAACAATAAAGAACGATTTATTCGTAAATCTTTAAGATAACACACCGGTAGCTGAGCTTGGACAATAACAGTATACAAAATACACAGGGACTCAGAAATAAGAACAAGGCACACTTTTGAGGACAGTAACAATTATTTCAACAAAGTTGAGCTCACCTCAGTATTATTCTGCACTTCAAGGGAAGTCTCCGACGATTTTCAGCAGATACACGCTGCTTCTTTTGCAAGTTCAACCGGAAGCTCCCCTTCAAAGGCCGATTGCTTCAGTCGATCCCCCGATCGATCTCTGCAACAGAGTCTCCAAAGACAGACTCACTCATTTCAGCTAGATTCAGGCCGAATCTCTAGCAGATTCTTTCGGCCACAATTCCCTGATTGGTCTACAAAGCAGACTCCATGGACAAACTGATTCCGTACACAGACCGATTCCTTCTCCAGGCTCTCTCCTCCGACTGCAGCTCTTGGCACATTTTTTTCCTTTTTTTTTGGGCGTGACGTCACATGGGAAAATTCATGAAAAGTCCGAAAATTTCTTCCCGTTTGATTTTTCGCTTAGGTTACAGCGCCTTCGAGTACTTTTCATTTGTCGCCAAAGTCTCCAAGTTTCTGGCTAAGTTGCAAAATGGTCGCCAAACCCGTTGCCATCGGGAAGTATCAATTGCTTAAACACTCTTTTATTTCCTGATGACATCTCTGTTAATCGATATATTCTTTTATAAGAGAAGCGTTTCAGGGAAGTTTCAACACATGTTCGTAACAATATATAGGCATTGGTTAATTGAAGTGATACAGAGGTTGAAAGTTTTGTCATTGACATAAACAATCAACAAACTTCTCGGATATCATGGAATTTTTTTCTATACGAATCCCATAATGAAACGTCAAAGAAGAATATGTTTTTGTTTGTTTGTTTGTTTGTTTTTTAGAACACTTTCCCTGTACCATTTCGTTGATAAACCTGTCTTTTATATAAATTAGGCCACCCTTTTTTAAATTCCAGAACATCTTCACCTTTCAGTTCTATGATTGTAAATTTTTAACTGGAGTTCGAAACCAAATCAATGTATTCTTTTGGCACGTAACTACAATCATATTTTCGCACAGTTTCTTTATCTCTCCAAATTAATCAATCGAAATCATCTCTCCAAATTAATCTCTCCAACATAGATATCAGAAATGTATTGCTTTTGTTTTGCCCTGGGTAACTATAGGAAAACAAATATAAATGAACAATAAGAGCTCCAATGTCAATTCCTATGTATTGTAACAACATGGAACAGACTTCTTTCGTTCCCATGTTGACAGTGCCCTCACGATGCCTGTAAAATGTCGATTTGTCTATTTTCACATCTTTTATACCAAAATGATGAACCCACAGCTGCCGTAAATGAAAAATTTCATGGACGTGTAACTGCTCAAGCAATTAAGGACTTAAGGGAAGGGGGCCGAGAACTTTGTATATTTCACAACGTTCAATTGAAATGATTTTTTGTACTCAGATGTAGCTCACGTAATTGCTTTTCAGTCTCAAATTTTCAGACTAAAAGATTTTTTAAATTAATATAAATAAAAAAAAGTGTTAATCAAATTTTTATTTAAAGATGGATTAAGAAATATGAAAAATAAAATTAAAAAGTTCTATGCAAAGTTTTGCAATGAACAGATTTAGACACCTAAGGTAAGTTTTTTTTTTTTGTTGTTATTATTAACTTACTCAATTAAATATAAAAATTAAAGTGAGTGATGAAATATCGAGAAATGGACAATAGAAAGCTTTTCTGAAATTAAAATTGAAGGAAATGATAAATTATTAAATTGAATATATTTAAGCTGAATGAAAAAAAAATTAAACTTAATCTTTTATCAGCTATATGTAATAAAATTAAAGCAAACAAATTATTAAATTGAATATATATAAGCTAAATGCAATTAAAATTGAAACAAAAGAAAAATTGAAAAGTAATCTGGTACGACAAAAGTAATCCTCCTAAGACAATAGCCCCTCGGGTGGCTAAAAAAATAGCTGCCTCACAGATTAAAATTCTGAATAAAGTTATTTATTTTCAGTCATATCTGTATTCCAGTTTACTTATGATTTGAGGTAATACATAATTCAATAAATAAATAAAATATTTAATTTTTATATTTGTTTCACTTTAATGCAATAAAAAAATTTGGAAAATTTATTACGACATATTTTTGAAAATTGAGTTCATTAGCGGTGAAAGCAGGTATCGGACATATATTTTATAAATATATATATTCAATCCAATAAAAAATTAAGAAGAAATTTATCATGACGTATTTTTTTATTACATTCGTTACTGGTGAAAGCAGACATAAAAAATATGCAGAAAAACAAGATAAATTTTTGAAAAGTGGTTTGGTATTTTTGGGTAACTAAAACAATGCCCCTCGAGAAGCTAATGATTTTTTAATATAAAGTGTTCATTTATAAATGTTAAAGTGTAGTTTATAACAGCGAGAGGCGTAAATGCTTGTATTGAACTCATATATAAGTAGCTATGTTTCTTAATTTGTTGGTAAATTAGCTTTGCTACAAAGATTTTAGGAATTAAAAATATTTATTTTTATGCGCTGAAATCCATCCTTATATAAAACTTTGATTAAAAATTATTTTACTTAAATTTATTTATAATAGTCAGGGGCCAACTTAGTGATCATAGTAACTGGTTAAAATTTTTCGCGCGTTTAAAAATATTTGAATAATGGCGAAATCAATATAGTGTTTTTAAGATAACTTCTTTAAATGCTTATAATTAACTGCTAAAATGCTTAATATTTTCCTTTTTTTTTGTCTCATAATTCAGAAAAATATATGTACTTACATTTTCTCAAAATGAGGATTTTCTAAGATTCTGGTACACTTTCCTCGAAATCTTCTTTGAACTCTGAAGTCCTAAAGAAAGTTTGTGAAATTACACTTTTGATTTGCGTTTATAATAGCGCGTTGCAGCGAATTGTCTAATTTAAATTTAATTGCCGGTGTTAAAAGGCGATTGTGTTAGCATTCTCCCTCCTAATTTGCAACAGCGCCGTGTTTAATTACATTGAAATTCAAAACGGAAAATGGTTTCCCATTTAATAAAATCATTCACTAAAGGAATGTGATTACTAGGTAGGTTAGCGCCTATCTGGCAACGAAGGAATGACTTGTAAAATTGAATAATACTTTTTCAGAATTTTCATATTATATATAGCAAGTGGTAATATTTTAATCAAAAACAATCATTTTCCTTTCAAATACCTTTTGATTGCAAAATGTTTGGGGGATATTTAAATATGTGACAGTTCGAATACCCTCTTCACGATGCGGTTTTTTTTAAATGGATATTTTTTAATCAATTTTTTTCTGAATTTTAAAAATGTTACATTTAGTTTACAATAATTCGCGCACCTACATTGTCATATTTTTCAACAGTTTTGCTTATCCAGGTTTATAACCAACAAGTGACATAGATTTTACCTTATTGGTTGATTTTATCAATATATAGAGCCGCATAAAGTAAATTTTATTAATGTATAAACCAATAAGTATATTTTATCTTTGTTCTTGTAACGACTACAATCGGACCATCTGGGGACATTTGGAGACCGCGTTTACTCAACCACGAATTGAGTAAACTATGAGATAAAGATTTAATGAAAATCGAATTTTGATATCGATTCTAACATCGACATCAATTTTATGCGCTACGTTTACAAGCTTCGATATTATTAATTTTTTACGAAAATCACTTTGTTTATAACACTTACCATTTGACCAATAAAAATGATTGATGTACAACTGATCCGACGGGCCGCGAGATCTTGAAACAATCTCTTACAAGAAAAATTCTAAACTAGAATATATCATTTTCCGAGACGATGATTCATATCCGATCGAAACATTCAAATTCATAAAAATCATCTTCACTCAGCCCAAAATGTTCAGTTTCTTCATCTCCAATAGGTCGGATTTTTTTGTGAGGAAAGTCACCATTTACACTTTACGATTAGATGACTTTGGGGTTTTAGTTTCATACAAGTTTTCTACTTTAAACTTCTGCACCCGTTTTGTTCATCCTCAGGTGCGGTCATTCAATCTGATTTATTTATTTCTCGTGTTTCTAATTTCTCTCATTCGGCGTATAAGTCTGCTCTGGCGAACTGGAACTCCAACGCAAGTTTATCCTACGATGTATCAAATCGAAAGAAAAAAAAGTTTTAATTTGTAAAAATTTCTAACGTTATGTGAAAAAATATAATCTGAATTTCATGACAAGGGAGCCAAAGTAAAACAGCTAGTTGACAAGGACCGACTGTATATGGTCTTCATATAAGGTACAATCTTTGCTTCAGAGCAACGCAAGAAAAATAAGAAAAGTTATAACGCCTCTTTATTAATTCTTTATCTTACTCTATATGAGCGAATAGTCCCTGTATACATCTGATCTAACGTTTAATATCATATTTATCTTACCAAACCAATCGGGTTCGAGTCCTTGATTCTTAGGTGATCCTCTGTAAGTTCATTCCTTGTTCTCCTTACTTAATGTGAGTGGAATGTTCATGTCTCATACTGATGACGTCATCTCTTAATCCGTCCCATCAACCAACTAATATTCTCTGTATTAAACTCTTCGCTCCTTATAAATGCAGTTCTTCAAAGCTATTCGCTTCACTTCACTAATTCTAACCTTATCACGTTTCATCCATTGGAAGAGATCTTCATTTCATATCACGTCATTTTAAGACCCTAAGTGTTAGTTCAAGGAGTAAACGCGATGCAACCCAAGTTATAAAGTGTAATGCCAAAAAAACATTACAGCCGTCATGAAATAATATGAGTTCTTGAGAAAATAAATCGGGCGGGAGCCCTCAGTATGGATTCAGGCCCCATCGTTATCTTTTCACGTAATCTCTATGAGAAACTCTTGAGGGAAGAATTGGGTATTGCTTACCTTCGTATCTCAATGTGACTTTCTGTTATTGGCGGGTAATGTTGGAGGAAGAGAGGGTTGTTGACCTTGGGTGTTGGCAGCGTTTTGAATCCTGAACCAATGGGTCCGAAAAAACGTTGACCGGTCGTTTTTCTGTTGCACCCTTACCAAACAGCGTAAAAAAGACGTCTCCCTCGGGCTAGTTATTAAGGCGTTTGAACTTCTATTTTTTTCCAGCTAGAGCCGCTGCATATTCCCCTCTGGTATCACCATGATGATACGAAGAGAAACATCCTGAATTTATAAAGAAGGTCACTTTTCCAGCCTGTACTGCAATGGATATACTTCCCCTCCCTGTTGAATTGAGTTTTGCTTGGAACAGTTTTTCATTTGACGTAATCGGCTATCTTGAGTTGATTACCGGGTCTCGTCGACCAGTGCGACGTAGCTGGAATATGATTAGTCGTGATTTATGTGCGATTGTCTTACTTATATACACAGAGGCAAGTGTTTTGCGTCGGGCATATGCAGAGAGTAGTTCTAAGCTATTGCGCTATTTAGTATTCCTGTCCTGGGTCACCACTTCCTCAAATGGATGAATTTTCGACACCGTGGAGGGGGGGGGACATTTGTCCTGTTCTGAGGCAAGTCGTTTCGAACCCTGGTTTATTGGATTCGAAGAAAAGTTGACCGGTCGCTTTTGTGCTGCCTTTTCACCAACAAGACTTAGAGGGACGTCTCTCTCGGGCTAGTTTTTAAGACGTTTTAACTTCTAGCGTTGTTGTTGAAGAGGGCCGTTGCAAGTTGATTGTATGGTTTGAGGTGGGTGAATTTTTAGCAACATATCTGTCAAGTGCGTTCAAGGCTTATTCTATGAGATTTAAACCAGTTAAAATATGCTGACCATGCCATACGCTCCGTATTTTCAATGAATTCTGAATGTTAAAGTAATACGTTTAGTACATAATAAAGCAGTTACCCCGGATTGTCATATTTTATAACAGCTTTACGTATTCAAGAATGTGCCCAATAAATAGATTTCCTTTTTATCTATAATAACTATTGATCGTATTTTGGTCTTCGGTGACGCGCATTCTTTTTTACGCAAAAAAGTCAAAAGAAAAGAAGAAGAATATAGTTTCAAAGAAATTTTACTCTGTTTGAAAAAAATTTGAATTTTTGTCAAAAAAACTATGCAATCCGAAATGAAGAAACATAGGTAGGAAAATAAAAACGATTCATCATTTAATATATTTAGTCCTGCATTCCTAGATGAGATAAAAAAAAAAGATGTTAATTTGTTTCAAAAAAGTTGTTAAGATAAAGAGACGATTTCGACAACGATAAAATAAGTTTACTTTATCCAAAGTTAATTAATTCTTACTTTTTTTAAAAAATCAAACGCCATAGAAGAGACATATTTTATGTATCTCTGTTTATGTAAAAAAAATCACTTCTATATGCCTAGTTATGTATGAGAAATTAATTAAGCAATCGTCGAATTTACATTTGTATAAAATGTTTATTTAACAATAAAAATAAATTTTGCATACATTCCACTGTATTTGTAACATTAAAAATTTGGAGAGTTGTTATAAACACAACATTCTATACACCGAGCGTAATTATAATTTCGAAATTTAAATTCATTGAAATATTAAGAAATTTAAATCTTCTACTTCAAGTTTCCCAAAACGTGTGCACAAATAGGTAATACTTATAGTATATGCATGTTTATCAGAATATAGTTATGATCACTTGAATGGAAAATAATTTCATTTCATAATGTGGAAAATGGCAACACACTAGCAGATTTTGAAGGAAGGGTACCTGAATCTTAGGAAAGGCGTTTTAAAGGAAAAGGAAAAAAAGATATTTTTCTTCATGTCGCGGTACGTTTGTTTGCAATTTTAAAATTCTATTTTCGAATGTTCAATTCATCAAATTCTGACAAATAATACATCTAAAAATTCAGTAAAACACCTTATTATTGTAATCGAAAAAAGAACACAAAATTGGAAGCATTTTAGTATCTCAGTTACTTTAATCTATACGTAAAAATTGTAAATGGAGAATTTCTTAAATAACTGCATGTGATAAATAGAGTTTTGGGAAGAATTCTTGATAATGCAACAAATTTCATGGGAAAAAATTGGTTTCTGAAGAAATTTGTTAAATTCTAATAAAATCTAGAAGACAATGCTGAAAATACAATACCAGTGACATAAAGTTTTAAAATGGTAAAAGAAACCGAAGATTTTGTAAAATAAAAATCATAAAACTCTATGTTGAGAAACTTATACAAAAAATTTGATGAGGTAAAGTTTCTAGGAATATTATTCGGGTTCTTTTGGGATGGCATTTTACTGAAAATTATTAATAAACTCTTAAATAAAATCCCTGCTAATTTGTAGCTAATTTTAGCTAAAATTATTTCATGAAATTACTTAATTATTCCATTAGTTTATGACTAAATAAAGCAACTTATGAAGATTAAATAGCTGTAGATCATGAATTTCATTATCGAATTTAAAATTCTGTTCGCGTCATAAGAAAAAATATGAACTACAGTAAGGCAATAAAGAACTTTTTTACCTATTCAAATAAATTAAAAACAGAATTTGTAAGACTTCACTGAATATTTTTCACAGTGAGTTTCGTTATCATTTTGTCTATGCATTTACGATTTAAGAGCCAAAAAAATACCTTTTTCTACTTTTATGATAAATGTGTCAATAAAACCCTTTTCAAACGTTATTATTTTTTTAAACCAGAAAGATATAAAAATAATTGCCAAAACAAATCCTGCTAGTAATCTATTTGATAATTCGTAATACATAAAAAAAAATTGAAAACTATAGTAGCAGTACATAGAAACTAATATAATTTCATTTTATGACAAAGCACTGTTAAGAAATAATAAAACTCACCGTCGCTGAAAACAAGTCAGGATTGCTCTCGATTTATTTGAAAATTTAAATTTATTTCAAACTGTGATTGTAGTATTATATATACTCTATTAGAAATTTATACAAACCAATAGTAAGAGAGCATTATTTTCGAGCAATCAAAAAGCCTCATTTTTTCCCTTTTCTTCTCATTTGAACAGTCATATAATTCTAGTAAATGAAATAATACATTCATAGAAGAACTCAAAATTTAATTTATTCTAAGAAATATGTTTCGTAATAATGAATATTAGCCAATTATTTCTATTTTAAAACGGTATAATAGTTATATTTTTTTCGAAATATTTACAAACACACCCAAGGAAATAAACCAGTATAATACATCTGCAGATAAATTAATGCCTAGAGAATAGTTTTTAGATTGTCTATTAGCTGATAGAATCATCGGAATTCGGAACTCAATCAAATTCTTCGCATTTCTGTCTAATGAAGGATGACAGAGAGAAGAAGGTCAGTTTGTTTGTTTTTAATTAAAATGTATTTCGTGATGTTGAAATAAATTGGTAGGATTATATTGTTTGCGTGTGAGCTCCATTACAGAGTAATTGATTTCGAAATCTTGTAATAACTAACTTTTTAATTCCAATTAAACAATTTTTTCTCTCTAGACAAATTTCATAACAGTGGGGGTAAACATCAATACACGATATTCTTTCCCCGCAATTATTCGTTAATATATTATTACGAAAGTGGAATTAGAAGGTTATATCTTTCACAATGAATTAAAAAATTTTGAAATATGTAAATATAGAATTTTCTGTTTAAAATTATTGCTAGTGCTATATATAGTAACCAGAATCACTTACTCTCACTTCTATATTTCATTACTTTATTTAACTCTTCAGAACTACTAACTCAAATAAATATAATATTCCAAAAAACCGCCTTTTTGTCGACATTCAATGGAGAGAAAAAATAAGTACAAAAAATTGAAATTTGCTTTGCTAATTTTATTTTAACGTTATTTTTTATCCTCTTAAGATTCATTCAGGTTATAAAATGGCTTCACCTTCGGTGGTGAACTCATTTAATGATGAAACTTTCGAGTCCTTATATTGAGCATCTATAATCTTCCCTATATAGTTATATATATCCCCGTTTCATCAAAATAAACATTAATTAACATAAAGTAAGTGTCCTTCCGACCCCCAGGCACCCCATAGACAATTACTATCAAAAAAAAGCAAAATTACTTCTTCAAATTCCTAATGCATTCTTTATTTACTCAAGCAAAACATCCTAAAGAACTAAAACAATCCCAATGCTAACAACAATAAGAATAAAAACAAATGATGCAGGCCATAAGAATCAATTATTAATTTAATTATTAAAATACGAGTAAACAATAATGTTCTGTTCGAATATTAAAATACAAAATCAGACTTTTAAACATTAAATTAAATACATCTTAGAAATGTAAATATACCTAAAGTAAAAAAAATTAAATGTAGTTATTATAATCATAAGGAATCATAGTGTCACTCTTTTAAAACTAACATGATGTATTCTTTATTTTGTGCCCACGCCTTTTTATTGACACTATTTCTCAAAACAGCAACGTGTTACCCCCCCCCCTCGTTAATATTGTAATGTTATTCACATTTTCAACAAATATTAACTGCATCTTACCGAAATAATTAAAAATAAGAAAAATCAATTTAAAATAAATATCGCCTGCATCATACACAAATAATTTAACAATATATCTCGCATGAATTATTCCCATAGAGATTTAACTGTAATCGAAAATATATTGTCTCCTGTATCTTTCGGGTTTTCTCTAACAAACGAACTATATTTCACTTAATATTATTTTTTCTAATTTCCTTATCTCTTTTCTAGTTCTTAATTATTAATTTTTCATTTATTATAATCTGAAAATAGCATACAGCCAAATTTTATATTGTGTTTCGCTTCCCGTGTAGAGGACCTCTCCAAGATTCCCATTTCAGTGTTCTCTATTGGTTCTATCACATCACATTCATCATCTATCGTAAAATGGAGAAGCGTTCAAATAAATGGTCGTTTATCAACTTGGCCTGCGCTATTAAAAATTGTTTCCACATTAAAATACAGAAAATGATATAAGGAACATGTAGAAAAAAGGTGGACTGATTCAAAGAAAAATGACCTGTGTGTGTGTGTTTTAATATAAAGAAAAGTTCGCTTTTTTTGTGTCTGCATTATGTGAAAATTCAGCTTGAAGTTTTTATTTTACTTTAAGTTTAAATTAATGCACAGATCAAACTATTCATGCGCACAAAGAAAATGAATGGTCTGGTTTAGTCGGCGGTGCAGCGAGCGGAGAGATTGCAAGACACAAGAGCATGAAATTTGGTACAAAGAATCTATGAAAACTAATAGTGTGCATCATGGAACCATTCTTTCTAAATTCTTCTTGAATTTTTCAAATACGTCATGCATGACGTAATAGTGCATATTCTACAGACAATTAGTTTGATTAAGATTTCTTTTTAATTATTTGTTATTCATTACGATTCCTTTTGTTATTTACAAAATAATTACGATTTTTTTTTTCTTACGGATCATAACCCCCAAAAAATACTGTTTGAAAAAGTTATTTTCCGTTTTAGTAACAGTTTTCTGTTTGTTTGTTTTTTCGGTGTAAACAAACGTTCGGCGACTTTATCAAAACAATTAATTCATGTTATTAACCAAGGACTAGAGTTTTAGTCAACGACAAAACGCTCCTCAGAGCACATTTCAACGTTTTATTGTAAGAGATTTTGGGTGTATATTCGAAGCTTGCTTTCACCAGCAATGAATTTAATTTTCGAAAAATATGTCATAGTAAATTTCTCCTAAATTTTTATAGGACTGAAAGGAAGCTTATAAAAATGGATCCCTCTTATGCTAGCAATAATTACATTTAGCTTAAAATATATTCATTTTAATAATTTATCACTTATTTTAATTTTAATATCTGAAAAGAATGTTATCCACTTCAATATTTTATCACTTGCTTGTGTTAAACGCATTGTTTGTTTTATTTTTAGCATTTAATTGAATAGTTTGATTTTTACAGCATTCATATATATATATATATATATATATATATATATATATGGGATCTAAGACCTGCTGATCTATCATTCCGGAAGGCAGCCATGATGCTTGCAGAACGCCACCTAGCACCTCGAGAGAGATGTGACGTAGATGGAGAAGGATCCAGATGCTGAATAAGACGGTTCAGGAAATTGCGCTTGAGGTTAGATTGTGCTGGACGTTAAAGCTGTGATGACGCGAGTTTAATGAATTTGTTTTGTGTTTTTATGTTCTGTCCTTCGTCAGCAAATAAACTGTGTAATAAGTAGTTATTATTCTGAATCGTTACACACACCATATATATATATATATATATATATATGAATCTTTTGGGGATTTTTTTGTCATCAAATGTTGACATTTTTTTAGTTTGTTAGAAACTATATTGTAGCGATACTCGATTCCTGTTAATGGCCAGAGAATTAGAATTGGCTCTTGCGCCATTAAATCTATATACATTAACTCGCTGCATCCTATTAACGATGTCTGCATTTTACCCTCGTCGACAGAAGAAGTCGATCTGCGAGCTATATTTGTTCTAGAGAGCGTATGTAGAAAAGCTTAAACTGAAACGAAGTACATTCTCTTTTTTTTTTTAGTTTCTTATTAACGTCGCACTAGAAGCAACACGAGGGCTATTGGCGACGGACCTCGTAATTTTGATCCACGGTCAAGTGACGAGGACGACACTTGAGCTGGTACCCCCCTCTCCTAACATCCACACCACGCCAACGGGAGGACTTTGGGCCCTGAACAGATTTAACGTGCATCAGCCCCGGCTACACGGTGGGTCTTTGGCGGCCAAGGATCGAACCCATGACTGAACGAAAACCACCGGCCGCTAGTCCACGACCTTGACCACTAGGCTACCACGGCTCTAAGTACATTCTCTTTTTCGTGTATGTAACCTCTCGAAAAGCTGTAAATTGGAGATAGATTTTTATCTTCCTATTATCCTGCTTTGCATCTTATTATCTTCAATTATCGTCAATTCATATTAATCTTTAATTATAATCTTTTTATTTAATGTTCTAGTTAAAGTTCTAAATACTAATTTCAGTTCTTGGATAATAAAGTTCGTTCTTGAGCTGAGATTTTAATCCGTAGTCTTTATTTGGCTTTCCTTCTGCGCAACAATATTTTCTACAATGAGTCTTAAAGCAGAATTTAAATTTCGGGGAATGTAGGATAGAGTATTTTGTTGTCACAAACCTTTGTTTGAACGATTTGCATAAAAAAAAAATTTTAAAAACTTGCGCCTTTGGTGGATAAATCTATTCTTTTTAAAAGTTCGTGTACAACAATTATTGAATTCTTTAACTGAAATTGTACTGTGTTTTATCAATACAAAAACATTCAATTAAATTAATGTTCGGGGTCTGAATATAGTTTTGCGGTTGCTAGACAGAACGAAAAGAAATGTTTGTCAGTTATTAATGTAGCTTACACAAGTTCAGAATGCTCGTCAACTCATTAAATATGTTTTTAATCGTTTGAATTTTAATCCAGAGTCTTGGGTATGATTTTTAAAACTATGTTGATTCTGGGTCATCCAATAAATTCGTTAATCCGACATTGTTGTAATTCCGAAAGTGTTGGATGACGGAGCGCCTTTCACAATACCGCCCTATTTAGTAAATATTCTATGTACAGTTGCCGACAAAAAAAAATTTTAATTAGTAGAAACGGAAGCTTACATTTCTGCGTGGCATCTAGTGACAGTATCAGTAACTAAAATTAAAAATTATTAGCTACATCCATAAATTGACATCATTTTGATACGAATATATTCAGATTAGCTATGTTTAGAAAGATGTAAAACTTCCTTTTTATCATTACAGATCTTAATGACCTTTAACCTACGATTATTACTTTTTAATCATGGGTTACGTAATTTTAAATAGTCTATGATTAAAAGAGCAAGACAAAGTAAAAATAAACAACTTTTTGGTGAACGTATATGGTATTTTATTCATACTTAAATCATATTAAATAACATTCATCCGTAATTAGACACTTTCTTTATTTTAATTAGATGATTCTGAACATGATCTTTCGTTTCTCTAGATGAGACTGCGGGATTCTGCTATTTATTGTTTATCAAAGCATTTTTTACCACCTCTTCTGAAACAGATCTGGAAAAGAAATATATATATATCTCACAATGTCATTTAATAAGTTTATTCGAACGCATACAATATCTAAATTCTGAGTTACATGCAATTTTTTGAAAAATATTCAAGTAAAGGATACGCTGAAAACTGATTTTTAACTATTTTGTAAGAATGAAAATTTCGCGAATTATATTTTATCTTGAAGCAAGTCTTAAGTTCAAGCTGTTTCCAAGAGCACAATATATTGACTGATTTAGAATTTATTAACGTTTCACTTCGAAACAATACGAGGGGTTGGGGTAAGGAATATCCTGATTTTAACCGAGCTCAAGTGACAAGACGATATCTCTGAGCTGCACCCTACTTTTTGAATTTCCATACCATCCTAATGTGAAAACAATGAGCCTGTACAAATTTTATGTGCATCAGACCCGCAAATCACAGGTCTTTATAGGAATCAAGAAAACTTCTTAACTCCTCCAAAAACATGTTTTGTAATTATGCTTTTTTTTTCTTTACTTCGGTATATTTCGGCTACAACTATGCTACTTGGCACCTTTCTAGTCTTAGCGAGTTTTTGTGGAATAATGCATTGCCAATTTGACCAGTTTCTTCTATGAGTTTTACTATCTCGTATTTGGCGCCACTTTGGCTCTATTTTGAAAATCCGCCAAGCGGTCCCCATGAACTACGATTTTACCAAGTGACTCAGTGTTTTCCCTCATTGGAATCAAAATTTAGATTTGCCATTGCGACTTGAAGCCGAAATGGCTATGTTGATTTTTAAAGGTGGGAAAAGAATTATTTTCGGATACAAAAGTGTTTTGTTCGGTCACGCATTCCTATCGTTACAGGCGTACACCCCATTTCTTACGGCACTAAGAATCGATATGTATTTCGCTTTGTAAAAGAAAGATGCTGGATATTAGTATTTTATCGTAAATTATTTTCATCATTTTTTCATGCCCACAGTATCGTACACAATCTGTTGAACGCTTGGGGATAAGGCAAAATGGATGATTAAATGTAAGAGACTGATACCCGTAAACATTTGAATTCTTATTTCATGAATTCATGTAGTCGCATGAATTCGAAAGGGAAAAAAAAATTCTCTGTTGAGTTAGATGTCATTTTAAAATTTATGCCTGTTGTTTAGTGTTAAATATTTTTGAACTAAATGTCCAAAAAAATTAATCCTTGTTCATAACTCGTTATTTAAACTGCATTATGTGACGGCTTAACTCGAATCTCTCTTAACTTTCTCACCATACCATGAGGCGGCACTTTAGAAAAAACTAATTTCTGCATGCGCCCAGATATGTGGATTGTGAGTGAGTGCACACCTGTGTTGTTGGTATTTATACCCGTGCAACCATCAAAAGAACACAGCTGAAGTGAAAAAGAAGTTCTTGCCTTGGTGATCCGATTACTGTCATTCTCCAAATATTCGACGTGATTTTCTTCCTGGACCTGTCCGGATTTCCTTCTCTCGATTGATGATTGGAATCCTCTGAGTTTATTCTGGATGAGTAGAAGATATCTCGCATCAGTAGATTCGTTATTCTCTCAACGCTTCTGACCAGAGTTCTCTGATCGTTTGCTGGATATTCGAATCTCGCTTGCACTGAAGTCTACAAGGTTACTCGACGGTTGTTCTTTTTTGTTTGAAAGAATTTATGTTTCATGCGATCATGATAACTTTGATACGCGTTGCATCTCTTCAGTTATCCATCGAGGCCACGGTATCTTAGCCAAACATAAATTCAAAACATTACTATCGCCAAGGCAGCTACATGGTGTGATTATCGCTCTGTTGGTACGATCGCAGCTCTCTTTTGACGATGGGCGTGACAAAACGTGTCGAATTCAGATTCCATTCTTTAATATTAAGGGGAGATAGTCTTAAGTCACTTTTTGACTGGGAAAAATAATGAAGATAGCTAACATATGTAAAGTGACTGCAGTAGCCTTGTGGTCATGGTCGCGGACTCGCGACCGGTGTTATTTCGACCCGTAGTGGGTTCGAGCCCTGATGCCATAAAGGACCCATCATGTAGCCTGAGTTTATGCACGTTAAATCTGTCGTGGTTCAAGACCCTCCCGTTGACCTGTCGCTTAAGTTTGAAAATAGAGTTGCCAGCGTAAGTGTCGTCCTCGTCACTTGAAGAGTTTCTTCATTAATAGCCGCCTTGTTGCTTCTCGGTGCGACATTAATAAACAATCACATCAGTTATCCATTTGCTATTATTTTTGTAAATATTTAAATTAATTTCATTTCTGATTTTTTTCTCCATTTGAGTGAATTATATTCTTTTTCATAATATTATGTTTAATATGATAGATAAAAGCAGATATTTTAAATATTAAATTGATCTGGATCATTCGCGCTTACCGATCTGAGTCAAGAAGTGATGTATATGCTTCCGCATCTTATCAACCCTTCGAATTCTATCTAATTTCCCCCCTTCCACTACTTTTTCTTCTGAAAGTTATATGAAACAGAACAGAACAAAAAATTGAAAGAACAAGAAAGTAAAACAAAAAGCTGAAGGTTATATGAAAGCACAGTACTGCGGGAAAAAATCCCAAACGAGCCAATTTAGAGTTGAAAATGCGTGGTATGCTTATAATGAGAAAGCACCCATGATTCGACTCAATTGAAACAAGACCGACCACGAGTATTAAGACAATTCGGGTTATTTCAAAGGGGATACATTCAAGGTAGCATTGAACTTGAAAATGACAAATTTATTTGTTGCATAACATACTATTTACAAAAATCATAAAATATGTGAATTTTACAAAATGAGATATACGAAGGTCGTTTAATAAGACCTAAGAAATTCCAAGTGATGGTGCTCGTGGCATCCAAAACGGTAGGTTTTGGTAAGCATCACGTCTCACTAGACAGCTGTCACCGCACATTTATTCGTATTCGTAATCATGACGCCGTTCACTCCTCAAAAATTCTTCGTCATAACTTTCCCAACCGATGAGACCACCTACGCCTTTTTGGGAAATGATTCATAGAAAGCAACCCAGCTTTTTGATTTTTTTCTTAATTTCTGGCACGTAATGAGGAAACCAAGTCTCACCAATGATGACAACTCGACGCAGCAGAGAGAAAATTTTTAATTGGCAGCAAATGACGACCAAAAGACAAAACTAACTTACGAATCAATGTCAAATTTGTTTCAGTTCCGCTTAACAGATGACCATCTGCCTTCAAAAATACAAGTCTTTCTTAACCACCGTTGCAATATCATTTATCTAACAAAATCAGAAATAGAAGAAATCAATATTAGAATATAAGGCATTACCCTAAACTTGTCCATTTGGTACTCTTGCTCTTCAGTCGGTTCCTTAAAAACACAAAAATTATTCGTTAGAAATATATAAGAAAAGTGGCACAAGAATTTTAAGTAATTTTAATTTTGTTTATAGTATGTCAAGCGTATCTCTTGTTCATCTCCGTAAAAAAAAAATAAGAATGGTCCAAGAATAATTTTAATTATTGTAATAAGTATAAAAATAATTCATTTATTGTAAAACAGCAAAATTCTTTGAAATAGTGGTCCTTAAAATGCAAACTTACCTTAAGCCTACGATATGTCACACAACGATACATCTGAAAATAAATTAGTAAATTAGTACATAGAATGGAATTCAAAAGCCACAAAAAACTACTGAAATAAAAAATTTAAAAATCATTAATCCTTCCTAAAAAAGTTAATTTTGAAATTGGTGTAATAAAAAAGTTAATATTTTTCAAATTCAAAATATTTGTTTCTGTTTTACTTAGTGTTATATATTCAAGATGTAAAAGTTGTTTATAATGCAAATTAATGATATATGGTTTTGAGAAAAATGAATGAGATTATTAGAAAACTACGAGGAAAATCTAGTTTCCATTCTAAATGACATAACACTAGATTTTAAGCAATGAACTATAGGCGATATACTTTGTCAATCTAAGCCACGACAAAATAAAAGTGACTGAAATATTAATTACATACAATTGTTTCACTATGGCAACAACCACATTTAAGTCATAACATTTAACATTTGAGAGTTGTTTCTCAAAGATTTCTTATACATGTAAATGTTTTCTCGTCAGGACGACACAAAACTATTCCTTTTAAAATTGTTCAATAATTGGTTTTGTGACAAAACCATAGGCGAAACTAAACTGATTTTAAGCAGCATCAATAGGCTAAGCTGTCTGCTTTCCTCAGAAGTGCTTGCAAAATTGAATTCTTGATTATTTTAAAAAAATTCTACCAGAAATTTCTCCTTGACTAATTTGAAATAACAATATAGAGTAGTAAATAAAATATAACTTATATCGTGAAGCAAATTTTATTGACAATTTACGAATAATTTATAATATATCGCTTTTATTTTTAAGTATCACTGAGAAGTTTTGATTTAACAATAAGTATTTAATTAATTCGATAATTTAACTTTATGAAGTATGCCTACAATGTTCGCAAATAATGTTGTTCATTTTAATTCAAATTCAAAGAAATTAAAGGCTTAAGGCTCCCGTCTACCGGCCATTTTAAGTACGTGAAAGCAATGTTAACTTGTTGAATTTCTTCCTTCCTTCTTAAATGTAGGTAATTATATATATTTTAATGCAAAAAAAAAAAGAGAGAGAGAGAGAGAGAAAAGTTATGAAGGAATTTGTGGGGTTTTTTTTCCTACTAGTTTTAAAAATACATTTAGGTATATTTTAATGATTCGATTGTGGGTTTTTAGGTCTTTAAAAATATTTTAAAATTTTCAAAAAATTGAAGAGAAAATATGATTTCGCAGAGTCTTCCATTATTGTTTGCATTTCTGATGCACGTTTTTGCATTCATATGGATAAACTAGGATTTGAGGATGGAAGTAGAAATTGCATAGGATTAACATTATGTCTACGAAATTAAAAGATCCGTAGACGAAAGCCTTAAAACCCACCGAGAAAATAATTTTTTTAAAAATAAAATGAAAATGTGCATTTATAAAAATGTTTTTGTTTGAAGGAAATTTTAAATTCCTTCCAGAAATAAAGTATTACAACTATATTCTCATATACATCGAGTGGAAAGTAAAAGGAAGTGGACATTACCGATTTGTTTGCTTATGCGAGTGCCTTTATTCGAATAACTGTTCTACTTTCAACGAGGTCATTTAAAATTAGGGATAAAATATTTTATTTCAATTTCTCAACATATTTCATTTCACTCCTAAAAGCGAAAATAGTTTTTACCATGTCACTGAACCTTACCAATCTTCTATGTTCTTCTGATTTGAAAAGCTCCTTGTCTTTCGTGCATCGACCAGTTCCTTCGGGATTAAATTGCAAACACTGCTGATAAAAGTCCTTTAGCTGAAATGACACGAAACATGCCGAATTGACTCAAATAAATTATGAATTCTACAAACTGTATGATATTACACTAATGTGAGCTTACAATTCTGTGGACAAAGTGATCCTATGAATTAGTCCAACAAATTTATTTAACTCTTTTATCCTGTTTTCATTTTTCTGTTGGTTTTAATTGACAATCCGATATTATTGAAATCTTCTATATTGCGTTCGATTTTCGAAATTCTCCTGGATTTTCTTTAAATCCGTTCCACAAACTTATTTTGGGAAACAGTACGCTATCCTAATTTATTTGAATAATTTGGTTATATAATACCAGCGAAAGTAAAGAAAAACTCTTTAATTCTCCCGTCTTCCCGCCATTTTGATTTCGTAGGCGTAATGTTAATCCTATGGAATTTCGACTTTAATTCTCACATCTATACTATTTCATCTATTTGATTGCAATAAAATGCATCTGAAAGAGCAAAAGATAATGAATGCTTCTGTGGAATTATCTTTTTCTTCGATTTTTAAAAATATTTTTACCCCATTTTAATGATTCGTTTGAGAATTTTCCGGTATTTAAAAATTATTTGTAAATATTCCTAAGAACCTGTGGGAAAAAGTAATCCCACAGAAGCATTTCTTATTTTTTGCTCTTTAAGATTCACTTTATTGCAATAAAATAGATCAAATAATAAAGACGCGAGAATTAAGTCGAAATTCAATAGGATTAACATTACGTCTACGCAATCAAAATGACGGGTAGACGGGAGCTTTAATTAATCAAATTAATGATGGAAAATTGGTAAAATAAAAGTTGCTATTGTTAAATCTTCAAAATATTCCTTGCAATATTTTAATTGTCCCACAAAATACTTTTAAGGAATGCTTATAAATGACTGCCGAAGCTTTAAAAACCAAAGGAAACAAATTAATTAAAAACACGAAAATTAATTTTTAGATAATTACATAAAAATTACAATAACGAAGTAGTTTCTATGCTCAAAAGATGTTTTATAATATCTTCAGAGAATTTCGATTTCGTTTTACAACTTTTTTAAGTACAAAAGAAAGTTACATTATACAGCAATTAATTAACATCTTTTCATTCTACTTTTTTTTCAACAGTTTTTTAACACTTTAAAAACACGAACACTCTTAAATACTAAAACGATGCTGACTCAAACAACAAAGTCAAACCAAGAAAACGATACTGCGAAAAAAATTAATTAGTATTGACATATTTAAATTAAAGCAAATGATAAAATATAAAAGAAGATATTAAACTATTACAGTTTTTTAATTATATTCTGCTAAATTATTAAAATTGAAGCGATAAATTATTAAATTAAATATATTAGCGTGTTTCTTAAGTAAAAACCATTTTGATATAACAAAATAAGTCAAGTTTTTCCTACTATTTTTATTTTTTAAGAACGCCTTTATCTTAATCTACTATTCCGCCTAATTATCTCCTTTATTAGATAACTTACCATGTTGTACAAGTTCCTGACTTCCATACAAATACTGTACAAGTTCCTGACTCTCATACAAATCTACCATCTGATTGTCTAGTCACTGCAGCTCGGCTGTTTTGATATCTGTCATCATTGTCGACATGTCTTTGACCGTCTAAATCTTTTTCAAGAGAATGAACTAGTGTTAGTCACTCGGAGCCAGATCAAGTTGTTCCTCGCCATATGAGGTAATGAGATCTTAGGTTCGACGAGCCACGTGGTGACAAGCATTGTTATGCAGCAAGACAATTCTTTTACTGAGTATTTCACGTCTTTAGTTTTGGATTACCAACGCAGTTTAGTTGAGGTGTCACAATATATCTCGGAATTTACTATGCAACCCTGGAGCAAAAAATTCACTAGCAACACTCCCTGCTTCTCCTAAAAAACAGTGCATTTGATTTTGCATGATGAAATTGTTTGAGTTTCACTTTTTTGGGGTGATGTTGAACGCCTCGATATTATGGATAACTGTTTTGATCCCAGTGGCATGTGAGACATCCATGTTTCGTCGCCAGTGACAATTGGGTGAAAAAACTCATCTCCGTTATCGTTGTCTTACTCCAGGAAAGTTAAAGCACGGCTTCTCCAATTGCGTTTATGCACCTCCTTAGGCATTTTCGGTACCCATCGTGAGCATAACTTCCGATAATTCAAGCGCTCTGCAACAATTTAAAAAAAAAAGCATTCCTTGAAACTTATGGGAACTCATTAAATAATGACAGATGATCGCCCATTACGTTCCTCATCATGGACCGTCTTTACGGTCATCTTTAAATACTCTAACCCATTTTCGTATCATTCCGTAGCTCGTAATATTTTCTCTTCGTTAATCTGCTTATGCATTTCGGCAGCTTTCCCACCTTTTGCTTGCAGAAAAACAATCACAACGAGTATTTCACAATCGGTGGCATTGTCAGTTGTGATAGGCATTTTAAATGTGTACAAACAAACGAAAACACTGACGAAGGCGTCCGTGCTGGTGTCTGTGAAGAACCAATAGGTATGGGTACCGTAACATCTTGCCCCCAGATCTTGGTAGCGTGAAGGATTATTCAGCTTAGGTAAAAATGCTTCTTTTATTTACAATTGTTTAAAGTTATACTCAAGTTACAAGGCGTTTACAAGGCCTTTATTACGCTTTGCAAAATGTCACGAATAAAATATCTCGAATAGAAATATATGTATATGAGTTCAGTCACTAAGAGGCTCACCAAATTTGCACGAGCAGAGTAATAGCATAAATTGCAACCTCTATTGCTCGATTCTCAAGGGATAACCTCTTCTCGCTCTCGTCGCAGGATCCCCTCTCGCCTCCTCCTTTCCTTTTCTCCGCCCCTTTTAAATATCACGGTAAAACTGTCTTACGCACCCTATTTTCATTTCCGATTGGATGACCAATGACTTTCAAAGATAACCTCCGTCCCTGTCCTCCAACACCATTCGTTCTCATCGGACAACATCCAGTTTCACGCTCGAGCATGCAGGTGCCACATGTCGAACGTCAAACGGATAGGCCCAAAGTCCCCATATGTCATAGTTCACAATTCCTCACAAAGGTGGATCATCCCTTCCACGTGTGAGTAGTAGAGTCATGTGTTCAATGAATGCACCAAAATAGCTGATCCCAGGTGTGGCTTACTTATTGTTCGCTTTGCATAAATAAACCCTTTTATTACGCCTTTTAAATGGGGACATAATTCGAGAGACCAACCCCCCGCTTTTAAATGGGGAGTTGGGAAACAAAAACAGAAGTTCGATACAGATGTCTCTAACGGGGGTTATCTAAAAGATACGTTACAGTACTCAAGGCACCTGCGTGGAATGACAGCAATAGCGCTGCAGTTGCCTTATTTAAAATCGGTTCTTAATCGTTACTTACTGCGATTAGTATCTTAAGGCTCCCGTCTACCGGCCATTTTGATTTCGTGAGCGTAATGTTGATCCTAAGGAATTTATATTACCGTTCCCAAACATTTATTCTTTAACTATTTGAATGCATAAAAGTGTATCCGAAAGAGCAAAAATTAATGAAGTTTGTTACGGAATTATAATTTTCAAACATATTTTAACATTTTAATTATTTGCTCGCAGATTTTCCTATCTTTAAAAATATTCTGAAATATTTTCAAAAATAGGAGGGAAAATGTAATTCCACAGAAACCTTCATTATTTTTCTCTTTTTTCTATTCAAACAGATAAAATAATAAAGATTTGAGAATAGAAGAAATTCCATAGGGTTAACATTACGCTCACGAAATCAAAATGGCCAGTAGATGGAAGCCTCAAGAGAGAAAATAACTATTGTTGTCATAATATAAAAATAACCTTAACATATTATTCTGTTCTTAATTCGTTTTTCAATTTATCATTTAAAAGAAATCAGACAAGAATTGTCAAAGACAAAATCAAATAAAAAAGGAAGATAAAAAGAAATTTGTATTATATGCGAATCGTTACGAAGAAACATTTCGCCACCACATGAACTCTTTTCTTTGTAACATATTAGATAGAATTTGTTTTAATTTAATTTATTATATATTACATGACATATTACAAAGTCCCCTTTGTTGTTTAATAATGGCATGATGATAAATCAATATTAAAATCATCTTACCCCAAAACATTCTAAGAAGGAAGCCAAATTAAAAAGAAGCAGTTCGAAAGTCTTGAGCCAAAAAAAAATGTCTGCCTCACAAAACTATTTTAGTCATTTTCAATCATTTCATGATTCGATTTATGCGTGATTTATAAGTATTTAATTTAACGACAAATCTGTAGAGAAATAAAGTACTTTAATTTTATACATGTATTATGTATTTCAATTCAATGAAAATATTTAGTAGACATTTATTATGACATATTTTTGAGAATTATGTTCATTACTGGTGAAAGTAGGCATCAAACACACACACACAAAAAAAACTTTCACAACAGAATTTTGAAAAGTGCTCAGCTACGACAATTTTTGGTTAACTAAAACAATTGATCCTTTGGTAAAGAATAGTAAATTAATCCAAAACCAAAGAAAATAAATCATACCACAGTATCTCTTCAAATATAATATAAATGAATGGACATTTTGTTTTTAGAGACAATGAATTGATAATATTAGAACATAGATATTACTCGAAGCTAATAATCTTAAGCGAGAATTTCAAAAGATATAGATATGAAATTCCGGATCTCGATGTATAGTTTCAATTTATTGTAATCATTGTTATCAGTCTTTGGTTTTGAAATGACATTTTCAACGAAAATTTATTAACAAAAAATATTTATTTTCTACTTTAGTGTTTGTGATTTTAACCAATTTTTTTAGTTGAAGTTAATGAGAATTAAAATAAAAGATTATATAGTCAAAATAAATAGATTCTAAGAGATTTACTTGATTTCACTAATAATGTATTCCTGGTAAGTAATACAAACTGTCTTGAATGATTTTTTTTTTTTTACTCTTTCCTGAATAATTTCGAAATCTCTCATCTATTTATAATTTTATCAATTTTAGGAAAAGAATATACGTACCGGTTGTGCCAACAACTCGAAACATTTTAAAAGTTCGTCACATAATGGTTGATCGGCAGCTGTATAGAAAGGGTAAATGTTAATTCCACTCAATAACACATATTCGACTAAACAAGTTATTTTTTTTAAAAAAAATTAATTATAAAGTAAATCAAATATTTAATGTATGTTTTACTAATGATGTTTTTTCAAAGAAATTTCCACGATGATAATAACTGATCTCGTTTTATGAAAATTCTTATTCTCTAAACAATAATTATTCCATATTTAAATTTGATTTATTTGTATATTTATACTATATATATGATAACAGAGCGTAGAAGCAGTAGCCCAGTGGTTAAGGCATCGGACTCGCAGCCGATGGTTTTCGTTTAGTCGTGTGTCTGAGCCTTGATGCCACAAAAGACCCGTCGTGTAGCCGGGGCTGATGCATCTTTCGGGATCCAAAGTCCTCCCGTTGGCGTAATGTGGAAATTTGGAGAGGGAGTTGCCAGCTCAGGTGTCGTCCTCTTCATTTGACCGAGGTTCAAACTTGCGTGGTCCATCACCACTAACTCTCGTGTTGCTTCTGCTGCGACGTTAACATAACCATGATAACAGAGCGTTTATTCTTTATGAGTTAAGGGAATTCTGTACAATAAATAGCTTTAATATTTTATTTTAATACTTTCTAAATATGTGTGAACAAAATATCTCAGAACTCTAGCTATGTTATTTAGCTAGTTATTTAAATTTTCTTTAGTAGTGTGCTCTCTCATTTTATTTGTATGCAATATTTTAAGATGTTATTTTTCTCAGCTTTTTGTTTTTCGTAACAGTCATGGACTTCAAATGCTTTTTTTTTTTTAATAAATGTAAAATTTTGAAACTTTTCTTTGGTCGTTCTGCATGATATGTTGGTGTGGCCGCGGTAGCCTAGTGGCCATGGTTTCGGATTCGTGGCTGGCGGTTTTCGTTCAGTCGCGGGTTCGAGCCTTGGCAGCTAAGGATCCGCCGAGTAGCCGGGGCTGATACACGTTAAATCTGTAGGGGCCTTAAGTCCTCCTGTTGGCGTGGTGTGGATGTTAGGAGAGGGTGTTGCGAGCTTAGGTGTCGTCCTCGTCACTTGAACGTGGTTCAAAATTACGAGGTCCGTAGCTAACAGCCTTCGTGTTGCTTCTATTGCGATGTTAATAAAAACTTAACTAAAACTTTGTTGGTGTGATGGTTCTGTGCTTGGAATAAGGTTTCAGATAAATAGCTGGGTTTTTTTAAATTCACAAAATTATATATAGCTGGATTTTTTTTTCGCAATGTATGACAGATTTCTTTTTTTTTTTTTTTTTTTTTTTTTTGGTAAAGCTACAGATGTAACGCTAGTGCAATCACAATTATGTACAGATTTTTCCGAAACATTGCTAAAAAATGAGAAGCATTGATTAAAAACATTAAAATTTTTAGAAGTAATAAAAATTTTAAAATATCCAAATGTTTTGAAAAAGTCAAAATTTAAAATGTTTGCTTAGGAATATGAATTTTTTTCACTGAGATGTATGATTAATGTGTTCAGATATGGTGAATAAAAACTTCTAATAAAAATCTTTTTTTTTAAAGACTGCTTGAAGGGTACAATGTTCTTTTGAGTCACAAGAATACATTATACTTTCACGGCTTTAATTTCCTTGAAAACTCTCAGTATGTAAGATAAAACAGTTTAAGGCTCCCGTAAGGCATTTTGATTTCGTGAACGTAATGTTAATCCTTATGAATTTCGACTACCTTTCTCAAATCTTTACTATTTGAATGCAATAAAGGGAATTCAAAAGAACAAAAAGTAATGACGGTTGCTGCGTAATTAGATTTTTTCTTTGATTTTTAAAAATATTTTAAAATATTCTTAAAAACCGGAAAACTCACAAACAAATCTTTAAAATAAAAGTAAAAATATTTTTAAAAAGGGGAGAAAAAATTTAATTCCGCAAAAGCATTCATTGCTTTTTGCTTTTCCATGTGCACTTTATTGCATTCAAATTTATGGAATAGTAAATATTTGAGAAGGGTAGTCAACATTCCATACGATTAACATTACGTCCACGAAATCAAAATGGCCGTTAGAGGGGAGCCTTAAAGACAATTGCGCTGAAAATGATGTATTTGAGAGAAAAATACTTGTTTAGATATGGAGATTTCGTAATTTGATTCCAGTTTAAATTTAAAGGGCATATTCTCTGTATTAAACAAATAAAACTTGGAGAAAAACAAAATAAACAGAAAAGTACAATAAACTACCTTACTGAAGGACTAAATTTAATGCTTTCACAAAAACTAGCATGGTTAAGTGAAACGCAAGGAATTTTAATTTATTTTATTCGATTCATTTTCAAGAAATGACAAGAACATATACAGCTCCAAGCTTAGGATATTCAATTTCCTAAAACTTTTCGATTGAACTTGTATGATTTTAAAAACTAAACTTTGTTTCATTTTGAGACTTAATTTTAGTAACAATTTTTTTATTACAGTGTATTTTTGTAAAGAATTCTTTAATAAAGATTCAATAAATGACTGACTTTAGACAATTTTAATAATTCCATTATTACAAAAATGGAATTGTTTTCTGTGTCGAAATTATGAATCGAATAATTTTTGAGTAAGTTTGCAAGAGTAGAAAAGCTTTATGCATATGAATTAGTTGAAATTTTATTTAAACTTTTTTTTTTTTTCAATTTTAAAATAGAGGATAAATGTATAAGGCAAAAATAGGAATATTAATTATCACGCAGTTTTTGTAATAACTTTATGTGTATTAAGTACGTGATGTAGGGCTATTCGCCATTTTTCTTTTACTTAATTCGGGGACTTTATAGTAAGTTGAACTGCGTAAAATTACTATTGCTTCTCAACCAAAATGAAACATGATTAAGTAAATAAGATGAAGATAAGAAATGAAGTGAAGTGGACAGATAGTGATGTATAAATGAAAAGAGATAAAGCGAAGGGAGTAAATTCGTTGTAGAGAAGTGCATATATTGAATTAGATGATAAATGAAACAGAATTGAAAGGAAAATAAAGGGAGATAGAAGAGAACGGTCAGCCTGATAGTTATTAGTAAATTGGATTTAAATATCGTAATTAATATTTTAGGTTGAAGTCTTCTATAAGCACTAAGATACGAAGCTATTGTTAGTGAGAAGTATTTGAATACGAACGAGTAATTTGGTAAGTTAAGACTTACTTTTTAAATTATAATCTAGGATTGTCGAGTTTATTGGAATTCAAGAGATAGTGATCTGATCTACGCTACAGTGATAAATAAAGTATTTAATCTTGCTCTTGCGTATATTCAACTTATTGACTTTCTAGTCTGGCATTTATTGACTTTAAGAACATTTGAAGATGTAAGTAGAATTAAAAAATGAAGGATTTACGCCACAAATCGCTTACAATTAATACTACACCGTAAAATTTTCTGTTAATTTGAAAAATGTGACTACGTTACGTTAGGGGAAAAAATTTGCCTGAAAATTGTCTTTTCAACACAAAAAACTTTCATTTTCAAAAAACGAAAATAATAAATAATTGTGACAAAAATGCTGCAGATAGAATTTCACGAAACAGCAGTATTTTGTAGCTTTCTCGCGATAATTTGAATAAACAATAAAATTCCCCCTGAAATGAAAATGTGCGACGTGTTGTTTTTTATACAAAAAAGGCTTATAAACTTAAAAATCCCACATATTTGCTTGAGAATTGTATCTCACATGTTTGCTTAAAAATCTCATATAATTTAAACAAACAAGTAGAAATAAGATGGTTGATGAGCGTCAGAGAATCAACGCTAACTCGCTCAATTTAGCAGATGAAAAGTGAAATAAAATTACGATTAGATGAAGTCAATGGACTAATTAAAGGCAGTCCAAAAAATAGGAAAATAAAGGAGGAGAAAAGCAATGAGAAAAGATATGCAAAAGTCAGAAAAAGAGGATCAGTGTTGACAGTAAACAAATGTGTGCTGCAAAAGATTTTAAAAATTTTCATTTCATTTTCTCACTTTTCTCTATCTTTTTATTATGGTTGTTTGAGGGGAAGAGACAATTTGGTAGCATTATATGCAAAACTAAATTTAGAATGTGGATAGGTGAGTAAGATTTAGGCCTTATTTATTGCATTGTCATGATTTGCTATTTAGGTAAAAGTATTTTCTAGACAGCTTAGTGGTATAATTTTCAGTTGTCATATAAAATCATTCTAGAACTTAAGGATATATTTCAGTTTTTAGATAATTATAGATAACATAATTTTTAACATACCAGAGACAGAGAGAGGTGGTACGAAATAATGAAACATTTCACATAAGTTTTTGCCTAAAAACTGCTTTATTTCGAATCTAATGTATAATTTATTCATTTTAATAATTTGATGAAAATGTTGTTAAACAAATTAAAGTGATCTGCAAATATTAATTTTCTTTCTTTTTTTAATTTACACAGTTAATTTTATTATTTTGTTGCGGGTTTTCTGGGTATTTTTCTTTAATTCACTTCTGGGGACTTTACACGAAGTTTAATAGAACTTCGTCTTGTGAAAGAATCAATATGTATGTAAATAAGCATTATATAAGAAGTGTATTCGATAGATTGGAATAAACTATAGAGATATACAGGCTAGAGATATTCATAAGAACACTGTATCGATTGATAGATTACGATGGTATTATCGTCGCACCGAGAAGCAACGCGAGTGCAACTGGCGACGGATCTCGTCCTTTTGAACCTTGGTCGAGTGACGAGGATGACACCTGAGCTGGTCCCTCTACCTCCAAACTATCTCACTATGCCACAGAACTTTAACGTACGTGAGAACAGAACGTGACACGTTTAACGTGCATCAGCCTCTTTACACGACAGATCTTTAGTGGTATCAGAGCTCAAACCCACGACTCGAAGAAACGAGGCCGGCCTCGAGTCCGTGACCAAAACTTCTAGGCTAATGCGACCACTCGAAGAGGGGAAGGCAAGCAAAATTGCCAAAAAACTTTAGTCCACCCGAGTCTACTCAACCAGAATTATTCCATCCACAAAGTATAGACTGATGATAAACTTCGTAAAAGAGGACACAAAATGAGAAAAGAATTCGTTAGTTTGTTGATAATGTTGATATTGATATAAAAATCGCATACATGACTATAAGTTTACTTTCTCCAATTCACTAATTACTCCGTAATTTAAATCATATGTTCATTACGCAGAAAATTCAGAGTTAATGTTTTGGACCTTATATTATCACTCACTTCATATTAATATCGTAACTCACTGTTCACTTAACCAGCGGTCATTGGCCTTGACTACCGCGCGTTAGTGGGGTCCGACTACTCGTGACTATAACGCGATTAGTTGTATTCTTTCCTTTATTAATTTTATACAATTTTTTCAAACTGTGAATTAACTGGTTAAATATTTTGAAACTTGACTAACTCGTGACTAAGTCTAATATACCTGACGACGCCAGTTCGTTACGATTTGAGTGTATTATTTAATGAGTCGAACATCTTACATTTTCCTACGCATCCGCTTATTAACAGGAATTCATCTTCCTCTATCATTGGTTCATGATCGGCAATCACGAGGGTAACACACAAGAGAACTGCGAAGCTTGCAACAATGTACCGGATGTCCATGATTCCTACAAAACAGAAGAAAAAGATGATTGCGTTTTATTTTATTACAGAATGAAATATTTCAAAGAAATGAAAAAAAACAAGCAGTAGTCTATGGAAGGTTCTGTTCGCTTATGACGTGAAAGAAAATAATACATTTTTCATACATTAAATAATATTTGCCTCGTTACTAAAAAGATAAAAACTTGCTATTCCGTTGACAGGTATTATGGGTAAAAATCACCCCATGTAATTAGTTTTTCAGATATTATTAAAAATTCGAATGACTGGTATCATTGATTTTTCTTGCAATCATCTATGACGTCAGTAGAGATACCTTTATCATAAAAAAAAGTTGCCTTTTTTATACATATTTCGTTAGCTGTGCAAAAAAAAAAGAAAAGAAAACTATCTGGATGATATTTCACACATGATACTGTAAATGTAATTTTTTTTCAATTACTTCGGGGAGATTAAATCTACTGTTAAGTATCTTAGTTAGAGTTTTTGTGTCTTTAATGAATTTAGACATTATGAGAAAATTATTAGCGATAAAGATGAAAACAATGTGGAAGACGATGATATTGTAGAATGATAATGCAGACTTAAATTATAGAGACATGAGGGAGAAAATGCTGAAATTTTGAGTGAGGAAGAAATGCCTATCATCCGTCAATATTATTACCAATAACTGTAGAAAATAAATTTTACAATTTTCATGAAATATTGAATTCTTATAATATATTTAATATCGTTTACATGTCTTTATTAAATTCATAAAATATAAATTCATTTAATAGGGTGAAATTACACCCAAGATACACCGTTAATGGGATTTTTAGATTATACCTTTGAAGGGTTAATCGAGTCGTCATTTGAACATTTCTTCACGCTCGGAACAAAATCGAACCCTTCTTGAACCGGATAATAACTGGTGAGGAAAAGTGGATTACTTGCAAAAAACATTGTAAGAATAAGAACCTAATGGAAACTTAGACATTTCAACCTTTCCATCTCTAAGCCAAGCTTCAGCCAGAATAAGAGAATGATGTGTGTAGGGTAGCAGCCCAAGGACATACGCAATACTAGCTTTTGAAACGTAGCAAAAAGTTCAATTCGTAGACGATCAGAAAATGGATGACTTACACAAAAACACTTGAAGAAAACAGGCCCGCGATGTTCAGCAGAAGGAGCATCATACTGCATCATGATAACCCCAGATGGCAGCGGTGACCTAGTGGTCATGGTCGCCAACTCACACCCGGCGGTTTTCGTCGAGTTGTGGGCTCGATCCTTGGCCGCGAAAGACCCGCCGTGTAGCCGGGACTCATGCACATTAAATCTGTCGATGCTCAAAGTCCTCCCGTTTATGAGGTGTGGAAATTAGGAGAAAAGGGTGCCAGCTAAGGTGTCGTCCTCGTCACTTGACCGAGGTTCAAGATTACGAGGTCCGTCACCAATAGCTCTCGTGTTGCTTCTAGTGAAACATTAATAAAACCAATCATTCGATCAATAAACCCAGACCACATGCTGCTTTGGAGACTCTGTTAAGTAGTTTATGAAAATTTTCACAAAATATTTAACTGCATTTTTTCTTTTTTTCTGTTATTTGAAAAATTAACATAAAATATTTCAAATTTCCCACAACTCGAACTTAAATTTGAATGATTTCGATAAATAGACAAAAAAAATATCCTATTTATAATTATAAGGATACGTCTCAGCAATCATAGTAGCCTATTTCGAAATGCGTTTCCTTTTCAGCTACATATATATATATATATATATATATATATATATATATATATATATATATATATATATATATATATATATATATATATAT
>BMAW01114382.1:2663-39498 GCA_019974015.1 Nephila pilipes
TGTAATTATTAGTGTCATATTGTTTAATATTAGATATTAGTGATGGCACAAGATAACATCCGAGGTAATCGGATGTCATAACATGAATAATGTACTTTTAATTGATTGAAAGTTTTCATTTAGCATCATGAACACTTTTGAAATTAACTATTAATTAAACCCTTGCCCGACATGCACATGTTAGACACGGGCACCTTTATTTTCCTAAAATTGACTTGCCAAGCGTAGTACAGGCATTGTAATCTCTTACACTTCTGTTTTGAATTTTTTCATTCAGTGAGTTCTTTTTCTATAACTCAGAAACTAGTCTATGGCATACATCACACTAGTGACAGTAGATGGAAACTATCGTAACTATAATCCAATATTTGTATCAGTATTTCCCTTTCGTCATTACATTCTTCGATTGCTTTTGATATACAAGTATTTTTCATGGTGTACTGTTCGTTTTTACCCAAAAGCTTCTACATTTGTTAAATTATTCATTCATTTTCTCTTCCTCAGCATAAGATAAAATATTTATTTGTGGGTTCATAGAATTTATATCAATAATTCTTCTCTAACCAGCAGTTGTACTGTATCAAATTATCATTATTTTCAGATCTAATTTCCCTTTATGTTGTCCGATTTTGATTCAAGTGATTCAGAAGAGTCAGGAAGTTTATCAGAAGATACAGATATCTTTTTCGATAGTGATGTGGATGAACTAAGTAATCGCTTTATGAAAAAGTTTGCGTCCGAAAAGTTTCCTATACACTTTTTACAAGGTTCTCTTTTCATAGACATATGAATTGTGATTTGTTTTTGTTAAAGAAACCTATGATTTTCTCTTCGTAGAAAAATTTAAAAACCTACAAGTGAAGTGATTAATTTAGTACAATCTAGTAAAATAAAATCGAATAATTTTATTTCGTACCTCCAGATAATCAGGATCTGTTTAAGGGAAGATTTTTTTTTCAATTTCAGATGCTACCTGCAAATTTCCATAGCATCGTTTATTTGTTTCAATGATGTATTTTGAAAAAATATTTCTTCACCTAAATATTTATTCTAACAGCGATGAATGCATGACAGAAAAAAGAGGAGAATGAGGGAGGAAATGTTTGCAAATATCATATGCATAGTCAACCAAATCTTAGATACGCCTCTTCTATCATCAGCGACTAAAAACCACAGAATATTGTATTATGTAATAGGAAAATGCATAATAATAATTATAAATAAATAAAACTTTAAAAAAAATTGAAATCGGATTTTCTAATTTCATTTCAACATGTGCTAATTCTTTTTTTTCCTGTTAAGTTGTCGTAAAAGTAGAGTAAACCAAAATAAATATTGATTAGCGTAAAATAAGCGTACTTCTGAGCTCCAGGCTCCACAGAAGAAATTACTATCGAGACAAGAAAGTATCTTATTGAAAAAATTCCTATTACAGTTTCATTTTTACACATAAAACACATTTAAGTACAAAAAGTTGCCGATGTTAACAAAAAAAGAATAAAAGCAGACGATTCTGCCATAAAATTCAATTATTATATTAAATATTAAAATGAGCAAACGATAAATTAATTAAGCAGACAACAATATTCCGTTCGTATATTACAATAAAAGTAAATATTAAATTAATTATCTTAGCAATGTAAATGTACCTTAAGCAATCTAAATATAATTATTATAATTATAATGTATTATACTGTCACTGCTTTGAACCTAATAACATGTACAATTTTTTTTTACGACCACGCATTTTTGTTGACGCCATTTTCTCGAAACAACGCATGTTAAGCGCATGTTAATACATAAAAAATCAATTTTAAGCTCAGTTTTATTGTTCACAAATTAGATGACTTCAGCATCTGTAAATACATTTTATATTATTTTTCTTTTTTTTTTTCTGGACCCACTCTGGTCACAATTAATACGACACTTAAAGAGAACTTCAATGAAAAGAAGTTCAAAGAAAGCAGAACTTCACTGCCTACTCTGCTTTCCTATAATTCTGTTATTTTCTGTCATGCAGATATTTTAACTGGAGTTTCACATAATTGTCAGTCAATCGATTAATTTAATCGATATTTGAATAACTAAACTAAGCTGATTTCTAAACAGCTATTTTATATTCAAATACATCAGCATCAAAACGCTTTTAAAATATTATGCTCATTCTGTTCAAAATTAAGCATCCAATGCATACTCAATGACACCTGCTTATTTTAAAAATAGAACATAATTCCATTTCCAATCTAAAATAACGAGCATGCGCTATTATCCTCCTCTCATTACTCCCCTAATCCCTCACCATCCCAGAGCAGTTTTCAGTTTATAATTATTAACCGTAAGCCTCCACGAGTGTTAGCCAGATACCATTTATGTTTCTGGAATGTTTCCAAAGTAGTCTCGAACACGATCGTTTTCGGACCGAGAAGAGGAAAATTGGAAGTTTCTCGTAAAAGATCTTGCGTTAATTATTAATGTCTGGGAAGACGTTACTTTTATTAATGATTAATGAGTCTCAAAGTTGCGCACAGTGAAATTCGATTTGGCGAAGAAGAAGGGGGATGGTTATTTCGCGAACAAACTGAAAAGCGATTGCCAATTTGTGGTGCGAGTTAGCATAAGGACAGAGGAATGGAACGTTCTCGATGCTGTTAATTAACGCTGGGAGTATTTATTTCTCTCTCAGTTTGTTATTTGCTCGTTTATTTTTCTAATGAGCTGTGGCAACAGTTGTAATAGGACTCCTTTGATACAAACTGATTAAGGAAGTAGATTTTTGATTTTAACGTGAATTCGATTGCATTGGTGAATACGAGAGAATGTTACATGACAGCTTAGGTTACTGAGGTAATTAACATTCATTTATTTCGTATTATGTATTGTTTTAAATATAATTTACAACAACTTGTGGAGGACCTTTCTTAACTGGCGAGCGTTGTTAGATAATTTGTGAGTTAAAATAAGGCCATTTAAATGTAATGTAATTTAAAAAGGTATTACTTATAAAAGAGACATCAATTACAAAGACTTCAAAATGTATTCTACAAACGTTACAGTACATATAAACAGAAAATATTACAATTAAATGAAAATAACAAATTTAGTTAAAGTTAAAATGTATAGTGTAGGGAACATTAAAATATTATTTTTGTACTTCATATTATGTATTATTTTAAGTGCAATATATCACACGTGAAGGACTTCTCTAAATGGGGAGAGTTACAGAGTAATTTGAGACCTAAAATAACACCACTCAAATGTAGTGTGATATAACAAGGCATTACTTATAAAAGAGACATCATCTAGAAAGATTTTAAAATATATTCTACAGTCCCTACAATGTATATAAACAGAAAATATAATAATTAAATGAAAATAGTAAATTTAGTAAGAATTAAATTCAATAAAGCAGAAAACATAAAAATGTTGTTTTTGTACCTCATACTATGTATGAATTTAACCGTAAATTGACACACGAACTTCCAAGAAGAGAGTTTTTTTGAGTAATTTGTGATCTAAAATATAAGATCATTTAAATGTAGTATAATTTAATAAGTCTTTAAATAAGGGGCACCCAATTAAAATACCTTAAAATGTTTTCAACAGTTTCTACGATTTAAACAGAAAATATGACAAATGAATTAAAATAACAAATTTAAAAAGTGTTTGAAATCAGTAAAGTCGATGACCTTAAAATGTTATTTTTGGTAAGTCAAAGGCGTCATTGTAGTTGATAAGAATATAGCATTATTCTTCTGACAAATGTAGAATGTATTAAAATTTGCTGTTAAAATAGCAAAAAATCTTCAACAAAAATTGAATTCATACAAAAGAAAACAAAAAAAAAAAAATATACGCATGAAATGATAAATTTGTACAAAAATATTCGGAACGAAACAAAATTAATAACATATGAGAATTTCCAAAATAATATTAAAGTATCCATTAAACGGAGAATAATAAGCACCTCCTTCGGAAACGAAGAAATTACGTTACAGAAACAGCCCTATATGTATTTTAATACAATGTAATACTTCACAAATCGTATTAAATACTTTAATATTTTTCTCGAATGTCGACGAAAGACTTAATATTGAAATTATATAAATGATATATAATACATTCTAATAACGCCGCTATATTAAGTATGGAATTACTATTCCATCATAGAAATAATCTGCATAACTTTGTATTACTCGCATAATGTATTTATATTCAAGATTAAACTTATATTCTATAGTCATTTATGGCACTATTACTATACTGTTATTGGCATAACTCAGCTATACGAGAGCATGTGATTTAAAATCCAGACATTATAATTTAGGTAATGCCATCGCTTATTTTCCTTCTCAAACATTTTACTTACAAGAAATTAGCATATATTGTCGTGTATTTTATTTAGAAATGATTTTCTATTAAACAATGTACAGACTAATTTTCATATAAAGCACTAGACTTATTTAGGGATTAATTCTCGCAAAATATTTTATAATTATTTGACAAATCTTTTCTTATTTCATACAAAATGGATAAATTGCTCACCAATTCTGTCTCTTTAAAGGAATAAAATATGATGAACAGAATATTCTTACCTTAAATTAAATTTAATATTTAATTTTCAAAAGCTCGAATTTTTCATAAAGTGAAACAGAATTAACTGAAATTGATAATAAATCGCCTATATTCCTGTAATTAAAAACTAACGCTTATAATTATTGTATACTTTAAATGATCTCATTTTGAACTATACATCTATGTAAGAAAACATACTCTACACATTTGGGAAAAAAGCAGCATACTAACCGGCGACGAAACTTTTTACTGCCTACTGCCCAGAATTAGTAATAACAATTTAAAATAGTAATTTCAATTAATGGTATGTATAAATGTCATTATTTCTTTCCACACCTTTATTACTTCAATTTAATTTAGTGAAAAATTCAATAAAACGCCAGGAAATGGCTGAAAGTGTTTGAAAATATGAAGGGAACAATGTTCTTTTTGATGCAAAAGAAAATTAAGAATTAATATTGTTTTTAAAAATATTTCAGTTACAATTCTAATTTATTTATATGATTCTGGAAATTAACAACACTTGAATTTTAGGAAATATATATTGAATTAAACTACAATTTTTGCATTTTTGTTTTATAAGCAATACTGATTTATTAACGTATACTTTCGAATACAATTGTTTTTTTTTAAAAAAAGTCAATTAACTTGAGGATTAAATTTTTTATTACGAAGGATGTATATAAATTAAAAGACAAAAATAACGAGAGTGAGTTATGAGGTTATAAGTTGACCTCATTGTCTGAATGAAATTCAGAACTATGAAACTTAGTGCCAATATTCCGAGGAATACTACAATATGATAGTAAATAATTTTAAAGCAAGCTAAAGTTATATAAAGAAGCTCAAATCACATGATCTAAAGGATATAGAGTTATTCTGCCGCAAGTAATATGTTCCACTAAAATATTTACATTTTATTCAACATAATTGATGGACACAGAGTTATTAACTTTGCTACTGCGGTAATTGAGCGAAATAAATGTTTCTAATATCAAATAAACGCAATTTTAATCATAACGAGGATCAGAAATACAAGGTTTGTTGCCAATAGCCCGATATGAAATCTTAAGGTGATGTCAACTAAAACAAATTATAAACACAGAATAAATCAATTTCTAATGGATGTGGAGTCTTTGCTATCATACAGTTCTGTTATAAGAATTAAATCAATTTCTTATAAAAGTAGAATTTTCGGTCACATATGTATCGCACAACTCCCAAAAGTACCCAAGAGCCAATATGTGTGCCAACAGAGCGAGGACCACATTAAGGTGTTGATCGCGGCTAGAGTAATATTTGGCTACATCTTTTTTTCAGCATGCATTAAATCCAGGACTTGAAATGGACTTCTCCTGGAATACAGACTTATTCACAAAGACTACATTATTCTGTAAAATGAGTAATGTAAAGTTATTAACTAAAAAAGCTCTTGTAAATTCACCTTGCCTCAATATATTATATATTTGAAGTAATTCAAATGAGTAGTCGCTCACTTTATTTAAGTGTATTGTGTGACTTGAATATAGAACTTCAAGCAATACTGGTAGCATTGCACCTCTCAGTAGATTACACATATTAAGGAATGAAAACGTCTAGAAAATGATGACGAAGTGTACTCGTTTACACATACAAATTTAAAAGAAAACATTAACGAATAAACTTTTGTTAACCGTATTCATTAACATATTGTTAATAATGACCGCAAATTATTGTAATTACGTAGCATTTTCTATTATAAATAATTCTATATAACTTTAGAACAAAACCGGTATACCTGTGAACTATCATGAATTTTTAAACTTTGAATATAATATACAATTTCATAATAATAACACATTTTATTTAATATTTGCAAACTCAGATAAAGTTATATAAAAATAAATTGCATTCTGAATAAAATACAATTAAATTCAAAATTTTCTTAAAAAATCAAAAGTAATACTTATATGTATGAATAACGTTCCACAATAAAAACAATTTTAAAATATATAATTAAATACGTATTAATGGAACCGAGGTACGACACTCGTCTCCACATCTAAAGTATCCGGGTCCAAAATCTACAAAAAGCAAAGTCAAAAGTTTATGCAAAAGTTCATTTAAATAGTTTTTTTTTTTTGTTTTTCATTATAATTTCTAGAACCTTCTATAATATTCTTTGCTTTTCCAGAGCGGTGTTCTGAAATATTCCACTGAGATATATATAAACTTTTATACTCTCAGTTAGGAAAAGTTCTATAACATCGACTCAACATTCACTCGAAATTCATTAAAACAGCTTTTTGAAGCTCTTTTTTTATCTACTTCTATAGCAGCACTCCAGCACAATCCAAAAAAAAAAAAAAAGCCACCTCTGAGAACAATTATTTAAGAATATTTTAAATCCATTTTTTTCAAGATACCATGATTCGGGCTAGAAGAGCGCCTAACGCTTTAGGCATCTGTATATTAGAAATGTCAACAATCGAGAGATTTCTCAACCAAATGTAGCTGCTAACAGTTAGTTAATAAACCACCGTTATTTGGACATCCATTTTGCCTTCAATTAAATTTGCTTCAATATCTATACAAAAATGTTTCCATCTTATATTTTCCTATTTAGAACACAACATAGTTCTCTTGTAATGATTTTATTAGTATTTTTTTTATATTTTTATATACTATAGAATTGGCCATTATGTTGCACTTCTGCTTTCATTTAAATTAATTTTCTCTCTTCTCATGAATAACATAACAGCAAATGTCAATGGAGATGTGTATTAAATTTATATACATATTTCGCTGAATTATAGGTAAAAACAACACAGAATTACTGGAAACAATTTGAAGCTAAGATTCTTGCAATCCTAAATTGTTATCTACCTCTTGTTGCCAAAATTTAAGCAAGTTATCTAGTAATAAACTTTTCTAATATCAGAAAAAACGAACGAACAAAAAAAGAACACCATTGAATCCAGAGAAGAGAAAAAATTACCCACAGCAGACCTAACCGACACACTATAAAAATAAGTTGTTTATTTTCTCATGTTCTTTTTCGGGACTGTCTAATCATCCTACGGGCTATCAAGAAACCTTTCGCTTTTCCCCAATGTCTCTCGTGGCGCATGTTCGTTTCTTTGTTCTTTTCTTCCTTTTTACCTAGTTGCGAATGGCAACAGTTCCATTAGCAGACGACTACAAACAGCCATCTTAATACGGTATATAAAAGAAGTAAGATTTTTATTCTGCTTCTGCGTCTCGATGACGCTTGTTGGGTCTTCTTTTAAGATCTTTCGTATGTTAAGAGGTAAAAAGCTAATGTCAACGAAGGAATAAAAAAAGAATGATTCTGTGTTTACTAGGTAAATAAAATCTTATCAATGCCGAGATGAAAAATCGATACGCATTGCTTCAAATGAATGAAAAAGTGATGGATCCAATTCGTCTGTGTGCCTGAAGTTAGATCGTGGTTTAAAGAACTTGACACAATAATTAAAGAAATAAAGTTATGCATTTCTGTTTCATAAGTAGGGAACATTGTAATATTTAATAAGCCGATTTAGTCATTCCTTTGGATTTCCTAACCTTTGAATATTTAAATCCTAAACAAGAAACGAGATTTTGTAAGCAATGAAATCTTAAAATTTTTAATTGTTTTTGTAAATAACGATGTTACCATCAATATTAGAGACGAACTATAAATATGAATTGAAAATATAAAAGAAATAAGATCTTGTTATTCTGTATCTCTCTCTAATACTTCTTTCTTCTTTTTAAAGTAACCAATTGAGTACAAAGATTCAAATTTTGTTATTTTGATTTTGCTGCTAAAAACAGAGGGTGCTCCACTGATTTCGTACATGTATCATTTGAGAGATTTTTATGAAAAGAACGTTTAAAAATTGAATTTTAAGACTGTAAACAAATGTCTCGTATCATAGAGAAAAATATCTGCATATATGCGTTTTCTTCGAAATGTGTGTGTTTCTTTTTTAAATTCTGGAATAATTTCCTAGAATTCTACTTTTTCTATAATGCGGATATTTTTCACATCGTAATATGAGGTTATTTCATGTAAAATGAATATTATTTTTTTAGTAAACAATTACAAATTTTCAGTAATACCCGTAATTGTATTAAAATTATGGGAAGTGTGAATCCCATTTATATAAAATTAAAACTTTAAAAAAATTTACTTAGCTTTTTAAATTATAATAATGTTCAATGTATAGAATTTTCAATAAGTATTCTACAATTCTTTAACGTTATAAATACAGTTGATTTTAAGCAAGATGTACCTAAAGTTATTGATTGATTGTTTATCAGTTGAATGTTTCACTCAGAGGCAACACAAATACATCTTTATTTATTTATTTATTTATTGCCTTTCTTAACATCATATTTAAGTTTCGAAATCTTTTTTATGTTTATTGTATTTTGTTTAAAATTTTATAAATCTTCCTATGTTTTTATTTATTCATTTTTTATATGAAATTAGGTATGCTAAAATAAATTAGAAAGTCTTTTAATTGTCTTTTTTGTAACTTTAAATTATGATTTAATATTTTTGATTTAAATATCAGTTTTTTACTATGCTTAGTTATTTATATTTAGACTATTTCTTTAGTTTTAATAATTTCGTAATATATATATATATATATTCAGGTATAAAATTTGATGAATGTAGGGGTGGATACAATGGATGAATGAATAACTAATGTTTTAATGAAATCTAAGAAAATGTGATTTTTTATTTTATTTCAAAACTAGTATTTTTTTCAAATTTGAATCGAGATCATATAAATATTTTAATCAGAAAGGCATTCTTATTTATGCAAAAAAATTTAAAAGACCTTAAATATATAAGTGTAAAATAAACTAATTCAGTTTTTTATTTATTGAATTTTTTTGACGTGATATATTAAAGTTTAAAACCCCCAAGTAAGCACATCAAAATGTATTAGATGCAAATAATTTGAAACAAAGCAAAATAATAGAAAGCTAAAATTTAGAAAAATGTTGATAATGTAATTAATTTGAAATGGAATAATGTGTGTTTATACCGATAATTACAAGTATAACCATCGTATATATATATATATTCACTTAGTAAATGAATTTTCTTCGAATTAATTTCTTTGAAAATATATTCATATTTTGAAGTAAATCTTATTTAAATTTTTTGTATAAGATCTTAATATATAAATTAATACACGTAGCTTTAAAAATACTAATAGTTTGCGTGCAGATTTCAAGCATAAAAGAAGTACCAAACGCCTTTGCTTTATAAAACATGACATATTTTTATAAAAATTAGTACATTTCACACATACCATTTGTAATATTAATATTTATTATTCATTTAAAGGAATATAACGAGTCCATATATTATTAAGAATATATGAATGTCCAAAAATACAATAAACAAACATTTTCTGCTTAATATCAGAAACATTAAACGTTATCTATTTTGATTTAAAGCAAGCGATATCACATTCGCTATGATAAATATACTACGTTTACAGGGGGGAAACGGAAATAAGACAGTTATTTATGATACGACAGATATGCCTGACATTTTTGTGATTTTGCAGATAGAAAAGCATCAATATCACTGCGTTTTTCTATGTGACCTCATTTGGTTCACGGATATACGTGATTTTAGGAAGAGTCGTTTTTCGAATAGATAGATTTGACCAGGAAAAACATATTCACAGGATAGGACACACATTTTAGAAGGAGTCACTTTTCCAACAGATAGATATTGTCGGAAAAACATATCCATACTCTTCTTGTACACTAGACTTCTTTTTCATACTCATGTTCATGTCAAAGATCGCGTTTCCATATATTCCGTTATTTATTTGCGATAGCTAAAAATGCGAATAAATATCTCGTCCGTAGGTTCTGTATAGTGAATAACTTGACCAAGTAACACGACGAACTCTAAGTGAGGTTATCCAAGATATTTCCACAACCAAGAGATCCCCCCCCCCCCTTTATTAAAATGATATTTCCATGCCATCATTTTTTTACTGATTACAAAAATATCCAATGTCTCACTGGAAATGAAAACTTCAAAAGTTTTATGAGTAGATTTAATGTGGGTTCAGCGACTTTCTGTGAATGCAGTGTTGGTGGCGAGGAAAATGTTGAACATGTACATCATCTAAATTAGTCAGTGAAAGAAAGAATCTAAAATTGGCACTGAAAAGACATTAATATTATTTGACCTCCAGAATTTCACCACTTTGTTTCCCAGAAAAGTGCCTTTGACTACTCTTGTAAATACGTTGTAAATTCATTGTTAATTGTTATTCTTCATCACTCTTTAAATTTTCCGTTTTTTAACGTATTTCATACTCCTGTAAGCCCCGTGTGATACTTCCTGGTACACGGGAATTTGATGATGTTTTTAATAAAAATAAATAAATAACCTTATCTGAAAAAGTATTACGTAACAGAATTGATGTAAACAGAATAAAAATCTTCAGTCATAGCTGTGGATAATTCCAATTTCATAATATTATGTGATTTAGCCTACAAATTATTATTAGTTATTAAATCGTTTCTTAAAAACATAGCTTTCATCTAGATTTAAAAAGAACAATTAAGGACTTAACAAAGAAAAAAAATTGTAAGCCATTGCACTGCAACAACACTTAACTTAAACTCTTCATCTAAATTTAGAAAGTTGACCTATACCAGTAAATAGTCATTAATTATTTCTTCTTCACTTTATATTCCATTAAAGTGAAAAAAATTGAGTAAATTGTAGAATGCTTCTATTATTTATGACTTTTATTTGTTGTTAGAAACGAATGTATTTTTTATGTCTATATGATTTTAATATTAGTAATTCAGCATTTGTTAAATGTCTGAAAAATTATTTTTAATTCGGTATAATTTATAATCAATGCACGATAACTCTAAACGGCGTTATTTCGTAAAACTCAATCTAATTCGAAAATTATATTAATAATAGGAACGACAGCTTTACTGGTGAACTATTATTAATGCACACAAAAATAAAAGGATAAATCATTTCAAATGAGTATTCTTTCCCTTTTAACAACTGCAGGCCTCCTTCAACTGAAAATTTAAGAGAGTGGGAGTTTTCATTTTTATAAATCGCCAAATGGTAATTCTTGTTTTGAATTCATGCCAACTAGTCGCAGTCATGGCGCCAGAGATTGTGCCATGTTCCACAGTAGTTGAAAAGATACAGAACAACATAGCCTCATTTCTGAATCATTCTTTCAAGCTGAAATTTAAGTCCGCATTGCAGTAGGGGGTCGAGATCATTGGCCACAAAAGAAGCGCAATTTAAAAGAAAATCGTCAATTAAATAGTCCACTGCTCATTTCAAAATTATTGAACCAGTTTTTAAATACTTTTCATTTCAATGCGCCTATGAATACCAAAATATTTTATGCTTTAAAGTAGTCTTGAAAACTATTTTATTAAAATCACGAAATATGTTTTCAGTTACAGGTACACAATACCCTTTGAGAAATTTTTAAAAACTGGATATTTATAAGAAAAAATTTTTCATTCACCTATTTGCACGCACATAAAATATACAATTAAAAGAAATTCATTTTCAAATAAATCCTTATTTAAAAATTAAATATTTACCAAAATATATTGCAATATTTTAAAATTCTTACTATTTGAAATTTTGATATTTTTAAGCAATATTTTTAAAAAAAAGTTTTCAAAGTGTTTCTCATAATGCTGTATATGGGTTTGGTTGTACTAGTTTAGTTATACAGTAATGGAATTTTTTTCCCCCTTCAAACGCAACGATAAACAGTAAAAAATTGCAATACCTAATTTTATTTGTTATTTAAACCCATGTACATAAATCCTTATTACATTCATAAAATTATTAAAATATTATGCAAAACATCCAAAAAAAGTTTTGAAATTTTATATTGATCATTAAAGAGCTTTAGTATTTCAAATACATGACCGACAGGAAAAACAAAAAGTTGAGAAAAAACTCTTTCAAATTTTGAAGGTCAAAGAAATATATGACTTACATTACCGTTAAAAAATTTAAATAATTCACTTAAAAAAGTAGATAGAACTCTTTCTACAAAATTTTTTACATCTATTTAGAAAAGTCACGTATTTAAAATAGCGAAACAATTATTAATTGGTATTTTGGTCATTTTGGGAATGGAACACAGTACTTCAAAATGTTAATAATACATATTATGTATGTTAATAACAACATATATTATTAATGATGTTATGTTAATATTAACACATGTTATTACAAAACGTTACTCATTTGTTTCCGGGATTTTGGAACAAAAAAGTGTGACTATGAGTGAATCGATGTCAGTGTTTGCAGTGCCGGAAAAAGTAAGTATCTGCCTCTTTGTTATACATATTTTTATTGTATATTGTAATTTATCAATCATATTATATTTGTTTTACTATTTGAGTGTAGTAGGTAGTTATGTAGTAAAAATTAAATACTAGAAATTATTCAAAAGTTCTATAAAAGAACAAAAAGCCAAAAAAAAAAAAAAAATTAAACTTTAGGTACCTAGGTACTTTTTGTTTAAAAATATTTATTTCCGCACATACAACCACAAGTATTATTTTAATAAATAGGACACAAGAAAATGTGCTACTTCTTTTTTCTTCTTAACACCCCCAATTTAGGGTGATATTTTTCACGAGTTTTGGGAATACAGTAGAAATGTAGCAGCAGGGGATCTACCGAAAATAGTAAAACTTTGAAAGTGGTCCACGAGAAAAAAAAGTTTGGGAACCTCTGCTTTATATCAATAAAAATAATTTTTGAGGATCTCATTCTGATTTTTTTTTTATTTTTGTGGGCCATAATTTTTCATACAGTGAAACCAAAATAATCACCAAAATAGCGTCAACTATGCAAAGGAAGGAGGTGATAAAATAAAAGTTCTAATTATATCAAAAATTTTAAGATAAATCAGCAACAACTTAATTATTATTCATAAAAGTTTTCTTAGAAGAATATTAACCAATATATTGAAAAAACAAAACTCCGAGTAAAATGAAACTAATTAACAAATAATGTTCATCAATAATTTACTGACAACACCAAAAAATTTGTAAATTTACTGACAACACCAAAAATAAATTGAAAAGAATTAAATGCAGCATAACTAATGCACATAATATTTAGTTTCAGTCGCCAGTTGTTACATAACATATGTTTATATTACAAATAATTGCGTAAGAAACGATTAACTTAAATATGACTTAACTATAACAATAATTAAGATGCAAATTATTTTTCTTTGGTGATTTTTGGAAAAACGATTGATGAAAAAAATTCTAAAAGTAACCATTATGTAATGAGTCATTATAATAAATAGAAAATGTACTATTCATTTAATTATCCACAAATAGATGCAAAACAGTTCCGTTAAAAATTGATTATCACTTACTCGAAACTTCAAAAGCAAGAAAAATTCAAGAAATTTTATGAATTAATAATGCTCAATTAGTGTTATAATAGTACTCAAATTAGTCAATAAATTAAATATTTGATGTTATTTTACGATGAGTTCAGAGATATTTTAAAGATCGTTCTGAAACATGTAAAATTCGAATAAGTCAACAAATTTAATTTTATTAAACAAGATTCAGTACAAAAACGAAGGACGTAATATTTTTGTTTTAATTACTTTATAATATTTTTTTTAAAATCGTTTCAATAAAAGTACTATGAAAGGAAAAAAAATCGAATAGTTGTATTCTCACAAATCTAAAGAAACAAACGAAAAACATCACAAAAAAAAATTCTACACATATTCGAATACCACAAATTCATATTTGAAAAGCATTTAAATGTATTGTATGCATGGCTCACACACGATTTAGGAACGCACAGATAATTTTATAAGTACCTAAAACATCGTTATTGACACGGATCATAATTGTATATTTGACGAGTAAAGTACGACTAAAACTTAACTCAGTTCAATTTGTCACATCGCCAGTTTTTAATAGAATCGACCAGAGTCTAAAAGGGTTTATCTCACAAGTAACACTCATGATAATTTATTTATGTTACTTATATTATTAACTGTATATTTGACGAGTAAAGTACGATTAAAACTTAACTCAGTTCAATTTGTCACATCGCCAGTTTTTAATAGAATCGACCTGGGTCTAAAAGGGTTTATATCACAAGTAACACTCATGATAATTTATTAATGTTACTTATATTATTAACTGTATTTTTTCAAAGAACTTTGAAAAATATTCTGCTTCTTTCATAATTAAAAGCAAATTCACTTATGCATAGTTTTTAACTAAGTATCGCAATTAATTATAATTTGAAATGGTTTATTTTTCTACTTAATTATAATATGGCCCTTTCTTTACAAAGTTATAGATTTAAAGTAAGCACTATATAAATAAGAGAAGTTTTGATAATTTCTAAAGCAATAATCTAATTTAAAATGTAAAATATGCATTCTTTCGTTTTTTAAATTGATCTCTAATAATATTCTCAGAAACAAAAACACGCTTAAATTAATTTAAATGTTTTATTTCTATCTTCTTAGAAATTTCGAAATGCAAAAATTTGAAGTTTAAAGCCAAATTACCCTTATTATAGTTAAAAGATTTATTCAAATTAGCCTAGTTGAAAAGTACGTCCTCCAAAAGGCGTAGCCGTATTTTATTGCTTCTATATACGTTTAGAAAGACACCAAAAGGTTCTTAATTTCAGCCATATTACGAATTGTGTTTTAAATCTTTGAACAAAAAATACATATGTAATTAAATTTTTAAATGCAACATCATCAGAACTGCCAATTCCTGATGGTATTAATAGATATACGAAGCTTTTGAATACAGTTAAGAAAATTAAATGATTATACTTTACTTAAGACATATGCAGAAAATTTAAATAATCCCTTAAACTTCGAAGAAAAACAAAGTAATGTACGAAAAAAGGACGGAAATTTAATTATGTTTTCTTTGTATATTACGAAGTATTTTGGTAAAATTAACTGTTCAATCACTGGACGTGTTAGAAATAATATAAAGTTACTTGGGCCATATTTTTTTTACCTCTTAGGCAAAATTCAATTAATTTCTTTTTTTTTAATAAACTCTTAAAAAAAGGAAGAGTAACTTGAGTGTTTTTTTTATATCCGAAAATTTTAATTAACTGTTTTTATAGATAAACAACTTCAGACCCAGATGAAAAATTCAGAGAGGAAAAAAAAACATTTCTCAATTTTACAGAACTAATAAAGTACTGCTAAAACTAAATATATTTATTAATAATTATATAAACATTATTAACAAAATGCAGCAAGTTTTGTCTTATTTACCAGAAATAAAAATATGAGCCATGAAATTACGAACGTAGTTTGAAGCGAAAGACATTCAATACATTTTAATTTTTACTGTAAATTAATACGTTATTTTTAGAAGCAGTATCAAGTTTCTAAATAATCTCTTGTAAAGGTTTTTACATATTTTTATTCCCAAGTTTTAACATATATAAAAGTTAATACTTACAAAATAAGTCATCAAAATGTTACATATTTAAAATTTATCATTCAAATTAATTTTCCTCCTCATTGTGAATTTTACATAATTTTCATAATTGTAGCATTCAATATATTCAGATTAAGTTCATTGTAGTATTCTATATATTCAGATTAAGTACATTGTAGTATTCTATATATTCAGATTAAGTACATTATAGTATTCTATATATTCAGATTAAGTACATTGAAGTATTCTATATATTCAGATTAAGTACATATTTCTCTCAATTTCTAATGAATATGCGAGTGCGTGTAAATGTATTTCAAAAAATATTTTAAATTGTAGTAATTTCAAATTGTAGCTAGTAGATTTAAAACTCTAGATTAGATGTAATTTTTCTTATCCTCATTTGTTATGAATTTCATATAATTCCTACAACTCTATTTTTCTATCTATTCACATTAAATGCAACATTTTTTTTTGTAAAATAATACATTGATTTTAGAAACAATATCAACATTGTCTCTTAGTATTCATCAATATTTTTTTTGTTTCATTCTTACACATGAACGTATAAAAATCAAAATCATATTTAAGTAGCCATCAAAAAGTAATATTATTTTTGAAACTTTTGATTGGATGTAATTTATCCTCTTTGTGCATTTTATGTAATTATTAACCACCTAGCATCTAAATATTTTTGTAAGGTAAAACTAAAACAATGAATGAAAAATACAATACAAAAATTTACTTACTAATAAATTTAAAAAACTAAACTTCTCTATTTTCTTTTCACATGAAACAGAAATTGAAAACCTTCAAAAGCCGATTTACATTTTTATTATTCTGAAAAAGCTGAAGACATTTCGAGATGAATTGAAATTTTAATGTTACCTAATGCACAGCCATCACTTTGGCCTTTCTCAAAACTTGACATCCGATAAGAAAATGTTGAAATATTTAGTAACAGAATGTTTGAATGAATAATAAAATTCTAGTAAAAAGTTCCTTTTTGAGTGACTGAATCATACACGTTTCTAAATTTTGGTAGTTCGAATTTTAAAATGTATTTCAAATAAATTTGAAAGGTTACTTGGAAGAATACTGAATTTTGAAATGCTAAGATTTGAATGTAATAACATATCTCTCTAATGTAATGTTATTGACGGTTAAAAACTTTTATGTAGATTTAAAAAGGGATTTCATGCATTGAAAAAATATTACAAATTGCAGAAACAAAGCAATGAAAGATATTACAATAAAATTAACTATATTTCATAAAATGTTTAATACTAACAATTGTTATTCTTTCACTTGATATGAGGTCCAGTTTTAACGAGAATTCCACCATGTGTTAAGTCATTGAACAATACCGAATGATTGCTTATTAATATCGCACTTCGAAGTAGAATCCCTCAGTTTTGAACCTCAGTCGAATGACGAGGACGACACCTCAGTCGGAACCTCTCTCCCCAAACTCCCACACTACGTCAATGGGAGACCTTACACCCGAGACAAATTTAATATGAATCAGTCCCTCTGAACGAAGTCTTTACAGGCAACGGGACTGGAACCACGACTCGACTGGAATAAAACTGGTCGCGAGCTTACGACTGTGACCATAGCATTTTACAAAGGCAGTCTACAAAGAAGTAGAGCAAATATTTAGCATTTTTAATTAGATATATTGAAATTAAAAAAATTATATTCATCATGCTTAAAAACACATATGTTTCACATTTCTGAAAGAAAAATTCATTTTCAAACAATTATTTTAAATTTTTTCAAAATACTTAAATATTTTAAAATTCCTACTACTTCAACAAATTTCAATATTTTTAAACGATGTTTTTTCCAGATTTCTCTTATTTCTATGCATAAGTTTGAATCTGTATTGGTATTATTCATAGATTTACGACTTTTTTTTTTCCTATTAAACTCTGAGAAAGCGGAAAATAAAATAAAATAAATCTGAAATTTCTTTAAAAAAAATTACAGAAAACATATAGCTAATTTTCGTGGATTTTTTTTTTAAAAAAAATAACTATTTGTCTAAATCTGTATTCCATGCCCAGAATTATCGAAAATATAAAACAAAACAATCAAAAAAGTTCAAAACTCTTTGTAGACACACCTTAGCATTTTAAATATCTGACTTTTATGAAAAATAAGAAGGTGAAAGAACAGCATTTTAAAATTTTTCAAGTCAATGAAATAATATAGCATATTGCTAAAGAAAATTTAAATAACTCGTTAATTGGTGTAGCTAGAAGTATAAAAGTTTGTACATAAATGTTAAAAAGTTATACAAATAAAATAGGGAAATATAAAGTTTACGATACATTGGTTACATTCATGGGGACTGTGTCCCATTCAAATTAACTAGTATCATAATGTGTCAAATCATCTGACAAAAAGTAGGCGAGTGTTCATCTTTTTAAGTATTTTTTAAGTCTCGACTCGAGTTTTATTTTGGGTATTTTCTTTAAGAAATAAAAGTTTCAAAATTATGAAGATTCTAAGAAAAATGTGAATCACAAACCCTAGGTTTTTCACTCGTCATTTATAATACTTTTTGAAAGTTGTTAGAAATTAGAACAGTTTTCTAAGCATAAACTAATTCAAATGTTCAAAATTAAACAAAAAACAAACTTACAAAAGTTAAACCAATCTAAAATAATTTTAAAACCACATTTTTATTAAAGTTTATTAAGCTACAAAGAAACATATATACATTAAGTTAAGTGCTCTCCATTTACATTAAGTATAAGTGTGTAACAAATGGTGATATAAATAAATTGATTGATAATATTGTAAATACCACAACTTGAATAAAAATTATTAATTTGTACTTCCCATTACGCTAACAAAATTTATATCACAAAATAAATATGCATTAGTTTTCATATCAAAAGGAAAAATATTACAAATAGATGTTTTATATTTATTTACACGTCATTATTTACTGATCTTAAAATTTAAAAATATGTAATTTATGCCGACAATAAATCACTGTTTGGATGCTTTAAAACGTTTAGAAACAAGTTAATTTCAAAAATAAATAAAAAAAAAATTTACTTTGATGTTTTTTTAAAAAAGTTTAAACTTCCATATTAAGGATTAAATATAAAGCCTTTTCTTTTAAAAGAAGGCTGTCTTTCCAAACAATGGTAATGAAAGCCTTGAATTCCACTCTTTCTTCACTAAAAGCTTCTTTTGCACTTGGCTTCCTTATGCTTAGAAGAACAAAGGAATAAATTCACAAAGATGCGAGTCCCAATACAATCTTTTGCAAACTTTTAAGAAAATGCAAAAAGCAAACTTGAGTAACTTTAGATCTCTTAATATTTCTTTAGCTGTTCTAAATTTTTACTTTTCAGCCTTGAAACAAGAAAAAAAAATGGAAAAATAAAAGAGCAAATGACATAAAAAGAAGTTTTGCTGAGTAAGAATTACCCTGGATATATATCTGGCAACAGTAAATGAAATTTTTTTAAAAAAATAAGGTTGCCTGAAGCTACTAATTTTCAGAAAAATAGCGTAATAAAAATAAAATCTAACTGCAAAATGGGAATTCAGTTTAAAACATTTTTGTTATGCTTCTGCCAAAAAATTAATGATGCGTAAACCTTTTTTAATGCTCCGAGTTATTTCTGATACTACTTACTTTGGCTCCAAATATAATCTAAAGTAACATTTAAAAAAAACTAGAACTATTCGTTTTGTTTGAGATTTCAGGAAAACATTAAATATTCAAAAAATATTTAAATGCCTTTTTTGAAATTTTATGTCCTTTTGAATTAGCATAAATGTTAATTATTAAAAGAATTCTCTTATTTCACCAAAACATACATTTCTAAACTGGCTAATGAAACTACAAATATTCTAACAAAATTTTAAATTCTTTTTTTTTTTTTGAAAAAAATGGAACTGAGAACTATTAAATGGTAGTGAGTTTAGTTGAAGAGAAACTATACAGGAGCGAATTTTCAGAAAGATTTTACAATCAAACTTTTGCAAAATTTAATTTTTATTAAATTTAATAAAATTACATTCTCAAATGAAGTAATAAAATTCAACTTTTGAGTTCACATGAGGGTTTTAGTTGAAGTTTCAAGGAAGTTTTAGTGAAAAGAATTTATTTTCTTCTAAAAAAGCGCATTAAATAATTCAGAAAAAAATTCTTAATATTACAATGCACAAATAATTAGGCCTAACGATTATGCATAAAAAAACTCACCCTAAAGAGTATGCATAAATTAACTTCAAATTGATAATATGTATGTAATGAATTTTATTTCAAATTATTTAACTTTGAGAGAATTATTCTATTTATCAAAATCCTTCTAGAAAGGACATTTAATTTTATTTCAAGTAGAAACACATAATTATATAATAAGAATTGATATTGAAACTATATATATATATATATATAAATTGTATGAACTACGATATCTTAAAATCTATGTTTATTACTTGAGGATACAGATACAATTCTCTAAACAATCTGACTGATAACAAAATAAATTATATTAACTCATTAGCATTGCTTATATTATTCCTTAGTTTTAAAAAGGGGGAAATATTCATGTTTATTATATCAAGAAAAATATAATTTTATTACTGAAATCTGTTTAAACTAAAATTATGTTGCCAAATAAAAAAAAAGTTACACATCGAATGGAACAATCCGAATTGTTTAATAAATAGTTTAATAAATTTACATTATCTGCAGAATAATTGAAAAATAAGGCATTATGCCAAAAACTTCAACTCTTTATTCAAGTACTAATACTTGGATAAAGTCGGTAAAAGAAAAGCAATCCTCTTTTTTCGAATAAGTAATTCATAATCTGCTCTTATAGAGCAAAAATATAAACGTCGTAAACGTTGTTGAAAATTATATTTGTACGGGAAGTTAATAACATTTTTCATGTAACTTACTCTATTACAAAAATCTTATTTTATCAAAGTTAATATAAAAATTAATATGAACATTAATAATAGCTTTTACTCTAGATTATTTCTATTAACGATTCATTTGTAATTGAACACATTTCCTTATTCTAAAGACAATTTATATCTAAAATCCTATCATTAACTTCCACGTATCGTTCAAAATATATCACGATTTTATTACTAACAATTTGTAAATTAACCCATTCTCTTATATTTTTAGGAGATTTTCATATAATGTATCTTTGATAAGTACTGCATTCAAAACTGATATTTGCTTAATTTCAAATTGTAGAAAAGATCCTAAGAACTGCACAAAAAATGTAAATTGGCAGTTTATAATCTATCACGGATATTTTTTAATAAATTATAGCGAACATTATTATAAAATTCAGACAATTGTAGTACATTTCATCACATAAACATATTACAAAAATGGTATCCTTTGACCAAACGATTTCGAAATGCTTGATGATTTGTTTTATTTATCTGTTTTATAATATTGTCTCATAAAAATAGATAAATATATCTGCAAAATGTGTACTATATTTCACCAAACAATATCATAAATTTTTGAAGCATTGATCTATTTATACGTTTTGTAATAATGTACTTTAAACCACCTAACGATTTTATAAAAATTACAAAGAATTTTTTTACTAAATAATAATACATATTTATTAATTTTAAACCTACAAATAAAAATTCATACGGCTGCATAAATACTTCGTTTAAGGTATCCGTACACCTTTAAAACGCCATTTTTGTCAAAATTTTCGATTTTCTTATTTTAATGTCAGTTTGAAATTTAAACTTTTTTCTTTCTAATAGTGTTTGAATTTTGCTTATACCTTATTTAGAATTGAAGTTACAAAGATTTGAATTTTACTCGTAGCTAATTTTTAAATGCATTTGAAAGTTTGTTTTTTGATTTTTCTCGACATATTCACATATGGCAACATAGATATCAGAAAAATAGATATCAGAAAAAATTATGAACCAAATTAATTTAAATTTTAATCAGATTAGAAACATTAAGAACCACATTAAAATTAACAAGTAAAGCCAAAATTATATATAAAAAAATTTACCATAAAATTATATTAAAGTGAGCAGATTTATCTTTATGCTAGTGATTTAACTAGTATTTGACTGAAAAACAAGTTCCTATTTTTCAAATTTTCTTACAATTTTAATTCTTATATGAACTCTAAAAAGTTGGAAACGTTGTTATTCATTCAGAAAGTAAATTAAATAAAACAATAAAACAATTTTATGGCATTTAGAAACTTCTTTTAAAAAACTAATACCAAATTAAAATTCCATGACTTGTCATACCTCTCTCAACTCGGTTGACTATTCCTTAACCATTGAATATTCCACCGCCCAAAAAATAATAAAGCTATCCTAAACCTCGCTTCTATTGCTTGTCATAAAACGTGGCTCCTTCAACTAGTCAACCGGTCTCTAATCACCAATGGCTAAATTTTAATACATATGTGTGATCAATACAAACAAAAAAAATTTCATGTATATATTTTACTAGAAATTTAAAAACCATTGATTTATCTCAATTGTAATTAATTAAGAAGTGTGTTAACAAATAAATCTGTACATTCATTTTATTATTAGCTTGTGCCATTATGTTGTTGCTTTGAGAATATGGAGTCGACAAAAATGCGTGGACATAGAATAAAGAATACACGGTGTCAGGTTCCAAAGATTAACATTATAATACATTACGTTTATAATTGCATTCAATTTGATCAAGGTATACATACATTGCCAAGAATTATTTAATTTCATATTTTTTGTCAATTTTTATTTCAATATCTGAACAGAATAGTATTGTCTACTTTAATAATTTGTCCCATATGCTCTTATATTAATATTTTATTTAATAACTAATTTTTATTACAGAATCGTTAGTTTTATTATTTTTGCTGTTGACATTGGAAACATTTTTGTACTTCAGAATGTTTTGCTTGGGAAAATAAAAATGCTTGTGGGAGTAAATTAGGAATTTGAAGAATGTATATTTTTTTTCTTGATAGTAATTACCTTTGTGGAGCCTGAGGGTCGGAAGTACACTTACATTAAGGGAATCAATATTCACTTCGAATAATTTTGCTTTTTTCCAAAATTTAACAGAAAAAAAAAACACAAACACATGTTAAAATGAAATTATCAAAGTTCCTTTTAATTTTCTTTAGATGTGCTAACATATCGTTTTGAGAAAATGGTGTCAACAAAAATACATGGGCTTAAAATATAGGATACATGAAGTTCAAATAGTTGATATTATAATACATTATGATTATGTTAATTATATTAGGTTTGCTTAAGGCACGTTTACATTGCTAAGATATATTTAATTTAATATTTTATCATCTGCTTTCCTTTTTTAAATTATTTTTTAGTATATTTATTTTCATTTAAAAAAAAAAAATCTGAAAGTATTAATATCTATTCAGTTAAACATAAAGTAATAAAATAATTTTATAGGATTTTAAGAATTTAGAAACTTTTTTTAAAAAAAAAAAAAAAAAAAAAAAAGAGGCCTCTATTACAAAGCTTTAAAAAAAACTAGTTACACATTAAGTAGTTTAATTCCACAGCTTTTTTTCATTCCTCGTCTCAACTCAGTTGACGATTTCTTAACCACTGAATACCTCACCGCCCAAATAATAATCCAACCTCCCCAAACCCTGCCTTTATTACTACTTTCTCATAAAACGCGGTCCCTTCAACTAGTCCACCGGACTCCATTCTCCAAGGTCAAAACTTCAATAAATATGCGTGATCAATACAAACAAACAAAAATTCGGGCAGATCTTTTATTAGAAATGTAGGTCGTCATATCTCGCATACTTCGGCACACAAGAGTTCGTGGACCCAAGGTATGAGAAAATAGGAGATAAGTAGATTCATTCTTCGGTGTCTGATGGCGGGAACTTATTGCACCCTGAGATAAATTCTTTCCCCGGGGTTGTATAAGGGGTGGTCCAGTGGTGGAAATCGATATCTCTTTCGCTCTTTCCTTCCTTGCGCATCAAATGGGCAGCTCGGAAAAAGAATCGTTTGATCGAAGTTTTGTTCCATTCCCTCCTCACCCTTTTCTTTCTTTGATGACGGGTAGAAGTGGAAATAGAGTTGATTGTGAGAAATGGGGATGCAGATGGAATGAGAAAAGGGTGGTTTGTTGAAGGAATTTCAAAGGTGTGCGAGTGATTATGAAAATTCTATTCGAGTTGGGAAAAGAATGAGTGTTTTGAAGTTTTTAAATGTCATTCTTGAGTTATATAAATCAAGATATACTGCGAGAGAAAGATGTAAGTTGCAACCATGATATTTCACTTATTTCGTTTTTAAAGACGATCTTGTACAAATCCGAAGTGAAAATTTTCAAACAAAATTGAAACGTAAGAATAAAGATTAAAGTGTATGGAAGAGTAGAAGATTTAAATTACGAGAGTGGTTCAAAAAGTATCTGTTTTTTGTGATAGATGGCGTTCCTAAGGCAAATGGGTGTTATTATAGAGTGCGTCATCTGTTAAACGAAGCCAAAACAAATGTGACGTTTATTTACAGTCATTTAAAGCCAAATCAAAATTTAATAGCTGCAACGGCATGTTATAATCGACGATAACACGTGGATTCACCATTATAACCCAGAAACCAAACAACAATAAAAACTAATGATTGTTTACAGTGAACTTTAAAGTAGGTATCACCAGCGGTTATGGCAATGATTTCTTAGGATTCTCATAGATTTCTTAGAAAAAGAAAAAAACGATCAATGGACAAATACTACAAGGAATTACCTCTTTCTTATTTTCTTTTCCAAACACAAGTAATTTTTGTACCGCTTTCATTGACAAAGTTTTACATAGTAATTATTACAATAGCATCTATGGAACATAGAAGTTCTATCGAAAAAAGTGGCTATGCATCACTTCTGCAAAGCAATCGAATCCAAATCTCAGTTCTTACGTAAAGCAGTTTGTGATTTACTCTTTCTCTGTTTATAAAATAAGCAATGGTGCAATACTCCAAACATACATAAAACATGAAAGTAAAGCAGTAAATAAACAAAGGTAATACAATTAAAGGTAAACAAAGGTAACAGAAGGTCGTATTTTTGCTTACAATACGTTCAAAGCAGTACATACTGCGTATTTTTTTGCATTACGTAAAATAATTATGCACACATACCATATAGTTCCGTGTGTAAGCCAAGGAATTAAAAAAAACCATTCTTTAATTAAATTATAAGACTCGATTTATATATGGATCCACTAGTACGAAGAAAACTTACGTACTTTTCTGTCAGACACGCGCAAAACCTTAAATCGCCAAATATAGAATGCTTTTAATTTATCTTTGACTGTATATACAGGGGGTGGACAAAAATATGGAAACACCTTGTAAAATGCATGTTTGAAAAGAAAGATTGATTTTAATGAAATATGTAGGTGGCGCTGGCGTTTTTGACTACTAACGCCACCTATACAACTTCGTAAATGTGCTAAACAGTTCAGTTGTTGTGGAGTACTGTTATGTGAGGTTGTCATTGCATTATGTCAGAGTTAACAGACTTCGAACGTGGGCAAATTGTTGGAGCACGTATAGTAGGTGCTTCCGTAAGCAAGGTAGCCGAGGTGTTTAGTGTTTCAAGAGGTACTGTATCGAAGATTTATTCCGCATATTTGAAAAGCGGAAAAACATCATCTGCTAAATCACAGCGCGGACGAAAGTGTGTGCTGAGTGATCGTGATAGACGATCATTAAGGGCAATTGTGACGAAAAATAAGAAGACTACAGCTGCAAAAGTTACTGCTGAAATGAATGTTGTGTTACAGAACCCTGTGAGTACCAAAACAATTAGAAGGGAGCTCCATAAACAGGGAATTTCTGGCCGTGCTGCAATTGAGAAGCCACTCATCAGTGATGCTAATGCCCGTAACAGGAAAAGTAGTGTTTAAGTCATAAAGCCTGGACTATAGGGCAGTGGAAGCGTGTAATATGGTCTGACGAGTCTTCTTTCACGTTGTTTCCCACTTCTGGCCGAGTTTACGTCTGGAGAACGCCATCTCAAGCCTATAATACAGACTGCTTGTTGCCAAGAGTGAAACATGGCGGGGGTTCTGTTATGGTTTGGGCAGCCATATCGTGGTTCTCTGCTGGCCCCATGATAACTGTGTCAGGGCACATGACTCCCAAGACTTATGTGAACATTTTGGCAGATCAAGTTCATCCCATGGTACAAACTTTGTTCCCCGATGGTGATGGTGTCTTCCAAGACGACAAAGCCCCTGTTCACACAGCTCACATTGTCCAGGACTGGTTTTCTGAGCACGAGGAGGATTTGCCCCATCTCCCCTGGCTACCACAGTCACCAGACCTGAATATTATTGAACCTTTGTGGTCTACATTGGAACGGAAAGTGTGATATCGTTATACACCGCCAACATCGTTATCTGAACTTGCCACCGTTTTGCAGGAAGAATGGTATAATATTCCCTTGGCACACATACAGGAACTGCACTTATCCATTCCGAGAAGACTGCAAGCTGTTTTGGATGCCAACGGGTTTCCGACACCATATTAAGCAAAGAAACATGTTTTTTAAAAGGTGTTTCCATATTTTTGTCCAACCCCTGTACCTTAAATTTATAAGGAAAATAATTGTAAATGAAATGATAATTCTTTAATTATTTTTATGAAATTGAGGGATTTTTATTTCTTTTCGAAAGTGTTTGTATTACTGATTTGTTGAGTCTTTGGCAAAATGAAAAATCCTGATGTTGGAAAATTTTTACCCGGGAAACGAAAAAATACCAAAACACAGGCTAGATTTAATAATAGAAAGTAAAAAATTTTAATTTTGCAAAATAATTCATTGTCTGAAAACTAATCCAATTATTTTTTCCAGTAGAAAAATTTTGAGCATATTATCAAAATTCGTGTGAAATTTTTATTGCACAATAAAAGTTATAACTTTAACCACTTGTAAATTGTTAACCCCTAGTAGATCTTTTTGAATTCAAAAAATTCATTTTGAGAAAAGTAAATGTAACAAAAATGATGAGTATATTAAATAAACTAATCTCTAAACACAAAGGAAAACACTAGATGCAGTGGGGAACTTTCAGCCATCATGTCCGGGGGGGGGATTTCCACTCTTCCCTCTATCTATCTATCTATCTATATATATATATATATATATATATATATAATTATCATTCATTTAACTAAAACTACATATCTAAAATGATTTGGAAAACGAAAATCGATAGGGCTGAAGAAAGAATAACTTAAATCTAGCAGACAAACATATGTTTTAAAAATATTATTTATCTACCATTTTTGATATTTTAGAAAGGATTTTACTTTTCGTCAATAAAAATAGCCGTAACTAATTTTTGTGAGCTCTGACATCTGAAAAATATTTTATAGCCTCATCAAAACTAATGTTTTTAGCAACTGCATCTTCACTGGAAATAATTGCAAAACCGTCAAGTCTTACTTGACTCACCGTCGATCGAAAATAGCTGTTAATCAACTTCAACTTTGAAAGGCTTCTCTCACAAGAACTGTCAAAAAATATTTAGTTCCAAACTTTTAAACATAAACACGGCACCTTTACGCGTAATCATTCTCTCAGAATACAGAGTCACATTTTTATATTTTTACTGAAAGGTTAATTAAACACTTTTCTGAACCCTCCCCCTCTTCCGATCAGAGGCTCAGGGGTACTCTGCCTCCTTCTTGGTATATCTCAGACTAGATGCCTGAGAAATTGTCCAAAAAGAATAATTTCTGTATCTAATAATATATTTTTTGTTTTTAATACACACAATCATAATTCTTTTTTTTCTCTGTGTCTCGAATACCATTAATAAAAATATACTGTGCTAAAGAGTTTGATTACTTACCGTTAGATAAATTTCCTTCAATAAATTTGAACCTTACTCGAATAGCAATTACTAACACAAACATATTTGATGACTTTTACACACAAATTTTTCTGTTGACATACTTAGAAATATATATAAAACAAAGGTTACGATATAGGCTATTACAGACCATGAGAGATAACACGACTTTTTTTTTTTTTATCTTATCTTAATAAAACAGATCGATTGCGTATTCAAATAGGTTGAAGAGCAACGCGAAATTTCCTATATATGAGTAGGTTGTAAAGTAAAGTAATTATTTATGTTACTCGCGTTTACTAAGAGAAGATGATGTTTGGTAAATTGCACTAAACACCAAATTTTATAGCTTGTAAATTCTCTTTTTCACTGTATATGTCTAATGCACCATATTTTTTGAAAATACTGGAAAAATTCTTTTTTTTGTTATTATAGTTCGTAAATCAATAAATGTGATATATATCGGAAAGTGATTTAAAATATTTTTTTAAAGTTCTTCGGATTTAAGAGTTTGAAAATTCAGTTACTTTTAAATTCAAACGCTTAAAGTTTTCTCTTCTTTTAAAAAAGATCAGTGCATTACTTTATAAAATATTTTTATTCTAATTAATTGTAGTTTTTATTACTTATCTTTCATAATGATTATTTATTGACAAACGATATTTATATTCTTTTTCGACATTATTTTTTTTCTTTAATAACACATTTTTATTCTGATTAATTGTAGTTTTTATTACTAATCTTTCATAATGATTATTTATTGGCAAACGATATTTATATTCTTTAACGACATTATTTTTTTCTTTAATAACACGAACTCAAATATATTTTCTTTAACCGAATTTAATTTGCACTAAATCCTGATTTGCACTAAATCCTGATTTACACTTTACATATAGTTTTTTGAAAAATCGTTCAAATTGAATTTGTATAAAATGAGATAAGAATTAAATGAAAAAAAAAGGAATTGGATAATTAATTTTTAGACACTTTTATTGGGTTGGAGGGAAAGTTCTGTCGTATTTTAAAGAAAATATTTGAATTCATTTATAAAAATATATGTTTAATACTAATCAATTATATATGCTCCGTTATTTGTTACAACCTGTTGTCATCTTTCAGGTAACCTGTGAATTCCTGTTTTGTAGAAGTTCTCGTCCTTGGAGTTAAAATAGTCAGTAACTGCTTTAGAAACACTTTCAAAAGACTTGAGTTTTTTTCCGGTTAGATAATTTTGCAGAGATCTGAACAGGTAATAATCAGATGGTGCAATGTCAGGTGAATACGGTGGGTGACTAAGGACTTCCCATCCTAACGCATTCAGTTTTTGTTGTGTCACCATTGCAGTATGCGGTCGAGCATTATCGTGTTGGAACACTATTCCTTTTCTGGACACTAATTCTGGCCTTTTTTCTTTGATAGCGGCATTCAATTTATCCAGCTGATTGCAGTGCAGATCCGCTTTAATGGTTTTTCCCTGTTTCAGCAACTCGTAGTACACTGGACCTTTTCTGTCCCACCACAAACAAAGCAATACTTTTCGTTGACGGATACCTTTTTTGGAACAGTTGCTGATGATGTTCCTGGTTTGCAGTAAGATTTTTTTTTTCTTAATATTATCGTAAAGAATCCACTTTTCATCTTCAGTAACCAGCTTGTCCAAAACGGCTCCACATTGTGTTTAATCAGATGTGATGAACACATTCTTACACGATCAGACAAATTCTTTTCCTTTAATTCATGTGGAACCCAAACACTTTGCTTTTACACAAACCCAAGAGATCTAATGTGGTCTCCAACAGTTGTATGATGAATCCAAACTATTCTGCAATTTCTCAACTTGTTAAAAGTGGATTTTTTTGCAGCATGGATTGCAAAACATCATTATCAATTTTGGATGGTCGTCAAGTTCGGTCACTTTCTTGGAGGCTCAGATCCCCGGAACGAAATTTGCTAAACCATCTTTGACAAGTACGAACATTTACAATATCTTTTCCAAATACCGCACATAAATTTTTACATGCAACCGATGCGTTGCTTCCTTTTTGGAATTCATACGAAATGCAGTGTCGTAAATGCACTTTATCTACTGACATGTTTTTCACTTTAAATATCACAAGTAAGTGATGAAATATAAAAAAAGGACTCCTTTTATATTATACAGCAGCTAAAAGAACAAAAAAATCCTAATGACTCACTAGCCAGATTTTTTTTTTTATTTACAAGGAAAATAACCTGCCTATTTAAAATACGACAGAACTTTCCCTCCAACCCAATATATAACGATACTTTTTCAATTTATTTTGAAAATGAAAAACGCCAATAAAAATGAGCAATAGTCGGCGTACGAAAATAACGTGTGACGAAGTCCTATGACCCGTCTCGACTGTTATCTAAAATTTTAATCACCCATTAATTAAAATTGTCAGTTATACCCAAAAAATCTTTATTTACTCCTCGACTAAGAACGATTCTCTCCACAGTTAAAATCCTATCAGCGAGTACTAATAACTTCTAAAATCAATCAAAGAATTCTCTTACTAGAATATGATATTATAACCTCCTTTTATTACTTCGACAGCCTCTAGTTATCAAATCCTCTATGTACACCTGCAAATTCCAAGAGCACCACACTAATGCTGTTCTTATAATCATACCCTTTTCTATCCTTTAAATTCTCAGTAGCTGTTACACTACTTGATTATCTCAATTAACTTCGTTTCTAAAGTTTTCATTAATTTACATCACGTATAATTTGACTGGGAAGAAGCTAGGAACTAAAATATAAAACCAGAAAGAAACCCCAGTTGTTAATCGAAGGGGAAATTTCTCAATTTCCCCATGTAACCAATGATATAAATTAAATACGAATTACAAATATTTCGTACAATTTAAAACAGTAAAATAATTCAAAAAACACAAATACAAGGTGTGCCTATTAAATAACGAGACTGACACTGTAAAACATTTTCTTCCGATGCCAAACATATTTACTCATTATCTCCTTCAATATACATCCCTCATCTATCTCTACAATGTTCCATGCGAATCTACCATTGTTCGAAACAGTATTGGAATCCTTCTGTTCTCCTTCGGGATGCGTGCCGCTTTCTCTTTTACAGCTTCAACGAAGTCAAATCTCGTTTCTTATAACGTAGATTTCACCTTAGGAAACAGATAAAAGTCACATTACTCAAGATCCGGCAAATAAGGGGGAATGGTCTAACACTGGGATGCTGTACTTGGCTAGGAACGTATTGACAGACAATAAGGAATGAGCCGACGCATTGTCTTGGTGGAAAAATTTGTCATACGGATTCTTTGTCAATTCCTACAGTTTCAGCAATCGCACGAATACTTAATCTACAGTCAAATCGAACCAAATTACCGATTTCTTCGATATTGTGGACATTTGAGGTATTGATTAGTGGACGATATTATGAGATGTGGGCATTTTTGGCATGGGAGGGTGACCCGGGTGTAAAACATTTTCACTATCTTCTCGGCCTTCTTGAAACGCTTACACCACTCAAAATCATTTGCACGCGATGAGCATTCAATATCATTCACTTCTTTCTATAAATTATAAGTTTCTGTTGCGGAATTTCCAAGTTTCATGTGAAATTCCACAATAATTCGTTGCTCACTCACCGTTTTCCCGGGAAAACAAAAAATAACTCTAATTCGAACGAACGCTACGGATATTCGAATTTGTTCACAGTAACGAGAGACACTGCATTAGAAAGAGAAGACTTAACGCTGAATTACTACTGGTCGCTGGAGTTTGGTGTATGCGTATTTATTCAGTATCAGTATCGCTATTTATAGCCACACCTCGCAGCAATACAACTTAAAAAATAGAAAACAAATCAGCCCTTACCCTTCTTGAGAGTTTTTAAATTCTGTATTTTTTGGTTACACTGGTGTAATATACAGAATCAAATCACCAAATTGAAAATTCATCAATGTTTCACTAGTTGAGATGTTGATTACATTTTCCACTTCGTTAATGGTACTTGATTTGTTTTTAAATGGTTTGAAATCTATGATAAAGGAGCTAGAATTTATGATAATACAAATGCATAAATAGAACTCCCACTATAATTTATAAACTATAATATAAAAGAATAAGAAATACCCCCATCCGAATTTTTTTGTTTTTATTTAAAAACCGTATAAGTGCCGTGCAAAACAAGGAATGTATATATTTTCCGTTTTGGCATCATTTGGAGGCAAAGTTTTCCATCTTATCATTAACACAAAAGTTACATCACTGGGAAAAAAACCGCCGCGTTAAAAAAAAAATACTATTTCCGTTCGTCTTACACCATGAGGGGACACGACCTTAATGACTGTATCTTTCCAAATCCAAATGAAATGACACTCGGTGCTAAAAGATACTTTTTGCCTACCTCATCAAATGTTTTGCCAAAGCTTACGAAACTCTCCGCGGTAGACACAGTGAATGCAATTTTTTTTGTCTTTTTCCGACCTTGGAATCGTTGTTGAGAAACAATGTTTCTCTGTCTGTTATGTTAAAGAACCCGGTATCTTTAACGAGAACTTGGATTTAGAATTTGGAGTGGATTTTCAGTGTCAGTTGATACACAGGCGAACGAAGAAAGAAAATAAACAAATATCTAAGAAAGTGAATTATACTCAAAATACTTTTTCTCAATTTTCGTATTTTCAGACATGTTCTTTAAAATGATCATTTCATTTTCATCAATCACAAGGATTTAAATGAGCTGTTGCAAACTGATGGTCTGGAAATTTCAACTGGATTTATGTGGTATTGCGAAGTATATGTATCATACACTTTCAATATTTCTTAATCGTTTTCGTTTCGCCATTAAATAAAAAGCGATAATACGACTGACATATTTTATGGTTACTCTTATTTTGAACAGTATGAAATACCACATTAAGAACTTTTTAAAAGTAGAACTTTTCATTTTATATCAATAAAAAAGAAAACTAATATGAATTATATTATCTGTATTTATTACACCTTTTAAATAAAACTCATGTCAACAGAGCTCAAAAATCTCATTTGTGTCTATTTAATGCCTTTTATATGACGATCGCTATTATAAAAAATATGCTTTAAGACAATAATGACATTAGTACTAAGTAACTTAATTATTATTATTTACAATTTTATATAGAACTGAGAGTAACGAAACGCTAAAAAAATTCTAAAGGAATTTGCATTCATACTAAAAAAATAAACAATGAACTACGCAGCAATAAATGAGCGACGAATATTTTTTTTATCCATGCTAATAATTTCATGATGTGATTTTAAGTGTTTGAAAATCTCAGTGTCAAACTTTAAGAAAAATTATTTTAAAAAAAAGAAGAAATTAAACAAAAATTTAATTTAACATTAATTATTACAGAAATTAGGAGGTAGTTGTTCTTTGAAATCTTTCAACTGATAATTCTAAGCTAAATTTCTTTAAAATTGAAATTGAAAAGCTATTTATACAGTGAACCCAAAAAGTTCCAGAACTTATCAAACACAAACCATTAATCCCAAGGAATAAACTTACGTTCGATGTTAGATATTTACAGTTTCTTCACAATTCAATATAACATTTGGAACGAGTGTACAGGTCTATAAATGTCTTCTGAAATGCTCCAGTCCTCTTCAACACTATTAAGTTCCGATCCCATAGGCGCTTCAGCTTTCTTTATCGACTCACACCACTGTTCCTCAATGTCAATTTCAAATTCTGATATAAAAAAAAAATTCCTGAGGTGGAAAATGTAATAAATGCAGGGGCTAGTTGATAAACGCATCTTGATTTCTCGCCAAAGTATGCTGCACAAGAATGAGCTAGTAAGACGGTGCATTGATGTGCAAGAGGTACCCAGTTCCATTGGCCGACCAGTGTTATATCAGATGCCTCATTCGCTTCAAAAGCCAATCCGTTTCAAAGTACGAGTAACATTGTAGAATGCCCTAGTCTTAAGAGTGACCTTGACTACAAAGCTTTGTTGCACAAGTTCAACATTTTCATCATTTCTACAAGAATATATACAACATGACCTCTTCTCAGCTTCGATAGTCTCTTCTATGTTTAAACCTTTCAAAACACTCTTAAACGACACATAACATCGTCACCAAAATCAAATTTAATCATTTAGTATGTTTTTGTCGGCAATGTGTCCACAATTTAAACTCACATGTTTTACGCAAAGGTACGCTGCCAAGTCGGAAAAGTCAGAAACGAATAGAACCACTTAAGTTAGCTGAAGGTCGTTGTTACATCATCTCATCAGTTTCGTAGAAAAGACGCTAATTGTCATTTGACTACGAGTATATGTCCTGGAATTCGTGAATAATACACAATGTCTCTCAACGGCAAAGAGGAAAATACACAATTTTTTTTAAAGTTTTTGCTTATATCTCATACTGGAATAAAATTCCCTTACGAAATAAAAAAGAAATCATCCATTTATCGATACACTATGAATTTATCTACTTACATATGATCATGAATTCCAAGATATGTTCAATTAAAGGAAACTGTAGGAATTCACAGATTTCAGACAATGGTGAGACAGCCATATTGGTCTCTATCCTTCACCATCGTTCTAACTACTTATTCGTCATATGGATTTTTTACATGTTTAGAGATTAAGCGATTTTAATACTTTTATTAATCTCGGTTATTTCAACACACATGCACTGTTAAAATAAAGATGTCCTTCAGACATAAAAACTATTTACTTTGAAACACGTAAAATCCACATTATTTATGTCCATAAACGCATAATAATCACTTTATGTTTTGTAACAAATTAAACAGCAATTGAAAACCTGCCTATTTATTCCAAAATTGCTTGTTACATCAAACTCTATATTTTAAAATCCAAAAAATGGAAAGTAATTTATTCTCCGTGCTTTGTAATGTAATTACACTAAAAGAATACATTAAGTTCCTATACATTAATTAACTTTTCTTAATTAGTTTAAATAATCAAACACCCATTATCCCCAAAATGATTAAATAATAAAAAGCAAAAATGCGAAACAAGTTAAAGAAGAATAGAAAGGGATACACTAACACTACTACAGAGAAGCCATTTCTTTAGAATGTAAAAATTCTAAAAATAGCATGACTTCAATTCGTTCTTCTACCCGCAGGCTTTGAAGAACCCGTTCTAATAGTTCAATACCTCACTATTTATTCCAATATAATGGGTTTTAGAAACTATAAGGAAAACTTTGGCAAATTTTGTATTCAAAATCTTTCTTTTAAGGACGCGTGTATTTTGCACTACGAATTTTGTCAAAGAAAGTACATTTTTTGATCATGAATATTTTACTGCAGGAATAAAAGTTTTCAGAAATGAATTTTTGTACTAATCTTGAATAATTTTACTAAGAGAATATTTAATGAAAAGCCGACTGGAAAAATATATCAAATAAAAGAGAACTTCGAAATCTATTAGGATTTTGGATAAAAGAAAAAAAAATGGAACTTAAATTTTGAAAAGTTTTGTATTTCATTATAAATAATTGACTATACAAGAATTTATGTTCTAATTGTGAGATTATACTCTTTTATACACACGCACAAGTTCTTGTGAGTTTTTCATTGCCTAAATTATAAATTAATAAAAAATAAGGTATCAGTGTGTTTAAAATTATGCAATATCAGGCACGGACACCATACACACACATTGCTATATATGTGTGTGTGTATGTATATATATATATATATGCATAGGATAGAATAATTAAATTATTAATTAATAACACATAATATATAAATAAGAGAAGAATAAAATTCAAAAATTAACAAGAGTAGAAAATATTTATAGAAATAAGTAAAATAAATGAATAAGAATTGAAATAAAATTTGAAACAAAATGAATAAATTGAATTCCCAACAAAACATGCACATTCAGACTGGGGACTGAATTGTGGAGTTAAACATTTTCTTTGGTACCAACCTTCCCCCAGTGTATCTCTTTGGATACAATTGGATTTCTCCAAAATGCACATTGTAATAAGTTAATCAAAAGATACAAGAAAATGAAAGGCCGAATAAAGAAACTTTATTCCAATTTCTTTAAAATTAGGAAAGATGCTTTTGCAGAAATTAGAATTAAAACGTTTTACACATAATATTCAATCATATTACTAGCATTATTCTCTCGATTATTATAAATTGAAAACAAAACCCGCTTACAGTTAAAAAATATTTGAAATTCAAAATTCTTGCATAAGAATTATTGGGAAATAAAATTTACTTCTTAAAATAAATTCACTGTTTAAATCAAGTGACTGATCAACATCTGTACCATATTATTTTTTGGTAGGCAAGTTCAGGTAAATAAAATTATTTAACAATCTGCAGGTTCATTTTAGAATCCGAAATATTTCCGTTTGTAGCGGCAATGTGTGATATTAATTCGAGCCGCTTTTGAATAATTTTTGCTTATTAACAATTTCCTATGCTTAAAATAACTCTATCCTTATAATACCATTGATGCAAAGATTTCAAAACGAGATGAACTAAAGATGACAAGAACAACTGCACAACAAAATAAAAAAAAATAGATAAACAAAAAACAGAAAACAACTTTTATTTCTTGCCTGGATTGTCGATAAAGTTTATTCTAGTTAACTCTGGATTACACATGAAAGACATTTTGACCTACTATCCTTTGACATTTCGTACTAATTCCTGTTTTTTGAAATTAAGCCAAATACTTTTTTTTCACTTTTCTGTGGCTGATTAGGGCTTTCAAGAATCATTTCACTCCTTAAAATGAAGAGTCATTTTCTTTTCCTGTTGCCATGCGTAAGAAGAAAAAAAATCAATCGCAGAATTGGAAATCATTTAGGAGATGAA
>BMAW01114388.1:0-10983 GCA_019974015.1 Nephila pilipes
TTTTGTTGCGAGTAAATAGCGATAAACAGCTTTCTGAATCATCGACTTGTTGCTGTTTTTGTTCCATCGAAAGCAATCGCGGCACCCACTTGGAAAAAACCTTTTTCTCTTCACTTCAAAAAACCTTTTTCCTGGTCCGATCGACTTAAAATTTTGACACGTTTCAATCAAAGGTTAGTACTCTAGAAAGACCTGGTTACTGGTTTACTACGAGCGCCATCTCTGGGTTAGTCTTTGGAGTTATTGATCGATGTGTTATATATATATATATAATATGTCATTATCAGTATATACCAGTCAAAGGCCTTAAAAATTGTAACAATTAATTCTATGTACTTATAAGATATTAATGGAGCTTTAAGTAGAAATTTAGATATTGTTTTTGCCACCCAAGAAGCTAATGTATTAGGGGGATCAATTTTGTCTTACCAAATCACTTTTCAATTTTTTTATCATTTGCTTCAATTTTAATTACATTTAACTTAAATACATTCAATTTAATAATTTATTATTTACTTTAATTTTAATTACATGTTGCTGATATCAGAATGTAATCAATGTAAGAATTTATCGTTTGCTTTACTTTTACTTACTTAATTTAATAATTTATCGTTTTCTTTAATTTTAATATCGGAAAAGTTTACTATTGTCCATTTCTCGATATTTCTTCGCTTATTTTAATTCTTATACTTAATTGAGTAATTAAATAATAAGTATAAAAAAAGCACACCTTGAGGAATAAATATTTTCTTTACAAAACTGCATAGAACTTTCGATTAGCTTCTCCTTTTCTTTTTTTTTTTTTTTTTAATTTTCGCTCTTTTGAGCAAGATAAAAAATAAATGTATAAATGCGAAATAATCGCTCAGTCTAACAACAGACAAATTATCACTCTTTATTATTATTATTTCGTGTGTGTAATTTCAGCAAATGTTCTTAATGTTTAAATTTCCATGATGCAACTTTTTAATTATTTTACACCAATTTTCTTCTCCTATTTTTTATTTCACATAATTTTGTAGTTTATACGTAGAAATCAAACATAACTTATTTTAAAAAGGTTTTTTTTTCTGTTTCCGTAAGTATATATATATACGTTCATACATACATAAAATGGATGTTTGTAAATGTGTTTGAGATTAATAGACTTCGACCCCCATTTGACTGATCACCATAAAAGTTGGCTCATATTTGTATTTTTTTCATGGCGTAGATTTTAATATTATCGACCTCGTTGTAACTTAGAGTTAGGTGGCTCTGCAACGCATCAACTTTTACACTTATCGCCATTAAAATTGGTATACATAGGTATTTGAACTCGGAAAATATTTCCACATTTTTTACAATGAATTATAGATTCTAGATTGCATGCAGATCAACTTATTATGTAACACATCGATCAATAACTCCCGAGTCTAACATTGAAAACAACATTTTTTTTGCAAAATTTTTTTTTATTCATCAACATAACACCTTTTGTTAATCACCTTTTAGGGTTATATATTTGTTACAATTTTTTTAAAACACGTTTTTTTTTTTTTTTTTCCAAAAAACGCTTTTCCTAATTTTTTTTTTCCCGCAAGAAATCTTTTTTGTTGCGAGTAAATAGCGATAAACAACTTTCTGAATCATCGACTCGTTGCTGTTTTTGTTCCATCGAAAGCAATCGCGGCACCCACTTGGAAAAAACCTTTTTCATGCTCAGTTTTTCATGAAGGATAGTAAATACTATTCCTTATGATATCTGTGTCATCTCAGCAATCTCACGGAGCTTCACTTTACGATCTTTCATTATAATTTTTGTCACTTCACTCACATTTTCCGGTGTAACGGCTTCCACAGGTCTACCCGAGCGTTCCGCGTCATTTGTGTCGGTACGACCACGTTTAAACTCGGCAAACCACAGACAAATCGTTGCTTTTGATGGACAAGAGTCCGGGTAACATTTTTCAATCCATTGTTTCGCTTTCACGGTGTTTTTACCCATTAAAAAACAATGTTTTATCAGAACACGAAACTCGGTTTTTTCCATTTTTTAAACAAACTACAAAACGACTTTACTCCAACCTCGATAACTCAGCTGTTTCTGGTCCGATCGACTTAAAATTTTGACACGTTTCAAGCAAAGGTTAGTACTCTAGAAAGACCTGGTTACTGGTTTACTACGAGTGCCATCTCTGGGTTAGTCTCGGGAGTTATTGATTGATGTGTTATATACATAAATACAGAGATAAATAAATTTACACTAGCGGAACAGCATCTGCCGGTTTTTGTTGGAGTATATATATATATATATATATATATAATAAAAATAAATATTAATACATTACATTCAGTGATAATAATTTTAGAAAATATATTTCAAAAATTAAAAGTAATATTATAAGGAAGAAATTATTATACTACTGAATAAAAATCATATATACAAGGATCGTTGAATAAATCATTAGAAATTCGAAGAGATGGTGCTAGTAGCATCGAAAATTATTTATTTTCAATAAGCATTATGACTCACTAGATAGCTGTTCAAGTCTTAGTTACTCGTATTCGTATCCGTGATCCTGACGCCTTTTCCATCTCAAAAATTCTTCGCCATAACTTTTCGGACGAGTAGACCATCTTCGCCTTTTTAGAAAAAATTCACCGATAACAGCCTAACGTCTTGATTTTTTCTTGGTTTCAGATGCATAATGAGGAATCCAGGTCTCAAAAATGGTGACAACTTGACGCGTAATGACTTCGACAACTCAACGCGACTGCAATCCAGTTTTGATTTGACAGCAAATGACTACCAAATCAATGTCAAATTTGTTTCGGTTCCATTGAACAGATGACAGCCCCCATTGGTAACTACATTTATCTTAATGGTGCATTGTGTCTTCAAATACAAGTACTTTTTGGACCACCCTCATACTAAGCTATATAAATATGCTAGTAAATCACTGCAGAAAAAGAAGAAAAAAAATGAAAAACAAATAATAAAAATAAAAATACCAAGTTAACTCTGAAGTAAAATCATTAAATATTATAGATAAATTTCTAAAAACAAGTAAATTAAATGAAAAAAAAAATATGAAAAACTGAAAAAATTGAAAAATATGAGCATCTGAAAATTGAAGAAAAGTAAGAGAATTAAATTTTATTTAATTTATGCTATAATAGATTGCAGACTGTTTTAAGCTGGGGTTTTCCATAGTTTATGACCAAATTGTCCCGTTCTGCAAGTACTTTATATAAAAATAGTTGTAAAACCTAAGAAACACTTGAGCAGTTATCAATGAAAATCAAATTCAGATAAATCATTTAATTAGAAAATAAACTAGCAATCCAGAAAAGTCTAATAAGATCTAAAATGCAAAAGGAAACAAAATTATTATATAAAATTTTTTAAAAAAATAATCAGAGAAAAGAAATAAGAAAACTTACAAGATGAACACAACAAAAAGTGAAATCTGTAAGAAAAAGGGCTGGCTGAACTCCAGCTCAAAAGTAAAAAAGATTAGATAAATGATGATAACGTTATCTGCTAACTAATATTAGTATGAAGTGACTGTGATTGTTTATTAACGTCACACTGAGAAGCAACACGAGAGCTATTGGTGACAGATCTCATAATTTTTTGAGTCTCGGTCAAGTGATGTGATGACACCTCGGCTGGCACCTCCCTCTTCTGACTTCCACACCACGTCATGAGAGGACTTTGAGACACCAAAGATTTAACGTGCATGAGATATGGATACACGTAGAGTCTTTAGTGGTATCAGAGCTTGAGCCCATGACTCCACAAAAACCGCTGTCCCTTACCACAAGGCTACCGCGGCCACCTAACTAATATAAGAGATAAATGTAAAAAGGGAAGATAATTTGAAATATAGCAAAAAATGTAATATTCTTTAAGAAATTTTTTTTAAAAAAAATGAAAAAATGTTATATTTAAAGCTTTCCAAAGAACAAATTTAGCCATCCAAGGTGCACTTTTCTTAATAATTATCATTAAATTACTGAATTAAATATAAGAATTAAAGTAAACGAAGAAATATCGAAAAATGGACAATAGTGAACTTTTCCGATATTAAAATTAAAGCAAACGATAAATTATTAAATTGAATATTATATCAGCTGCATGCAATCAAAATTAAAGTAAACAATAAATTATTAAAGTGAACATATGTAAGCTAAATGTAATTAAAATTGAAGCAAAAAATAAAAAATTGAAAAGTGATCTGGTCCGCCAAAAGGGATCTAACTATAACAGCACCCCTTTGGGGGGGTTAATAATTAAGAAAAACTAACAAGTGCAGTTTATATAAAACAAAACTCTACATAAAACTAATAATTTATATATGTGTATGTATCATTGTTTTTCATCAAATTTAAAATAATCTGCTTTTACAATTTATTCGTTAAATGTAGTTGTAAAAAGTTCCTCTCATATTCTTTTAAGTAATGGAATCGTTTTTTTTTAAATTTTATTTTATTCTTTTACACAAAGAAAAAGAATATTATCACATTCAATGAACAAAAATTAGATGAAGTTTGTTAGACTCCTTTACTAAATATAGCAAGAAGAGAGCATTATTGTTACTTCCACAGGTACTTCTTGCCTATCATTTTAAAAAGATTTGCGCGTTAACGTGTAACCGCTTCAAGGTGATAAATAGGCTACCCCTTAGGGTGTCGATAAATTTAGAGCTGCCTTCAAAGTACTTCCTGGTGAATAATAGGTTTTCTATGAAGACTTGATATCAATTTCACAGCTTTTGAAGGGGCGCGTTTTAAAAATGAATATACATTATATTTGAATGAAAAACTGAAGAAGTCGGTTATGTTCTTCGTTCTAAACTTTTTTGCGAGCTGTAAGTATATCGTTGTCTTTGTTTCTTTCCTTATCAGCGTATAATTAAGACAAAATTATAATCAAATATATATTCTTTAAATTATTACTCTTCTTCCAATCTTTTTTTTTTTTTTAATTATTAATTATTTTACTTATTTATAACTGTTTTTAAAAATTATTTTTACTTACAAAATCTATCAAACAGTTACTATTTTTTCTATGGGTATTAATTATTTTAGAGAATTCGCTAACTAAGATCTACGTACACTATTTTGTATCGGAAAACATTATTCACATAATGGTATGATAAAAATGTGTATAAAAACGTGTATTACTGTTTCATTTTCATAGAAACAAAATAATAAATTTGGTTCTTATTTTGTATGTAGAGTGAGGTTTTTTCCCTCCCCATTACATATGACTCAGTATCAAAAGAAAGGACTAAAAGTTGAATTATACGAGTTTTTACCAAAACAAACGGAATGGCTTTTTAATATTAAGTATTTCGTGCGAATAATCGACAATGCGAAATATTTGAAACAAGAGAGTGGAAGACTGATCTGGTTCAAATGTATAACCTACAAATTGATGAAAGAAAATTTGACGTTGGGAAAAAAAAAAAAAAAAAAGCCACGTTAATTTTAACTCCAAAATCAATTGTTAATATTCCCCTCTCTTCCCCCCCCCCAAGATTTTATATTTTAAAAGTTATATTGATTTTTGCATTTTTAACTCATTTTTGTTTTGCCAGGTTTCTTGCATAAATGTAAAATCATTATTTTTTAAAATATTTATTTCAACCTAACGTTTTTTCTTGATGATATCTTTCATTAACCCTGGGCAAAATAAAGAAAACTCAGAGTAAATTGATGGATAAAATTTTGTTTGTTTAGAATTGAAAAAAAAAAAAAAATTGAAATTGAGCTTTCTTCAAACCTTGCACAAAATATGACATTTTAACTTCTTATTACAAATTACAATTGTCTTATTACAATTTGCTTTTAAATACTTTGAAATGTCAACATTTATTAAAAAACGGAAAATTCATGTTGAATTGTTAAAGCTCTCTCTCTGTGTTAACTCTTTTAAAAGTTATTTAAATACTCATATGATTAACCAGCCTTTGATTTTGTCACCTGGAATATAAAAAAAAACAGAAAAAGTTTGTAATAAAAAAAACAATACTGCAAGAAAAAACAGTCGCTATTGTTTTTTTTTTTTTTTTTTTTTTTTTTTTTAAAAATAAAAGGAGCTTAGTCCTGGCTTAAGTCTCCTGGCATTTTGATTTTGACCCAAAATAACAAATGAGGGAAATAAACAAACTATTTTTTAATTATAATTAGTAAATGTATATAATTATTACGAACAAAATTAAAATATAAATCTGATATATACCTGCGTGTTTGAAAAAAACATAAACGAAACAAAAAGATTTCCCCTCTCTCCATTTTCAGCTTGTCAAAAGATATTTTCTTAATGAAACGATATGGCTCTCATGAAACACATGTTTTTTTGTTTGTAAGTAGAAGGTCATAATAATACAATTTGTCAGGTCAAAAATTAGAATAGACCGAAATTTGAAAAAGGTAATTGATTTGGCTCAATTCTCCTCCCTATGCAATAGTCCACAACTTTCCTCATATTAAAAGTTTGATTTAAAACAATGCATGAGCAATAAAAAATGGCCTGAAATTAAATACTATTACCATTTAAGTGATTCATATTAATTTTTAACTGCTCTGGTTGAAAACAAAACAAAATTCGTAGCATAGAATTCCATAAATTTTTTTTCCCTCAATATGGAAATACAATTTAGAGAATCCTCCCATTACTTTCAAAAAAAATTACAACTTACTTCGTTATTTTTTCAAAAGAATAATAATAAAAAAAAGAACCACAACGGAAAAAATCCGGTAGAACTTGAGTCAAAAATTTACTGAGGAAAAACAGAATTTTCACTGCACAAAGAGCTAATTACATTACATGCAAAATACCACTTTGACTCAAAATACCATAAATTGCACATCATTTGCAAGAAAATTAAAAGTGAATGCTAGACTGAACGACAAATTAAAAGTAATAAGATGAATTTTAAAAAGAAAACAACAACAATAATAACAAAAAGTAATATAAGTGATGAAAATTTTCAATATAAGCTGCTGTTATTTCCGCTCAACAATTACGCTTTACGAAATAGAGCAAAGACTAAATGAGCACAAAATAGAATTCGGATAAATTAGAACATTAATGAAAATAATTTTAAGTAAACAAATGCAGATTATGAAATGGGTAAAAGTTGTAATATTCTAATTCCCTGATAGGTTTTTAACATGATTATTCCTAATTTTGTATAAAGCCTTTTTAGATCCTATTGCCGCCGGTATAATTTCTCGACATTTATTTGAGCCCTTTTTTGAGTGTAAAATCGATCAAACTCAGTGTATCTTGTGATGAAAACGACCCATTCCCAGACAGCATTATTAGCGCCCTCTAATTAACGAAGTAATTAATTTCCAGAGAGATAATCAATCACAAAGTATTACCTATACGGAAATTAATTACTTCAATAAAAAAGGCACTTATCTGTGGTCTGATCAGTAAACGCACGAAATTGTTAAATTATGACCTTAATGGCCGGAAGTGGAGTGTTTCTGTTCGGGCATCACTCGAAACTCTTCTTTTTCGTAATTATCGACGGAAGATTTTGAAACGATGCACTACGCTATGAGATCCCTTTTATTTTTCCCCGATACCTTACTCACTTTGGTGTTTTACTGATTAAAAGGAAGAGAGAGACAATTTTAGCCTGGTTTTTAGGTTTTGAAACATGAATTTGAATTATTAGTAAATCAACTCGGAAGTTCTCGACAGTATAATGGATATATTCTTTTTTACCCCTATATTCTAATCAATGGTTACATCAAGTCTAACTACAGGTGCTCAAAGTATTCTGGAGTGCTTATGTTTTCTTTCTTTTAAATTGAAGTATAAGCCATTAATGCATTTTTTAAGACTCATAAAATATTCTAATTTTTATTCTAAGGAAACCTCAATACATTTCAACGTCATCACTTGAATTCTAGATGTCATCTTTAAGGTTTTTCAAAAAAAAAAATAAATTTTGATTTCTCCTTCATTGACATTAACTATTAAAACATTTCCGATCATTGTTGAGGATTTCATTCGCTCCAACAAAGTCTTACTGAAATTATTTTGGTGAAAGAATAATATGGCGCAGGAAAACTCGATATAATATTAAGATAATGTATGAAAAATTAGTAGTAAACCGGATGCTGTATGTGTTATTTATTAACACCAAGAAACTCTGAAACCTACTGATATATAAAGAGCTTTTTGCGTGTTTGTTAATAAAACCTGAGAGATGTCAAAATCACAAGCATAATAATTCATTGATTGGTTGTTTGTTTATTAACGTCGCACTTAGAAGAAAAAAGAAGGCTGTTGGCAACGGACCTTTTAACCTTGAATCTCGGTTAAGTAACTATAACGACATCTGAGCTGGTACTTCCCTCTCCAAATGTCCACGCCATGTCAAAGGGAGGACTTTGAACTTCCCGTTGGTGCCTCAGTACCTGTATGCGGAGGGTAGCATAAAAAATCAAGTTCCTCCGCTAATTATTAAGAAAATTGAGAAAATCAATATTTCCAGAATAATTATATTTTCGAAATTATCCTAAATAATTACGAAGAATTACAAGAAACTCTAGATAAAATAAACTCTCCATTCCTTAAATTAAACTCCGCTTAATACTTAAGCATACACAGGTGTATCATATAATATGAGTAATATTATAAATTGTAGGTATATTTAAGCATATACAGTGAAAAAATTTAACACTGAAATTTAACAGAAAAAATTGGTTAATACGAAGTAAAACTGCTGTCTTGGCAAAATACTACGCAATTTTATATCTATTTACTTTTAATACGAAATAAAAATCACTTAACACGAACTCAGGTGTGTGTGTGTGTGTGTGTGTGTGTGTGTGTGTGTGTGTGTGTGTGTGTGTGTGTGTGTGTGTAGTCCAGCACATTATCGTATTTGAGTAATGTCGAAAATATTGATGTTTTTCTCGCATACGTGGTTTAACACGAAGAAGAATTTCAATACTCTCTTTGCTCATGTGTAAACATTTTCCTGTTCTGCATGTATATAAAATAAAGGAACTTTTATATAATAGACTCTTACATATAATAAGTTATTAAATTAAACACTAACTCAATTTAATGTGTTGCAAAGAAAAGAGTCCCTTTGGTGCCGAAATCTATTCTTCGCAACACATTACATAAAACAATTTTTATTTTCTTTTACCTTCATATCGAATGAATGTTAAATTTATCTCTCTAGAAAAAAAATTTAATTTTGATATTATTTTATGGTTTAACTGGATGAAATTGACAGAACATTATATGCAAAGATTTATGGATAGTTAATCTGGGTAGTTTTTAACCATTATCCGGAAACAAGGCAATACTTGTACATTAATTGGTTCTTCCTTCTCCTTGTACATTAATTGGTCTTCGCATGAACAAATAATTAATTCAATGCCTTTCATATCTATAAGACGATCACAAAAGCCTATCAGGCAGTGTGATTCTGAATTCGTTAATTATGTGAAAAAATACACTAATATCTAAAAAGACTATCTAAATGATACTCTAAAAACAATACATTTTCTGTATTACTATTCATTTTATGAACAATGCAGTGAAATACTTTAATCGATTAGAAACAGAAACAAAATATTTGTTTATTAGAAAATATATATGGAAAAGATAAAATATCATTTTAATATTTGAACAAGCTTAAAATTATATATATACAGTTATATGTGTGTGTTTTAATAAAAGTTTCTGAATTTCAGATATATGTAAATTTAATTATTTAAAATGGTAGTTATTCTCAGATTTACAAATACAAGCATACAACTTAAATATGAAATTCCAATACAAGGATTTACTCTGGAAAGGAAAATATCATAAATATATATTTCTGAGAAACATTACTTATATATTTGTACTTACTAATGCGTGATAATGTAAACTGAAAGTTGCGAAATGATATAAATTACTTCAAAGGAAGGTGAAAGTAACAAAAATTTTCAGCTGTGAACAAATAACAGTCTTTGAAATACTTAAGATATAAATTTGTTTATTCGAAATGGAAGTGTACTTAATGTTCTTAAATTGCAGTACTTTTAAACACGGTTTAGTTTTGTATCTAGTTAGAGAAAAATTATCTGTATTTGTATCCACATAGGAAGTAACTATGCAATTTGAATATTAAACAAATAAAGTTACGTGTAAACTCGACATGCGTTTGGGGAATTCGAGTAATAACTAGTGATTTGCAAACATTAACAACAAAAATGTTTAACTTAAAGTTGTCTTTGCCCAGTGACTTGTAGCACTTTTTTTCGTTAAAAGATATTCCAACGTTAATGTTATATATAGACTTCTCTAGCATATAAATAACTAATTTTTCGAATAATATTTTATTAAAGTAAGAATATAGTAGTATGAAAATTATATACACTAAATTAACAAAATTGAATTCAATAAAATTACTTGCATATAAAACTTTGTATTATAGAAGAAAAATGAACATATATTTTTTAAAAGCAAAAAAGAAAAAAAGAAAGTACCATCACCAAAAATACACGCACACTAATAAGAAGAGAATCTAATTTAATGAAAACAAGAAAAAAAAAATCAAAAAGATAAACCACAAAATATGCAACAGTACAAAACTATTATAATAGTGTAGGGTCGGAAGGTACGGAATGCATCTCTAAAACAATTAGTTTATTTATCTATCCACGGAACAATTCAGCTAGAAGTCTATCCTATCCTATCCTATCCTATCCTATCTCTCTCTCCTCTATCTTGAAAGCTTACACTATATATACATATAACAGTCTTAATTTGCATGTTTCCGTTCTCTTCTTCGGAAGGAGCTCTCTAATACAAATAATTGTTGAGGACTGAAAATTCCCCAAGAGGACCGTTAGTGACAAGGTCGCGGATAGATCCGTCACACTATGAATGAAAAAATTTGTAAACAAATGGGAGATGTATACCAAAAAAAGAAAATGAGCTGTAACATTTATAATTTCTGAATCTGG
>BMAW01114393.1:0-28666 GCA_019974015.1 Nephila pilipes
TTTTGCAACGTTTTTATGTATTTCACTTGGTGTGTGTGTGTGTGTGTCAGTGTGTCATCAAATTTTCGATCGTTAATTTAACCAACTTCCCATCAAGCTAGAGCTCTGAAACTTTGGCAAACGATCTTCCTCACCTGACAATGCAATATTTAGACATTTGTGATACGTTTTAACTAAAATTTCAAAAAAAAAAAATTTAATAAGGCAGTTTAACCCAACCACTTGGTGCGATTTCAAAAATTGCCAAACTTGGCGATTTTTTTTGGCTGAACGTTAAGTCCTCGAAGCGGACCACGGTAGCTACATTCGGCAAAATACCGCCAAATAATTCCTGTCACCAAGGGTGGTTGGGCTAAACTACATTCCAACCATTTAATTTACCGGATGAATTAATTAATTTTAGTTTTAACGTTTTTATGTATTTCACTTTGCGTGTGTCTGTCTGTGTCTGTATCAATGTGTCTATCAGTGTGTCTTCAAATTTTCGATCGTTAATTTAACCAACTTCCTATCAAGCTAGAGATCTGAAAGCTTGGAAATCGTTCTTACTCGCCTAAGATTGCAATATTTAGACATTTGCGACAAGTTTTAACTAATGTTTCAATATAAAAACGTTATTTTTAAAAATGTGGGTTTTTAACTCGAATTATTACTTATGGGATTAAGTTTTTCCTTGTAATTTAAAACTTAAAATAATATTTTCATTAAGTTTCCCCTTACATTTATACATAAAATAAAAAAAATATGTCACCAAGGGATTATAATCGAATTATTAACAGGGAAGAAAAACTTAGTCGGACATTTTTTTTTCTGAAAAAACACTTCAAATACTCTTTCATATATTTAATTTTAAGTTATCTAAACAATCAAAAACCCACTTGAGTTCCTTTTTATTTTTTCTGTAAAAAAAGTTGTTTTTTAATTATTGCGGCTTTTCAAGAGGGGAATCGAAGCATTTGAATACAAAACAAAATGTTATTAAAATGAAATGAATGTTATTAAAACGAAGAATACTAAATCTCTTCAAGCAAAACAGGTCCTTGATAATTTCATTTCAATGGCATTTAAGTAATATTTTAGCTAAATAATTTAACAGCTTACAGAATTTTTTGAATCAAAAATCTTTTTTTCGTAAAATTGACTTTTTTTTATGTGTTCCGTGTCCCTTTAACATAAGAAATGATTCAAAAAGTACATGTTTTTGACAACAGATCTCATTGATAAGGTAGATTAAGTATTACAATCTGTTAAGCAACGCTATTCTAAATTTCACAATAATTTGTAGGTAAAGTTTGATTTGGCAATTACATTTGCGGTCAAATCAAAATTTGATTGTTGCCGCGTCGAGCTATCATCGTCATTTTCTATCCAGTTTTAACACCTATAGGGCCTGGATTCATCATTATTTCATCAGAAACAGAGAAAAATCCAAACGAGTTGTTTAGTAAAATCTTCTCCAAAAAAAGGCGAAGATGGTCTCATCGGCTGAAAAATTTATGGAGATAGTTTGGAGGGGGGATACGAAGGGCTTAGAGGGGAAGGTACTCAAGGATTTTTTTGTATTACAGGAAACCAATGAAAGAAATACAGTTAAATTGCTCCATTATCATTTTCTCTTCTTAACACGGATACTTTCTGAACCAACCTCATACTGCAATCTTCATTATTCACGTGACGTTATTAAGTTGGAACTAGACTTGAACTAACAGACTAGTGTCCAAAAGGATAGAAGTGAGTTAAGAAAATGGTTCCCATAAAAATAAATAAAAATTATTTTTCTTAACTTCTTACTATCTGTACTTAAATAAAAAAAGAAATTAATTTAATTTGCGTTATGATCCCAAAAAGTAATCAATCGAAATAGAATAATCTATATATTACAGTATTCTTTTGTTTAACTTCTAAAAAACTGAACTATTTTAAGCGTAATGTTTTCAAAAAATATTTAAATTTTAGCGTTAGAACAAATGAAAAAAAAAAAATTGGATTATGGAATTTATAAAAAAGAATTCTAGACATTTCATTTCAACTTTTAGCTTAGAGAAATGCGAATAAACAAAATTTATTTGCTTAATGCTAAAAAGTTAAATTGAAATAAATGAAGATTTATTATTCATAGTTGTAGAAATTTCACATTAATAGAATAGGAATTGAATTATTCATGGTTTTTAATAACAAATGTATATCAGGTTATTAAAAATGAAAAAATACAATGTAATTATGTATTATTTTCCAATTATGTTTAAAAAGTAGGAAATATTCTTTGATAAATCATTGAAAAGCATTTATATAAACAGTTCAGTTATAAAAGAAAATATTTGTAAAATAATCGAAAAAGAAGCTTCAATTTAGAAAACACTGGTCTTTCCCCATCTTGGTATAAGATCAATAATTGTTTAAATTACCAAAAAGTTTTGAAAATAATAATTCATTAACAGATAACTATTATTATTTAAAAGAACCCCTTTTTTAATCTGTAAAACAAATAATTTTTTATTGAAACTGTGTGTCTTTTTTTCTTACATATGAAATTAGATGGGAAAAAATTAACCGATTTCCGGTGTGAGAGAAACCTTTACTATTTCTAACTATATATTTAAATCTTTTTTTCAACACCTTTAAAATATGAAAGACTCCAAAATACATATTTCAGTATAAATGTTTTTTTTTTTTTCATGCTTACAAAACGACATGGTTTAATCACATTAGAAGCACTTCGAAAAGAAATTTTAAGGCTTCGTAACAAAAATTAGATGCAGCAGTTTAACCAGTTTTTGACAAAATGATTCAAATGGACTATAAGACAAAGAAAATTTATTGAAATTTTATTAATTTGGGTAGATTACTACTATTGGTATAAAATATTGCTCCAAATAATAAAACATACCAGTTAAATGATCCATACATCAACCCTTTTCAGTCGTTGCCGGAAATTGGACTAAATCAATGCCAGTAGCTAAAATTGACTACAACAATATTCTGAATACGAAAATAATACGACGAACGATAAACCAGAATTATATCTATGGGACTACAATCTTCATCACATTACAGTTACGAAAATAATTAATATAAAATAGTAAACGATTTATTCAAACAAATATAATGAATAGCAAATATAGGGAAAATATAAAATAAATTTACTATCAGAATTTTCAGCGGCAAGTAAACATGTATTTCTTGCTAATTTTTGAGAATAATTTGGTATATAAACTGGAATTTAAGTTTTTAGAAGAAAATGAGGTAAGAAAATTATGCTTCCAACTTAGCCAGCTAAAAGTTCAACGAACTTAAAATCTGGAACTGTCTCTAGTTATGTGGAGATATAGCATATCTATTTTTTCAACTTCTTTTTCGTGTGTGTCTAGGATAATAAAATCTGGCGAGTTACGCCATTTGAGAAGAATCTAAAAGAGGAGAGAGAGGATCTCTGAAAAGAATCTTTCTATTTCCATATTTTTCTACCTCAAGATCTAAAGCATTCTCTATTTTTCTGGTCTAAACTAGGACATTTGTTTTATGAAATTGCTAGATCGGCTTATAACAGCCGTTACCGATAAAAGAAAAAATGTGACTTTTTTTTATAGTGTTAAAACGTCATTTTTTAAAAAAGGAAAGAATTTTTTTTTTCTTTGCGATAAAGCGGATAACCCTTTGATTGTTTTCCACTTAAGATTAATTTTTAATTACTTAATGTATTTTTAAATGCTCCAATCTTGCTTAACTGATTAATGAAAAGTATTTTAAGCTTAAAAACATTCTGTTTTCAGTTTCTTAAAATTTAATATACTTAAATACTTTTGGAAATAACTTCGTTTGGGCCAAAGGTCTTTAGCCCTCTTGTTGCAAAAAGCTCTTGTATTGCTTCACAGTATGACATTAATAACCAATCAAAATCCCACCTGGGTTATATGTGTATGCAGTAGCTACGGTAGCTTAGTGGTGATGGTCGTGGACTCGCGGTCAGTTATTTTCGTAGTGTCGTGGGTTCGAACCTTAGTGTCACTAAAGACACGCTAAGTAGCAGAGCTGAAGATCAACGACTATTTTCAAGAACAACACCAGAAGTTAAAAAGCCTTTTTAATTAGCCCGAATGAGCCATCCCTTTCAATCTGATTGGTATAGGTGCAACAAAAGCGACCGGTCAACTTTTCTTCGGAAACACTGGTCTAGGGTTCAAAACAGCTGGTGGCTCTCCAAGGTTAGATCAACTACGGTTTCTTCCTCTAGGGGATAGAAATTCACCCGCAACCGGTTTGTAACCCAGGTCTTGAATATTAGATGGCAGCACAGCCTAGAACTACTGATTGCATATGCCCTCGACGAAAAACACCACTGTAGGTCTAACTAAGTCAACTGCATATAAATCACAACTAGTGATATTCCGGCTATAGCGCACATGTCGACGAGGCCCGTCACTCAACACAAGACAGCCAATAACTCAAATGAAAACTGTCCCAAGCAGAACTAAATTCTATAGGGAGGGGATGAATATCATTTGCAGTAATAGCTGAAAAAAGCAGCCTACTCAACAAATACCAATGTTATTCTCCGTATCATCACGAGGATACTGGAGGGGGAGTATGCAGCGATTCTCTTCAACAACAAAACCAAAAGTTAAAACGCTTTATTAACTAACCCGAATGAGACGTCTTTTTCTGCCTGATTGGTATAGGAGTAGCAAAAAGCGACCGGTCAACTTTTCTTCGGATTAGAAACGCCACTGGCCCTTCAAGATCAACAATTCTCCCTCCTCCCCTTCCTCCACGGGGTTGGAAAATCACGTACACCAAAGATATAAGTTAAATCTGTTCGAGGGCCATGTCCTCCCTCTGGCATTATGTGAAAGTTTGGTGATGAAGATGCCCTCTCAGTTGTCGTCTTCTTTCCCGACCGAGACTCAAAATTATGAGATTCATCACCAATAGCCCTCATATTACTTCTCGGTGTAACGTTAGTAAACATTCACACCATATTGTATCTTTAAAAAATATTTCTTAGATATGTACGCTGGAAATTTGAAAATTATGCCAAGTCTTTTTAATTATCTTGTTTACGAAATAGGAAGATCACTTAATATTTTATGGTCAGCTGTTTATATTCAGAGATGTATTATCCGGTAAACAGGATATTATATAAAAAAAATTCTCTGTTATTGATTTATTCTGATATAATACTAATACATGTCTCCTTTCTTCCAAAATTCCTCTGAAAGTGAGCTCCAGATTCTAACCAAATGCCCTGGAATGTGGAATAGGATGTATAGTAATACCATTTTATTAAGCTTGGTGTAAACCTATTTTATTAAGACGTAATCCAGAAATTAGTTAACGGATGTATTGGACACTTTACCGGTATCTTAGTACTGAGAAGTTTTCTATGAGACTTCCATTTATCGACCATTTTGAATCTTATTTGAAGTATTTTTTACTCTAGGGAATTACTACTAAACCTCTTAAATTTAAGATTATAATATTTATTTTAAAGCTATAAAAAATTTAAAACAATGAATTTTTAATCTAAATACACTATTATACCTATTTTTTAAAGTATTTACGTGTCTTAGAGGTCGGAAAATATACGAACGAATAATTAAAATAGACAGAAAAAATATTTCAAGGATGGAAAAAAAATGCATTTTCAATAAATGCAACTGACTAGACTTGGAAAAAGATGATTGAAAATCTGTAGGATTAATAATATATTCATAAATTCAAAATGGTGGATATAAATCTACAGTATTTTTTACTAGTACAAAATTTAATCCAAAACAAACACGCACAAGTTGTTTACTTAAGTATCCAAACGTTTAAATTTAATTTTGAGTTTTACATTCAACTATTAAATTTATTGATTTTGTTTTCGAAACAAAAGCAGGTAATCTGGAATGTTTTTAAAATATATAACTAGGTTTCCTTGTCATATATTTTTAAAAAATTGTGTATTCTCAAAATGTTTTCGGAGTATAATTTTGGAGTGAAAAAAAGCAATTATATCTTCAAAATGTAAACTCAGAATATGCTAACACTGTAAAAGACGGAAATTTTGTAGTATCAATTTTAATTGTGATGTAAAATCACATGAATAGTATCACATTTAAATTTATAAGCTTTTCCTTTCAATTTTAGTCATGCTTTCAATTTTATATAAAATTGATTTTTCCCATTTTGTACTTGAATGCTCTGGCTCAGAGCTTCATTGAACAGCTTCTTTTCAACCCCACCCCCGGGGGGTTCCCCCCCCCCCAAAAAAAGTGTTTTTTTTTTCTTTTTCTTTTTCTTTTTTCTTCTTTGAAAAGAAATCTTTTTTGTTGCGAGTAAATAGCGATAAACAGCTTTCTGAATCATCGACTCGTTGCTGTTTTTGTTCCATCGAAAGCAATCGCGGCACCCACTTGGAAAAACCTTTTTCAGTAAATACACTTCCATATGATATCTGTGTCATCTCAGCAATCTCACGGAGCTTCACTTTACGATCTTTCATTATAATTTTTGTCACTTCACTCACATTTTCCGGTGTAACGGCTTCCACAGGTCTACCCGAGCGTTCCGCGTCATTTGTGTCTGTACGACCACGTTTAAACTCGGCAAACCACCGACAAATCGTTGCTTTTGATGGACAAGAGTTCGGGTAACATTTTTCAATCCATTGTTTCGCTTGCACGGTGTTTTTACCCATTAAAAAACAATTTTTTACACGAAACTCGGTTTTTTCCATTTTTTAAACAAACTACAAAACGACTTTACTCCAACCTCGATAACTCAGCTGTTTCTGGTCCGATCGACTTAAAATTTTGACACGTTTCAAGCAAAGGTTCGTACTCTAGAAAGACCTGGTTACTGGTTTACTACGAGCGCCATCTCTGGGTTAGTCTCGGGAGTTATTGATCGATGTGTTATAAGTGCAACAATTGACATGGTTTCAGCTGCATTCATTTTTATAACTATTAAAATATGGTATCCGGAGCCCTCGTATAAAATTTAGCTTATCAAAATTTGGATGTAACAATTATCTTAATTATAAATCATCCGTCTATTCTTGTAACTCGTTAAAATTCTTACCAGCATAGAAAGCATTAACCATATATGCCTCACGAATACCTATTTACAACTTATTCTTTCTATAAAATACCCTGTATTTTGAAACAAATTCCAAAAATTAAATAAAAAATCAGTCAATTTAGGGTACTTATCTATTAAAGCGGCGCCCGCCAAATTAAGAATACGCCAATGTCGCCAAGCTAGTTAAAAGCGCCAAGTAAACGGAGTACGAAATTGAAATGTAGGAAAACAAATAACACACCAACAAATATTATAAAACTTTTTTAAATAATATTTTTATTTAATAGTCTTTTATATGTTTAGTGATAAATCTCAACCCAATAAGTACTATAAAAATTTAGATGTTTGATATCAATATTAACATAACTTTTAGAACATCAATCTACATAAAAGGCCATATTTCCGTAATTGCGTTCACTATTTTATAGAAAGCAATTTTTTTTTTTCGCATTATATTTCCTCCACATAAATTCTGCCACATACGATTCTAGATGATACCGAGCCGTGCCGCGCTGTTTCTTGTTATGCCACTTCGCGGAACCCCACATTCTTTCAACATTTTGAGTGTGAACTCCCGTTGACGGATTTACAAAATTGTACTTATGGTTCACCGTGAAATTTGTATCCATTTCGCTGTTTGGTAAATTGAAAATTGTTAACGACATTTTCAAAGGCAACAAAACAGATATTTAAAAAAAAAAATACGAATTCTGTAACGTTAACAGGCAAGCGATATTTTACTAAAATGGTGAAGTGCTGTTTCTTTAGGACTGCAACCTTAAGAGTTTACGACCAAACATGGCGATAAATCTCACTCTAAGCGATTTTACGTCTACATCCGAAATCGTAATGTGGCGGACGCCGCTTTAATGGACAAATACCCAATTGAGTTTAGTTATTATTACATAAGGCAACACTGTAAGCTTCCCAAATGAATCGATGTAGATTGCTAAAATGGCGTGTTCGAATGATTTACTTTCTAAAGAAACATTTCTCTCTCTCGTATTGGTGGGTGTGGCTAAGGAATGTATAGACCAGCATAATGCATTTAGTTATTAATTTCCATGAAAGGGGGAAATTCAGTTTTTCGTCCATTATTTTTATTAGTTTCAGAAGACAAACTTGACTTGAGTTTTTTTTTCTTGTAACAGATTTCTTAATCTACTTTAATTGCTAAAATGTCATAGAAACTTTTCCATTGATATTTCTGCCAAAGCCCCTTTTACTTTACGCATATATCAGAGAAGAACTAAATTTTTTCAAAAAAAAATTGTTAGTTGAGAAAAAAAAAATATTAAGAAAATTTACGAAATGCTTATATAATTCGAAACGTTAGGTATAAATTGTTGTCATGAACACACAGAGTTCAAAACATAAAACAAATCCACCTCTGAAACCAATAGTATTCACTAACAAATATCTTTTAAGCAATATGATAATCAACTGATCTTGATATTGTTATATATTTTCATCAGTAGTTATTTAATGTTTCCAAGAATTTTATTCGTAATTTTTGTTTCTTTGTTCAATTAAAAGTTTGCTAAAAGAATAATGGGCTTCATTTTTTTGTTTACTATTTTGATTGTTAAAAATAAAATCTTTTCAAATTGTGGCGCAATCCTACTACCCGGACTTGTCTTTCATATTAAACGTTAGTCTAATCAAAAATTTAAATTCCAACTTAAGTTCAGGCTCAGATAAAATAATTGAAATAGTCATAAGCCAACAGATCAAGAATCTAATTCATTACGTTTCAAAATGTCTCTTATTAATTCTTAGTTAGAGGAATGCTCGCCACCACTCAGTCACACACATAGATCTAATTCCGTTGCCCTGAGTGCTAACAACTTCAAGAATACATCAAATAATACGCTTGCCGGAGCACGATCCAAGTAATTACTTCAAACAATAATTCGACCAGACAACGTTGGATTCTGTCACAAAAAATCGAGAGGACATGCAAGAAAAGTCCTCGTATTTCACATTAGCAATATTTTATTAACGGAACTCTTTTTCTACCTCTCAAATTCAATTTATTTTCTATCTCTATTATATGACTTAATTACATCTATTCACTCCGATTCAAACGTTTAGAGAATAAATACGTTTCATTTGGTTGGAAAGCAGTTGGAAATTTAAAAGTAAAATCAAGAAGAAATCCTAGTTGTTGATTAAGGGAAATTTCGTGAATAGCACATGTTACAAAATGACAAATTAAGTGTGCAATACCAAACAGCTACAGAAAAAATAACAAAAATAGCAAAATGCAACATTATTTCGTAAATGTTCTAAATCCCACATACTTCCAAATTCATATATTATATGCTGCTTACTACGATTTTGAATTCAATAAATTGTATAGAAATTGTTTATACACACACATATATATACGAGCATACACACACAGATATATATATAGTACATTTTCTATTCAATTTATTGAATTCAAAATCATAGTAACGTTTTACTCAAAGAAAAATACCGAGTCATGGTAAATGAAAAATTTCTATGGCTTTCGAGGTAATGAAAGCAAAAAATATTTGAAAATAGATTACATAAAATAATATATGAATGTGGGTTATAATAATATATTACAGAGTGAGAATTCTTATACTAATTCAGCAGAAACAAAAAGAAAAAATTATGCTTCTTTACAATCCCATTACGATAAAAATAAATTTTATTTCGCGTACTTTATCAGAAACATTGTAGAAAAGTACGCATGCTTTGAAACAGCAACTATTTTCGAAGCAAATACTTCGAACAGTGCTCATTCCAAAAGAAAATTATTTGTTCATGCCTTTTTACATATTGTACCAACACTGATTTGACCAATATTTAGCTGTAAATTCGTAAGTTTCTTGATAAATTTGTTACATTTAACTAAATTTAAGAAAAAACTAAATGAGTGAATGATAGTATTTTAAAGGCACAAGTTTTAGATGTGGCCATGTTGCGCCAAACAAGGTAAACCTGAGATCGAGATGTTTGAAAAAATTGAAAAAAGATAAAAACTGGTTGAAAAGAAGGAGGGTCGAAAATAGAGAAGGAACGCTGGAATATCAGGATGGGGCCCATCATCCGTATTTACCATATACAGTAAATCTCATGAGAAAGAAAAAGATCGCTAGGGTGCCTTGGGACCTAAATCGTGCCTACCTAAAGAAGGCAAGTCCCTGGGTTTCCCCAACATGGAGAACCCTTCCCCTAATATAATCCCTAGGGCCTGGGGGCTTCATTATACCCCCAGGGTACTAGGTACCCATTTTAGTCGCCCCTTGTGACATGAATGAGTTACAGTGGGACTATTCTTTCACACCCAGTCATCACATGAATTAAATAACTAAAGGAAAGTTTGTCGCATGATTATTAACCTGAAGCATTATAATTCTTTGAAGGACAAATTACATTTTCCAATAACATCATTCCTACACAATTTCAAAAATAATTATTCCTCAGTAATATTAGTGAGATCAAAAATTTGTTATTGTGAGCCATGTATGTGGAATGCCTTTAATAATATGAGTATAGGAAAATTGTAAGCCGATACCATCTACTCTTTTCTCTGAACTTGACTTCCTACGCATGAACTTAGACGGGAAACTCTTCCTGCAGCTCATATCCTCTATACATTAAGTAAATGTCAAAGCAATGAAGATATGAATCCTACAAGATTCTTCTATTTATATACCTGTAAAGCTCCTAGTATGGGAGGATTAGTGCATTAATAACATTATTCCACGAAAGCTCAATGTCATCATTGCGTTATTTTAAATTACTTGAATTATTTTTAGTCTGCGTTATACGATAATAGCTCAGATATTGAATCAGAATTTCGACTATGTATACCATTAGAATAAATTCCGTTGTAAAATGGATTAAATTGTGTAATACATTCAGCTGAATATGAATACACTTAATATTGAATTATGTCTTTGAGAGAAAAACTTCGGTTGTTATTTATAATATGCTTATTGCAATTGAAAAATAATAGAGAAATCCAATGTGAATAAATTAACTGTTGTTGTTGTTTGTGTGAATTCGAAGAACAGGTACAAAAAAAAGTTTTCTTGAAAATTTTTCATATTTTTATAACTTCTTAGATATATTTTAATAACTTATTTTTCAAAAACTATGTTTTTTATAAATTTTATATGCTTTCTGTTATTGCTGAAATAAAACTTTAAAATTACCAGAGTAATTAAATCTGAAATTGTATATATTTAAGTTTTAAAAATGAATTGTCGGTAACTTCTTATAAAAATATAGCCTTTTGTATAAATTATATTCTTCAAAACATTTGATGAAATTTTAATTTCCAAGCTTTTAGAAATTGAGTATTTTTATGACCGGAAAAAATAATAAATCATGAAAAGAGTAATCAAAATTAGTTTTCTGATTAGTAATTTAAAAAATGCTATTTGTATACTTATTTATTTAAAAAACATATTTCGGAATCTGAAACTCTGTTTAATATTAAAGAGTTCTTTAAAAGTAATATATATATATAAATAATATTAACGCTCATCTAATTAATTTTTACTTAACATTTATTTTTAACTAAATAATTTGAACTCTTACTTTATTATAAGAAAATACACTCAAATAAAAAAAATTGAAAATAGCATAGTTATTAAAAGTGAATAAAATCCTTTCAGGAAATATAAACATGAACAAAAGTGCACATTATTAAAAATTCGAAAGTTTATGCTTTTTTTTTTCATTTTGAAAAAAAAATGATTTATTTTTATTTTCTTCTATGCATTTTAATCCTTTTCCAGCTAGACATATAGATATATATATATGGGGGGATATGAAAAGTGCGGAAGTGAAGTGAACTTTTTGTCTTATAACTGAATAACCTCCGCGGAATCACTTGAAAGTCAGAGAGATATTTTGCTAAATAATATTATTGTTCATCGTCATATATGTAATTGTTGAGTTAATTTGAGTTTGGACATAAATACTTCAGACATAGGATGATTCTTAACTTTTAGAATTGTTTAAATTTTTAATTTTAATTTTAAATTTTAAATTAAATTTTTAGACTTGGATAAAATTGACAACTTCTGTTTCTATTAATTAATTATGTAATTCACTTCAAAAACTAAAAGACCACTGTTAATTTACCTCTTAACCTGAAAATGTAATAAATTTGTCTAGTTAAATAAAAGAGGTGTTTCAGATCTTGTATTTTGCGCTGAACCTGGCATTTCCAGAAAAACAATGGGAAATTACACGGTTTATGTCCCAACTACGTCAATTGAATACCAAATTGAAACCTAATTATCTTAAGTAAACGATTAGGTAAACTTTAGGGAGAAAAATTGAGCATTTAAAGATTTGAAATCGTTCCTCTGCATGAATTTAACTTTTAAATTGATTGTGAAGTTATAAAAATGTAATTTGAAATTTAAAAGACCTTTTTCAAACAGGTAATTTTATAAGTCACCAAAGGGGTTAATGTTTCAGTCAATGACAAAATGGTCACACAACCACTTTTCAAAATTTTATCCCAAAAGTTTTTGCGGATATGTTTACTGCCTGCTTTCACCAGTAAGGAATTTAATTTTGAAAAAAATGCATAAAAAGTTTTGTAGTAGAAAATTTTGCATACATATATGTTTAGTGCCTATAACCACTACTAATTAACTTAGTTTCCAAAAATATATATTATAATAATTTTTTTTCTAAATTTATTATAAGACTGAAATAAACATATATAAAAATTAATTCATTATAAGGCACCATTAATGACATATAGATTCAAATATATTCAGTTTAATAATTTATTGTTAGCTTTAATTTTAATATCTGAAAGAAATATTATTTTCCACTTCAGTTTTATAATTTAATTCTAATATTTAATTATGTAATTAATAATTATTTTCTAAAAAGTAGCATCTCTGTTCTTCGCAACCCGTTGCATAGAACATTTTATTTTTATCTTCTTTTTTTTTTTTATTTTCACTAATTACTTTTTTTTTCCACTGTGAGTTACTTTAACTCCTTATTAAATTATGTATTTTAAAACGTTCAAAAAAAACTTTCACGTAAAACACACATGTTTCAATAGTCCTTAATATGAGTATATGATAAGACTATTTAAATAGTGGCAATAGTTTTTGGTCCACCGCACAGTAAAAATTGTATTTAAAAAATTACATAATACCGATAGAGGGAAGAAAAAAGAAAAAAAATTCGAATGTTACTCCTAATATCTCTATACCCATATACTAATTGGAAAAATTCGTATTGCGGCTTTCACCTCTCATTTAATGATCGCGTAGGAAAAAGACTTTTACAGAATTCTTCGGTGAAATGGAGTATGTTTTTAGTTTCCAGAGAGATAGCGAAAAGACAACAATCTCTCTCTGAAACAAACTCTTAAAAGTTAATAAATGGACAACAAAAATTTTCTGAACAATTCATTCCTTCTATTCAAGTGATAAGCTACACTTAAACTTCACTTCGTAACCAAACATCACCTGGGATACTGAAAAAACACTAAAAAAAAACCCATCGTTAAGTAAATGCACGCAACATGTTAAAAAAACAGAAGTGTTCCATTAAGGGAAAAAAATGAAATTTCGCTATCGTTCAGCTAACGGTTGTAGTTTTTATATTTTTCATTTAAAACGAATTAAATGATAAATATTAGATTTATGTCGTACTAAAGAACTGCTTTTTAATGATTACATATTTATTTATAAAGATTGCAGATGTGTAGCGTGACGCTGCGCCTTAAGTTGTTTTGATACTTGTTTTTCTATTCAGTCATAATCAGTTATCAGCTGAGTCATTTAGTTTAAAGTAAATGTGCATTTCCAATTTCTCTACATAAAATATATTTTAAAATGATAAGCATTATTTTTAGTTTTTCTGTTTAAAATATGCTTTTCCGCAGAAAAAAAATATTTTTCAGCAACAAAAATATTTGTAAGTGCAATAAAGATAAGCATTTCATACGAATTTAGAAGTAAAAGTTTTTGAAAAACTTCCTTTAATTATTTTGAGGAAGTCTTATTTGAACGACTTCCTCTTAATAATTTAATTGAAAAACAAATTAGTTTATTTGAAAATGTATTTCATTCAGAAAACTCATAAAAATATACAAGTATCTTAAAAATATTAAAACTTGTCTCAAAATTTAATATATTTATTTGAAAATATATTAAATATGTTAAAATGAATTTCCTTCCCCTCTAATTTTATATTCAAAATTAATAAAGGAACATAATTTTCATGGTGCATAATTAGCCACCAAAAGGATTATTATTTTAGTCAATCAGAAAATGTCGAAGCTGACCACTTTTCAAAATATTATCATTAAAGATTTTGTGCATATATTATAAGCCTAATTTCTTCAGTAATGAGCTTAATATTCAAAAATATGTCTATAAAATGCTCCTAAATTTTTTCATCGTGAAAGTTTTTACATATAAGTTTGATACCTACTTTAACTAGACCTGAAAGTAATTTTAAAAAATTTACCGTAATTAATTTCCCCTGAGTATTTTTATTGGATTGAAATAGAACATACATGAAAATTAAGGCTCCCGTCTACCCGCCATTTTGATTTCATCAGCTTAATGTTAATCCTATGGAATTTCGACTTGAATTCTCACATCTTTTCTATTTGATCTATATGAATGCAATAAAGTGCATCTGAAAAGGCAAAAAATAATGAATGCTTCTGTGGAATTACTTTTTTTCATCGATTCTTAAAAATATTTGAAAATATTCTTTAAAGACCGGAAAACTCAAAAACGAATAATTAAAATAAGAATAAAAATATTTTTTAAAAGCCTTAGGAAAAAAGTAATTCCGCGGAAGCATTGGTTATTTTTTGCTCTTTCAAATGCACTTTACTGCATTCAACTAGTTCAAATAATAAAGATGTGAGAATTAAAGTCAAAATTCCATAGGATTAACATTAAGCTGACGAAATCAAAATGGCGGGTGGACGGGAGCCTTAAGGATCCTTTCTACCCACCATTTGATTTCGTAGACGCAATGTTAATCCTATGGAATCTCTCTCTTTTACAGTCCTCAAATCTTAACTATTTTATTTATTTGAATGCAAAAACGTGCATTTGAAAGAGCAAAAATGATGAAGGTTTCTGCGGTTTCTCTTCTTTCTTCTATTTTGAAAAATATTTTAGAATATTTTTAAAGACCGGAAAATCTACAAGCGAATCATTAAAATAAAGGTAAAAATATTTTTAAAAATCGGAGTTTAAAATGTAATTCTACAAAATTCTTAATTTTTTTTCTCCTTTCTGATCTTTTTTTTTTTCATTCAAACAGATAAAAGGGGGGGGGGGTTGAGAACGGTAGTAGAAATTACATGCGATAAACATTACATTCATGAAAAAAAAAATGGATGGAAAAAGGAAGACTTCAGGCTCCCGTTCCTGAAAAGTTTCGAACTACTTCCTTTTAATATGTCTTCCTTCTTTGAATGTTTTAGAGTCAAATGATTTTAATATTTATTTACCATTATTGAGCAACAAAGGGTTTTTTACATAGATCACATAATATTATAAATTAAATTAAAAGAAACTCTACTTAATGCATTCAAAAAAGGGGTCGATTTGTTGGTAAAATCTGTTCTTAACGCATTGGGTTAAATAAATGTTCTTTTTATTATTTCATATTGTCTCTTATGCATGCTACTATTGAGTGAAACTATCACTGATGCTATGAATATTTAACTATACAGGGTGTTTAGAAACTCATAGGAAAACATTTCTAACATTTAATTTTCTATCAAATAATGTTTAAACATTTAAGCATTATTTGATAGAAAACATCGAAACAAGCGAATTTCAATCCAAAATGCAGAGGAAAAGCGAAAGTGGTGAGCCACTGGACGGCTCTGTAATGGAAGGCGTAAAGCGCGAGTTTTTTTACACATCGTCATTTCTACCATATATTTCAGGAGGCATAGTCCTCACGCTTTATTCTTTCTTTTACAGTGACGTCTAATGGTTCACAGCTTGCTCTCCGCCTGTGTATTAAATGGAGAAAATTGCTTGTTTAGATAAATTTTTGCTCATAAGTTTCGAAACTCCCTGAATTCCTATACATATAAATAAAATATTAATTAGTGTTAAAGGTGATTCTGATTATTAGAATACAGAATTCTTATGAAACACTGACCATAAGAAAATCTGCAATAATATTCAAAATATTATTTATGCACATTTATGTCATTAAAGAAATTTGTTTCTATTTTTCAGACTTTTATCTTTTATAAAATCTTTTTTTCATAAAAGCAAAAATACTTATGTTTTCTTTTTCATCTTGTTCCTTTTTAAAACACTTTCTCTCTAAGGTGGTCCTCCATTAGTAGGTTTTGAATGTTTCCCTGGAGGATTCTTGGAGACATTGTGGTGGATATTTGAGATCTACTTCTTTTGGATTTGAGATTTTGACATATATTTCTTTTTATATTTCAAAAATATTCTTATTTAGACCTTTACTCTATTAAAAAGATTAAATGATTTTTGCTCTGTCTCATTTTTAACAAATTTCTGGAGTTTTTTGGATCTTAGAGCACTTTTGAACCTTAAAATCTTGATCATAGGAGCTTTTAAACTTTTTAGAGTATTAAGATTTTTAATTTTCAGATCTATTAATTTTTGAATACAAATCCACCACACAATATTAAGACTACAAAGTCAGCTAGTTGATAGTCTAGTTATAATGAATATAATGATAGTTTACATGTACATATATATTTTCGTTTCATTTTATTCAAAACTTTTACTTCTAAACTCTACACTTTTCATGCTGTATTCTCTAAATTCCTTATTTATATTCATTGACAATATTACAAATTTATGAGAAATCTGGTTTATATTGATTATTAAAATTATGTCCATTCGTAATTTCACACTTGCTCATATGATATGCCATATGATATATGACTTATGGTTTTTGATTTTTTGAATGATTTTATTGATCAAAGTTGAATGTTATATCTAATTTTAAGCTGAAGTTACAATATTTGTACAATTGTGGGTTCAAGAATGTTTTATATGTTTTAAATGCTTTTAATATGAACGTCTGTCTTTATTGTTTTCTTGCTGCATATTCTATTTTAGTTTACTTTGTAGAGTAGTTCAAATTTTTCTTTGCAAGATGCATTGGGCGAGGGTTTATACTATATAAAACGTGCTTATCCCCACAATTCAGTCTCCAAATTAAATGTGCATGTTTTTTGCTAGACATTCAATCTTTTATTCCTTTTTCTATAAAGACTATTTTCTTTTATTTTATAATTTCCTTTGTCGATTGTTCTGTTCTATGTTATCGTTATGTTATTTAATTATTTATGTTAATTATTAATATTTATCTATATTATTGTTATTTAATTTTCAATTTATTTATTTTCATATTAAACAACACGCACATATATATACAACCAGTTTTTCTTCTAAGCTTTCCTCTAAAAGGATAAATTTCACTAAATTCTTAAATCTGGTTATTTTACATTCATAAATTCTGGTTGAATTCTTCTTAGTAAAGATTTTTTTTTTACTTGCAAAATTAAACGCAATTTTTTTTTTCGCAAGAATTAGTAAATGCATTTTTGGAGATATTTCTGCCATATTTTGTATAACAGTATGACATCCATTTAAATTATTCATTGATAATGAATAAATGTACTTTATTTTTAATGTTAAATTAAAAATAATTGAATTTAGTTTTATAAATAAATATTATTTATGTTTAAAGTTCAATGTTTACTAACGAACATAAGATTTCAAAAACAATATGAAGCAAAGTAATTTATTAGAATAAAGAAAAATTATATCAGAGTAATAAATTATAATATTTATAATTTATTATAAATATTATAATTTATTACTCTGTAAATAAATTATTTATGTTTTACATTTCCAGTAAAACAGATGTTAAGTAGCAAAAGGTTCTGAATTCACAGATTGATTTTATTAAAAAATATATGGAGTAGCATTTATACATTAAAAAAAGAGTGCAACGTTAAATTTCTGCTGCTTATTAAAAAGTAAAAATATATAATCACACATTTTGTTCTGAAATTTAAAAATAGAGGCTCATTTAAAACAATTATAATTTTTCTTTGATTATTACTTTATTTTTGCATCAAATGCCATTATTTTATTCTTATTTATAATTAGTTATTATATTTAAAATAACTAATTGAAATTCAAATATTTAGTGTTTAAAGATATTTACCCAGGAAAAATTATTATATTTATTACTTTCCATATATTAATACATTCACTATTTAAAAAAAACGAAAAATAAAACAGGTCAACAAAATACTGATACATTAATAAGCAAAGTTATGTCCTTTAATCAGAATTTATTATTTAAAAAATTAAAAATAAATTTTTATTCTAAATTAATTTTTGTCATATGTTGTAAGTTAAATTGGAGTAATTACTTTATATTCAACATTGACAAAGTTTAAGGTAAATAGTTATAATCTGAAAAAATATATAAATATTTCTTATCATTAAAATTTTATTTTAATTATCTTTCTATTCTATAGCTGTGACATTTAAACTTACAAGCCGTATGTATTAGCAATTCTAATGGTAAATAGAACATAATCTTACCTCTCAGTGAAAGATAGTAAAAATATGACACAACAGAGCAGAATTCCGTCCAGATTTTGTTTTTCTGTTGGACACTCGCACGTATGAATTTCTGTACGGGAACTTTTTCTGTTCTCCGGTGAAGGGAGCTTTTCACTGATATTGGAAGACTGACTGCCATCTGCGCTTGCTCTGTGAAATGCTTCTGACGTCATTCTGGATTTGCTCTTTTAACACTTATATTCAAAACTCTAGTATTACGATGAAAGATATTTTCTCAAATCAAAAGTATTCAAACACTTTCCAGTATCTCTTCTCGCTCCGTTTTTAGCTATATTGCAAGATGTCAAAGTGCTCTCTCAACCTGTTGATAGTATTATTCTAACAATTATCAATATAAATAAATTATCGTCATTATTTTTGTAGAAATAGAGCTACGTCTTTAATTTATTAATGTACCTAAAAACTAATTGTTTTAAATTTTAGAGGTTGTAAAAGAAAACCATTACAAATGTGGCCAAAATTTTAACATACACTGATTATATTATTTGATTTAAAAACTCAGGGAAACCATTAAATGATTTCGGGATTCTGAAAGATTTCTTAAAGAAATAATCGAAAGCTTATTACGTTAATAACTTTTTTGAAAAAAATTTTTAAATAATCCAGAAAAGATCAACTATATAAAATGTTATTGAATGTTTCGAATGTTCGAGCACAACTTTGACTCAAAGTAAATCAATAATAACAAATATTAAGTTTCTTAGCTCCATGAAAGAAACTTGTTACTCATCAACCTTCCGAATCTCAAGTAATATTCCTTCCGAGACCGCGGATGATAGAGAAGATGAGGCGAGAGTGCCGAGTTCCCGCTCTTCTCCGAATTCCACGCTGCTGCTACGGCGCCATCTGGCGAGGAATACTTTTCTGGTATCTTTATGTGCATAGGTGCTTTATTTTCAACCTTATTTTTTTCCCGCTACGAATGAATCTGTTCATCACAAGAAGCCAAGTTTCCGTTCTGTATACATGTCTGAGAATACATTAAGTATAAAAGTTCCAAGCATTGTTTGAATGAAAAGTTAAATATTTCAAATGTCTCTTAAAGTAAAACCTTATAAACTTGAATATTAAATTTTTATAAATGTTGAATTTAAGTTTGTTCAAAGTGCTCAGTTAAGTTTCATTTTCTTAAAAAAAAATTCTTGAATAACTAAAGGAGAAGAGTTAGTTTCATTAAGTTAAGAATTCACATTTTAAATCTTAAAGACGAAATATCGATACGTAAACACACAATTTCAAAATACACTCATACTATATATTCTTTCTTGAATTTTTTTTTTTTTTTTTTTTTTTTTTTTTTTTTTTTTTTTTTGTAAAGAAAATAATAAACAAACAGTCATACTTTAATGTGAAGAAAAGACATTTAAGCTGTTCTCCGTTTAGATAAAATTTTAAGAACTAAAGGGGGAAACAAACCCTGCATTATTACATATTTTCAAACGATATTTTTCCTTTTATAACGCAGAATAATATATTTTCGCAATTTAAATTCAATCTTGAGGTGTAATTCAATGATCGAAGATTATTTGAACAATTCCAGCAAATAATTTATTGCGTAATAATTTTTATACATAAAATATGCAAGGACAATAAATTATTCCGAATGTTGTGAATTTTTTTTATTCAAAATACTTGTGTTATAGCCACTTTTATAATTGGCTAGAATGAACACAGCTTATGAAAGTTGGCTTTTGTGGTCACATTAGCCTAGTTGTCATGGTCACGAACTCGTGACTGGCGTTGTTTCCGTAGAGTGATGAGTGTGAGACCTGTTGCCACTTAAGACTCGTCGTTTAGAGGGGCTGAGGCGCGTTAAATCAGATCGGGGCTCTTAGTCCACCCAATGGCGTTGTGTGGAAGTTTAGAGAAAAAAGTAAAATATCGTCTTCGTCACTTGTTCGAGGTTCATCACCAATAGCTCTCGTATTGTTTCTTAGTTCGATGTTATTAAGCAATCAATGAATCAAAAGAAACATTTTCTTTTAAAAAAAATCGATTAGTCATATCGTCATCAATTTCTTTTTGTGCATTATTGGGCATGTGAAAAGTTTTAGAACGTTGAATATTAGTGTATATTTTAATTAGTATATGTTAAAGAATAACTTTCTTGACAAAGTCTAGCATTAAAATGATAAAAACAGTGCAATAAATGCTCACAAAAGCAGATGACTGTACGACCAGTCAATTTTTTTTAAAAAAAAAAAAATGATGTTTAAAGTTAGTCATTTTGATTTGGTTTGATTTTATTAACATCACATTGAAAGCAATATGAGGGATATTGGCAATTAACTATGTAATTCTGAAATAAATTATTCCATTTTTTTTGAAATTTTAATCATTTTCTATTCTGTACATAATTTTCTTATCCACCAATTTTTTGTTTCCATCAAACAACTCCTTCTTGGTACATCGTTGTTGGGTTTTTTTTTTTTTTTTTTTTTTTTTTTTTTTTTTTTTTTTTTTTTTTTTTTTTTGTTATAGAGTGTAATTTAATAAAAGTATAAAATTATAAGAAAATGATTCTAAAACAATATTCAAACTTATACAACTAAATTAGAATTTCGTTAGGATTTAACAACATCCTCAATTCTAGTCACACCAAGCTATTCCATCAGGTCACCATTTAGTTTGGCCTAACGCTGACTCCGGGATACTTCCCCGACACGACAACCAAATGAATTTCTCTTTTATCCATCCATACGGCCTCATATGGCATTTGGTCTTTCTCTCTTTCTCTTTCCATCTAATTCTCCCGTCAACATAGTTCTTGTGTTATCATTTCATAGCATTCTAAGTATTTTTACAATCCATGTCTAGCGTCGTTAATGTAAATAAATTAACTAACAATATTAATACAATTACTATTAAAAAACATGATATCAGAATAAAAGTTTATTAAAACTAACATCGTAAATCTACAAAACATTGTTCATATTTCTTTTCTGAGATCACTGGTTGTGAAAATTCGTTTTTATTTCATTCTACGTTATTTTTCTAGTACAATGGGTTTTTTTTTAATTTTTTTTAGAAACATTTGTAACAAATTCTCGTGCGTTTCCCCCCTCAACTAACCTTTTGGGCAACTTTATAACGTTATTTGATTTAAGAACTTCGTCTTGTGAATAAACCGTGACTTAGGTAAATCAGCATTGTTTATAGATAGAAATATATTGAATAGTAGGTACCAATTAGAATGATTTGACGCCTTAAAGTACTGAGAGGTGATTATGATTGTTCATTAACGTCGCACTGAGAAGCAACACAAGGGCTATTGACGATGAACCTGGTAATTGTGAACTTCGGTCAAGTGACGAGGACGACGCCTGAGCTGCCACTTCCCTCTCCAAACCACACCATGAGAGAAAATAATAGATTAATGAGAATGTAGTGCTTACAATATTGGTGAAAGAAAGGAAAGTGATAATCGTATACCTGATATTTGACTCTGATACAGTAAATAGGTATTGTTCCTGATTCGAATCCATTTTCCTGTTATTGAGGTAATTAGACTTTTTTATAACATTTGGTTTAGTTACCACTCTACATTCATAATGATACTCTTGGTTTGATAGTTATAAGAATTAAATAAATTTCATTTAATTATTCCGGACTAACTATTTTATCGATTAATTAACTATTGAAATTCTGTGGTTGAAATCTAAAGCACCAAAGAGGGGCGACACATTTTGATGCATATTTTTTTATCAAAAATGTAATAATTTTATTAATGTTATAAATTTTTTGCAAATCTTAAATTTATTTCTAAGGTTTGATAGCTAGATATATTTCTGTCGAGAGACAAAGTTATAAATATTTTCTGAAAAGTGTTTTGTCTAGAAAATCCTTTCTTATCGAAAAGCGAAACGTATCTTCATTTTTCTTTCGAATTAGAAAGAATTTTCGAAGCAAATAAATATCTTCCAAATAATTTGGTGCTTTCAAAAATCTCTCGCTTTCTTAGTTTTTCTTCTTATGGATCTAAAACTAGATCTTGTACGAAATAGAATACTTGATTTTGGGACACAAGAATCTGTCGCTTCAAGGAAATCTATCAAAAATATATTCAACTGTACGACAACGATCCTGTTTTCTTAAAGTTTAGAGTTACACAGGAAAACCTCGATTCTAGTTGTTTTTTTTAGAATATATCTCCTCTTTCCTTCGGTATTTTTTCTTTTTCCAGTAAAATTGAGTTTTGATGGATAACATTCTTTTCTAATCCTGACATCCCTGTTTACAAAAAAAAAATGTTTGATTATATTATTCCTTTCAAATACAAGAACCATAATTTTTCCTTTTTGAAAAAGAAAATTTTTATAGAAAATAACAGAATATTTGATTCGTTAATATTCTTTATTTATGTCTTAAATTACATTAATACTGAATTTGAATTATTATATTATTTATCATGAATTAACTTATAACATCACTTTTTTTGTTAATACTATAACAATTCACAGGAAAAAAAGCTTTGAAATTTAATGCATGACTTATTCATTAAAGATTAATTTCATTTCTTAACTGTCTCAAATGCTTCAATATTCAGGTCGAAAAATAATATTTAACAAATCATATACCTACATCTATAGACCTAAATTCATATATCATCAAATCTATTATAATACATAATTGGAAAATCTACATACTCTAAACAGCTGCTTTTATTTAGCATTCATAACGAGGAATTCACACTTTAAATTTGAAAAGTTGAATTATAATGAGGAAAAGTGGGAAATGTTTGAGGGTATTTCATTATAACTAACTAGTGTACGTCAAAATATGAACTAGAATATTCTTGAATATTTAGAATGACTAATGAATTTAAATTTTCATTCTCGGATATTCGAAGAATATTATTCAAAATATTCAATTATGCCATCATTTGTTTACCTTCAATTAATGTGAAATAAAAAAAAAATTCAGAATTTAACTTTGAAACTAGAGGAAAACTGGAAGCACCCTTTATGTCGGGGAAAGAGATACATTTTTTCTACTGTGAATGAATGAGTGAATGTAAAGGTTATTGGAGCAAGAGCCAGATGAGGCTTGCTGCGCTAAACAAGGTTTAATTGTGGTCTAGACGTAAGAAATTGAGAAAAAGACAATTAGTTGACAAGTAGGAGGGTTGAAAACAGAGAATGATCGCCAGGGTATCCCGGGAGAGCGTAACTCGTATTTATCAAAGACAATAAATCCCATAGGAAAGAAAAAGATTACTAAGTTGCCTAGGGGTCATGATGCCAATATTTACCTAAAGAAGGTAAGTCCCTGAGGTATCTTGATATAATCCCCAGGGGCAGGGTGCTCGGCTATACCCCGAGACGCTGAGTACTCATTTTAGTCCCCACTTACAACATGCATGGGCTACAGAGGAACTATTCTGTCATTCCCGGTCTTTTTCTTCTAAAAATTAAATATCAACACGAATACATTTTCTAGCAACAAATATCAGCTTGTTTTCCAGCACAGTACGAAAGCATATCGAAAAGTTTTAATTACTTCTAAGAAATAACAAAGATATCTGCAAAAAGTTTATCCAGCATATTAATTGTACCTTACCTACATACTGTTGTAGATTTCAGATTTAGTGCTCATTTGTCTGGCTTAAAGAAGCTATAGGTTAAATTAAATCATTTATTGATAGAATGTTTATGAAAATCACATGGAAACGGACCTCATAATTTTGAACCAAGGTCAAGTGACGAGGACTACATCTGGGCTAGCCTCTCCATCTCCAAACATCTACACTACACCAACGAGAAGACTTAGAGCTTCCACGTATTTAACGGGCATCAGCCCCGCTACGCATGGAGTGTCTAGTGATAATCGAACTCGAACTTACAACTCACGAAACAACACCAGCTGCGAGTTCGCCATTATGACCACTAGGCTATGGTAACCACTCAACTACCCTATTGTCTACCCTATAGTTTTAATTAATAATAATCACAACAAATAATTGAGATTGAAACTTAATTTGTATATTTATTATTCATAAGACTTCTCTACATAATCACCATTCAGAGTTCCTTCACCGTACTTTTACGAAGACCGTCGTGGTAGAACTCAGAAGATAGAATACTTTCTCCCTAGTGCGGGTTACTTCAATCAACTAAACAATCGAAATAATAATAATAATTTATCTTAAAAATTTAAAAAAAAAAATATTAACAATTTATTTTAAAATTTGATTATATAATTCTGAACATTTTACTTTTATTTTTTTGTGTTTTAGAATCTAGAAATTACAGTCATATTGTATTATAATTACATTCTATTTCTGATTAATACCTATCCCTCCCCCACGCAAAAAACTTCAGCTCTTAAGTTATTCTTTGATTTGACCTGCCTTGACTCTCTCAAGATTAAAGAAGAAGAAAAATTAGTAAAAGAGATCAACTTTTAAAAATAGTAATAATAATCCTGCACTTTCAACAAGAAACCAACAACGGAAGCTACAAAATCTTAAAAGGATTCTGTATGGGATGTAATAAGTTAATCCGCGTGAAATTTAAAAGGAAACTTCTACAAAAATATAGCCAGACAGTGGTATATTTAAGCCTAGTATCAAGAGAAAGGATTTATTCCAAGAAACTGAGTGTTTTTGTCAGTATAGATTCGGACAAATAAATAAAGAAATTGTGTATGAGTTGAAAGAAAATAAACATCTTAGGGTTTCAATTTCGATTTTACTACCGAGTTCGTGTTATCGTTGGGTTTAATATTCGAAATGAAATTTTTCAGCAAGCCACCATTTTCTTGATATTAGTTTTCTTGAAAAAAATCCAAACAGATATTTTTGAAGAGATAAATTCAGCGAGTACCTCATTAATGAAATAAGCGAGTCACTAATTGTACGTTTGTAAATTTGACCTCATATATTTTCCCTATTAATTAGAATATGCATCTTCGAAAAAAATATTGGATGTTTCGAAACTCATGGGTAAAAATTTAATGAGTGATAGAAAACATCAAAACAAGCGATGTTCACCTTACAATGCATAGATGGAGAGCAAAAGGTGAACCGCATCACGGTGCTGTAATGGAAAACATAAAGCGCGAGTTTTCCTACACGTCGTCATTTCAAATGTGTATTTCAGGAAGCTATGGTCATCTCCTGATTACTGCACGTCGTTTATGCTTTCCGTTGTTATGTAACACTATGTTCTCAATTACTAGATGTATAACCTACGAAACAAAAGGATCATCTGTTAGATGCCTTTAAATTAAAATATAAGATATTAAGCAATTTAAGATGCTTTCATTGCAATTGCATTTCCTTTTAACATTTTTTTTTTTGTTGACTAATGTTATACTTTCTCCATTTAGATTTCAAAACAATCTTCACTCAACTGAGAGATAACTTTGTTGCGTTAAAGGGTATATATATATATATATATATATATATATGTATATATATATATATATATATATATATATATATATATATATATATATATATATATATATAAAATTAAAAGACATAATTAAAAGATTTAAGACCCCTAAAAGATCAAGTAAGATTATTGTAATTACAAATGGATAGAGAAAAATTAAAAATATAATTTAATAGTAATATTTCAATTGAATTAGAGATAAAGCTGTAAACTTAAGAGAAGCCTATACTTTAGTTTCTTAATTATATATAAAAATTATATTTTTAATTTGCATGGATGAAGTATTATTATGAGGTGCTTGAGAATAATGCGATGCTTGGGTGGTTTCAATGTCAATTTCAGAGTTATAACGGATGGATCTATTACTTTGAAAAGGAAGTTAAGAAGGAGCCACAGCATTAACAGCATTAAGCAGAATTCGTCGAACAGCCTTTTCTTGAGGACGTTATCATTGTTTACATGGCTTCCCAGGACAGTCGTTATTATTTTGATCTGGTAAGTTTCCTTTGTGAAAGGGTAGCCTAGTGGTCAAGGTCGTGGACTAGCGGCCGGCGGTTTTCGCTCAGTCGCGGGTTCGATCCTTGGCCGCCAAAGACCCGCCGTGTAGCCGGGGCTGATGCACGTTAAATCTGTTCGGGGTCCAAAGTCCTCCCGTTGGCGTGGTGTGGATGTTAGGAGAGGGGGGTGCCAGCTCAGGTGTCGTCCTCGTCACTTGACCGTGGTTCAAAATTACGAGGTCCGTCGCCAATAGCCCTCGTGTTGCTTCTAGTGCGACGTTAATAAAAAACTAAACTTGTGAAAGGGGGCGGGGGTCTTTAAGGAACCGATGAAATATAATGCAGTGTTGATGCTATTATGTTTTTAAATGCTCTTCAATAATAGTAGGGCATTTTTTCAAATCATATATGGTTCATACAGGAATTTCAGTGTTTTCGGAAACCCATAGCTGCAGGTGATATGGTCAATGTTGGGTGTATTATCTTCACTAGTAGCGAACGGCCGCGGGAGCCTAGTGATCATGGTTACGGACTCGCTGTCGGCGTTGTTAAGGTCAAGTTGTGAGTTCCAGCATGGTGTCACTAAAACCCGCTGTGAAGTGATGCTGACGCAAATTAAATCTGGTCGTTGCACCAATGACGTGATGTGGATGTTTACTGAGGGAGCTCTAGTGTCGTCCTCGTCATATGATCTAGGCACTAATTTACGTGGTCCGTCGTCAATAGCCCTCGTGGTGACTCTCAGTGTAACATTAATAAACAATAAAATCAAATCAGTACAATTGGTTGCAATGCCTACTTGCGAGCCTTTTTGTGTTATACAATTATTATATTTAATACCATGCATATATTCTATTTTTTCATATTTTAAATTTTTCTTTTTTTTATTATCTTGTCAACATATCATCAAACAGACAGAGAATTTGGGGCAACTGGATTCGAGAGAATATAAGCTCGGCTTCTTTTGTTACTTACATTCACCTTATTTCTAATAGAAATAAAGTTCTGTTCATAAGAACAATTAAGAAATTGTCATTCTTTACTTCTTTTAATTATAACTGAAGTAGAATTTAGCTTAAAAAGAAATTTATGGAGAAAATTCGGAAAGTGGTTTTATTATTTTCATTGATCATGCCTTGATGCACATTAAATCTGATCGGCGTCCCAAGTCCTCTCATTAGTGCGGTGTGGCAGCTTGGAGAGAAAAGCGCCAACTCAAGTGTCGTCCTCGTCACTTCATGGTGGTTCAAAATTACAAGGTCAGTAACCAATAGCTCTCGTGTTGCATAAAATTCATATATTCAGTCAGCGTTTCTTAGCAATCACGATAACTAATCATATTACCTTGCACGAAAAGCTGTTTTACAAATTGTTAAATTTGAAAGTTAAAATCTAATGTTAAAACAAAATTATTTCATAAAGATAGTGGTGAAAGATAGTGCTAATACCCACAGGTTTTTCATTTTTTTCAACTTCATTTCAGCTAATACGATTTTGAACAAGAAATAGGTGAACCCTATTATGCCTAGGAATCGTATATAATCTAACTTCCTGAAAGCAATGATTACATATAATGTCAAATGTTTATCTTATAAGTATCGAAATGTGTATAATCTTCATTTGATATGATACATATATTTATACATCTTATCTTATTAAATTGAGTTCTGATCATGGAATATATCATATGTTCATTTAAAGTTTCAAACTGATGCAGCTTAAAAGTTTAATCGCTAAGTTGAAAATTTTTTTGCTACTTCAAGGTAATGAGTGAATTAGCTGAAAAAATTTATAAAATTTTCTGGATGCATTAAAAAGTATTAATTTTAAAAAATATGTGATACTTAATCAAAATATTTTCGAATTTTATTAAGTTACTAAAAAAAGAAATTTTTCCATTTCATATATTGTTTCATGCTATGCTCAATTTACTTAAATATGAAAGCATCTTTTGTAGCATGCAATACATTACGGCAAAAATTCAATTTCAACTCGTATAAATTCCTAAATTGAATTTGTAACAGATGCTACGGTAGTCAAATGACTTCAGAGA
>BMAW01114393.1:28766-60541 GCA_019974015.1 Nephila pilipes
TTTTTTTTTTTTTTTTTTTTTTTTTTTTTTTTTTTTGTATTGTGTAACAAACAAAATTCATTCATCAAAACTACTGAGTGTTGGAAAATCTTACTTTTAGTTGGTTTATTTATTTTTTTCTAATTTCACATATATAATAATACAGAGTTTCAGATTTTTCTAAAGGTAACATTGTAATACCTAAAGGAATTTTGTCTATAATTTCCCCCTAGAAATGTGATTATGATAATGATTAGAATGTAATTTCTACATAGTTTAGAGGGGCAGTGAAAAATACACTTTCATCATTTAAATTGTACCAATCTAACGAAAAAATTTAAGAAATAAGTTAAGAATACCAAAAATTATTATTTTAGTTTATACAAGTTTTGCATAAAATTCATGTACTATTTCTAAAGACTTTTTTGAAAAAAAAAATTTAATGTCATACTATGCTTTATTTCAATAACAGATTTTAAATAATTGTTAAGCTTCACTTTAAATATACTTAATAATTTTTTCTAATGAAATAAAAATTAAAAGAGTATTTAAAAATTATTATGTGGGTATATCCGTGTGATTAATAATTTTATAAAATGATTTTAACTAGAAAAATTATTACAGAGACGATCAAAGAAAATAAGTTAAAATTCTATATTATAAAATACATTTTATTTTGCATTTTTAACAATTCCAAAATGGCAAAACATGCATTCGTTTAACGCTTCCAGTTTACAATAAACACAGCTCGAGTCATGGGCTCAAATCCAGCTTCAATAAATGTTATCCATAAAAGAAAAAGAGGTGTTACGTTTCATTTAAATTGTTGGCTGCGGTATATTAAGGTTCATGGTCGCAGACTCGAGGCCGGTGATTTTCGTTGAGTCTCGGGTTCGAGCTTTGATGCCAATAAAGACCCACCGTGTAGCCGAGGCTGATGCACGTTAAATCTGTCGAGGCTCCATGTCCTCCTGTTAGCGTGGTGTAGAAGTTAAGAGATGGAGGTGCCACCTCAGGTGTCTTCCTCGTCACTTGATCGAGGCTCAAAATTACAAATGGGCCACGGTAGCCTAGTGGTCAAGGTCGTGGACTAACGGCCGGCGGTTTTCATTCAGTCGCGGGTTCGATCCTTGGCCACCAAAGACCCGCCGTGTAGCCGGGGTTGATGCACGTTAAATCTGTTCGGAGCCCAAAGTCCTCCCGTTGGCGTGGTGTGGATGTTAGGAGAGGGGGTTCCAGCTCAGGTGTCGTCCTCGTCACTTGACCATGGTTCAAAATTACGAGTTCCGTCGCCAATAGCCCTCGTGTTGCTTCTAGTGCGACGTTAATAAAAACTAAACTAAACTCAAAATTACAAGGTCCGTCGCCAACAGTCTTCGTTTTGTTTTCAGTGCGACATCAGTAAAACTAATCAATCAATCAATTTTGTTAAACTGAATTGAATTTTTTTTGGCTTAGTATAGATTTCATTATTGGTTATTATAGAGATAGTGATAGATAACGAGGTAGATAGATAATGTGATTGAATGAATGATTGATTGTCGTCTCACAAGTAACATAGGGGTATCGGCGATGGACATCATAACTTTGAGCCACGAACAAGGGATGAAGATGACACATGAGCTAGGAGCATCCTACTCTCCTAACTTCCGCGCCGTCTCACTGAGCGTGTGAATGTCAAGAGAATTATATACTATTCCAGATATAATTTTTGTTCTTTAAATGAGGATCATTAATCATTTTTTCGATTAGTTTTGAATAGCTGTATAAAGACGTTAATTCAAATTAACCAGATTCTTATCACATAAACTTTTAACGTACAAGTACAATGATACAGCATGTAATTAATAATGTTTCATAAGGGTTTTTTTCAGACAAAATTTTAAAAAAAAATCCATATTATTTGTGAGATTGTGTATTCGAATTACTTGAAATATTAAACTTTGATTAAATAATAAAGTGTTAACGCGCAAGATTTTCGAAAGACTACAATTAAAAACTGCCCGTTCCAAAACTAATGTTCATTTTAAATGAACTTTAGTAATTAATTATTAAACAATGTGTCTTTCAAAATTAATTAACACAAATGCGAAAAGGCGATCGGAACAAAGGTTCTCGTCAATATCTTGAACGTCTACATTTCAAGAATTAAACAATAGTGTTTATAAAGGCTGCGATACCAAATTCTGAGCTCTAATGAAATTAGAAGTTTCACAAAAGATTTGAGAAAATGAAATGTGTCTGTCTTAAATGTCATTTCCTTGAACCTTAGTTTTAAGATTGCTACGTTGAAACTAATTACGTAAAAATAAATTTATTACAAAAATCTGAGAATAAAATGTGCAACTAAGTAATTTAATAGACTAATCCGAACAAATGCATTACTGAACTAATACAGGAATACTATTCTCTCTGGGTATTTATGCGTAATAGCTTATTAGAAATAAATTCTTCTAGTAAGATATATTTAATAAATTTTTCCTGCGTACATATAATATAATTAATAGCACTATAAGAAGAATATATAATACTATTATATTGCTTATATAAAAGCAGATGTCTTATATTAACTGTTTAATTGTTTTCTCAGGTTTATACGCATAAAAATAGGAATATTTCATAAAAAAAATATTTCTTTTTCTTATACCCAAGCTCAAGATTAACTTTATGACGGTATCCAATTAACTGGCTCATCATTCATATTAAAGTTTACTTTTATCACAAGATATAAAGATCCAAAATTATGGGGATGCTCTACGACGGTTTAATGCTTCGATCCACGAGTATCAACAAATTCTATAATATATCAAAGATCATGCTTACCGAAATATGATGCGAGAACCTCCTTCAAGTATTCAGTTTCTCTGACAGCGTCGAGCTTCAATCTCACCAAATCAACTTTTCACGCTAGAAGACTTCTGCACACAATACACTGGAGCCATTTCTATTGCCGTAATTTTCTTATTATTTTCTCATGTCCTATCTTTATGTCCATCTTCTCATCTTTCTCACAATACTTTAATTTATGTACGAACTTTGCTTTGCATAATCGGAATTTGAGTTGTTTGAATCAAGTAGCGTCCAGGAAACGTCCACAAGGACAGTTGAAGGAAAATATGTCCGTATTGCTACAACTCTTCATGGGTCTTCACGAAAGTATTTACTGGTAATGAAATCAAAAAAGGAGCATATTTAAACGAGATAAACAAGTTATACTAATATCCACGTTACTAATTTTAACTATTAAAAATATGTTTCATTAAATAAAATAATTTATATAATAAAGATATAAAAGATCTGTTTTCACATAATTCCTTCGTTCTAGTGGTATCGAGAAGTATTGGCAAATATATTTCTGAATGTAAAATCGTCGTAAAATTATAGAACTCTGCAATGCTCGTTAAACTCAGTACTTAAAAATTCCTTTTTAAATTACCTATTTACAAATATTTGATTCCTCTACTTATGATTATTTTTCTCAAATGAAAATTTTATGGAACAGAAGGTTACGATGCTTTTTTTAAAAAATTTTACTTTATAATTCAAATCCTCAAGTAGAAATTTTACCTAAGATTCGAAACGATCTATAATTTTTCATCAAATTCAAAATATTTTCATTTGAAGTTGAAGGTATTTCTAAGTTAAATACTCTTAAAGATATTTCCGATTTGTAAATACTCGTACAAAGTAACCGGTACTCACGCACATTTCCTTTTGACCATTCTCTTTGACTTACCTTTTTATGTACTGCGAATTGAAAACCTCATCCTGTTTAATAATGGTAACATATGTAAATCAGTATAAGTGTAGTGAAATAAATATTGAGATATTGGTAATAAAGAGATTAAAGATAAAGGGTCTACTTTTACTCATAGGCGTTTTATGTTATAGCGAGCAAGTTTGAGATATTTTAAGAATCCGTCACAAGTCTGTTAGAATCAGATCAGTTTATTCAAACAAACTATTTGCTGATATTAATATCAGTATGATTCTTAATTATACTATTTCGTTAGAAAAGCGATTAAATATACGCTCAACATTTTCAATTTATTTTCATTTACCTCATTTCGTTTTATTTAGTTGAAGAATTTCTTGACTAATTATTTTTTGCATCGTGATGCCTCTTATTAAAAATACTAAATCAATACTATTAATAGAAAAAACTAAATATTGAAAGAAATCATTAAAAACAAAAAAATATTTATACAATTCATATAAAAGTTTAAGTGAATAACTACAAGCTATAAAAAAATTTAAAACCAAAAAAATCAAAACAAACATTTGAATAATCAAATAATTTAACAGAAAGCTAGATAGATTGATAGAATGTCTAAATTTAGCATAAAGGAAATAATATAATTAACATTCTTCTATGCTTTGGAATGGAATAATGCATGTTTACATCGTTAATTACTTATCAAACCATCACATTTTAGTGAATTACATTATAATTAAATACTGCAACAAACCAAAAATCAGGAAATTCAGAAATTCAACCACAGAAAATAAAAGTAAGTGTAGTAAACATTTTCAAATTCGCTTAAAACAACCAAATTATACTTAAGTAATCATCAAAAATATTGTAAAACCAATTAAAATTCTGAATTAAAGAGTAAATTTTATTAAACCAAAACTTAAGCATTGAAAAAATTAAGTATTCTAATACGAAATGTAAAATAAAATATTTACAGATGACACGTAATCAGAATAATACGTAGAAACTTCTTAAAGACAAAAATAAATGCAAAAATAAGTTAATTATCTAATCCTAAAAATCTTAACAAATTGCAGAAGAAAAAAGACCATTACTATTAAAAAAAACTGTATGAACATATAAAACACTACACAAATTTCATACTAATACATTCCTACTCTACTCCATGAAACAATTCCCTCCCAAATAAAAACTGATTGATTGTTTTAATGAAACCATACAAGTAAATTAATTGATTTAACAATACCAAAAAAAATTTGTTCACTTAAGATTACGTAACAAAACAATTATAGAAAATATATCGTAAAAAACAATATTTAAAAAATTTAAAAAGCCAAATATTAAATAATAAACAGCATCTTTAAAAACATGAAGAATAGATGGAAAACAAAATTATATATTCCTCACCATTTAGATTGAAAAAAAACTGTATTCAAAAAAAATTATACATACATAACTAATGAAAGAAAGATGGAAAAGATAGAAAAAATTAGAGTTACAAATAAAAAATGATAATAATTAGAGAAAATTTTTTAAAAAAGAAAATAATAAAAAAGAGAGGACGATTATATATATATATATATATATAAAGGGGGAAGTGAATTATAATTATTTATAATTATCTCAGCAAATTTATAATAAAATTAAATATTAAATTTATCCTGGCATTCATATACGATGTTGCAAAGCAATTAAAAAGGAGGTAGATACTTTTATATAAAGGCAATACTTCTCCTAATACATTTTTAACCATTAAGAATTCAATTCAACTTTTATCAGTTCATAAATGCTAATAGTTTTGTAGTATCATTTAAAACAGTTTTTGATGTGTAGTTTCTGGAATATTAATAGAAATATTGGGATGGCAGATTAGTTCAAGATTATTTTTTCTTTCCTTTTGAGAATAATTGAAATGTTATGAAGCAATTTTTGGAATCCTATTTAAAAGAGTAGGAGATAATATTGTTTATTTAAGACTAGTTCCTGTTATAAATGGAAATATACTGCTAATTAGTTTAATATAGAATGTACAGCAGTCGTTAAGAATTTAATATCGAGTATAAAAGTTGTATTTTGATGGATTCATTTTAAACTGTTCATCCCATACATTATTTCTAATTACTGAATAAAAATTATCTTGACTTTAATATTAGGGAAACATAAATTTATTAGATGATGTTTGCAATTTCCTGGAATTTTTTTCCAATTTTTTTTAACACATGGATCAACAAGTCTCGAAACTAACATTGAAAACAACATTTTTTTTGCAAAATTGTTTTTTATTCATCAACATAATCACCTTTTAGGGTGATACAATCGTTCCAACGCTTTTCCAATTTTCAATACTATACGTACCATCTTCGCTCGTGTCAAGCTCAGTTTCAGCTGATGACCTCCCATTTGAGCCAAATCTTTTCCTGGAGCATTTTAAGATCAAAGAGCCAGTAGTCACTGGGGCTAAATCTGGAGGGTGGGGTAGGAGAAGCAGATCAAAGCCCACCTGTTCAATTTTGCTACTGTTTTCACTGACTGTGGCAGGCGGATTGGTCTTGGTGAAAAGGATTTTCTGCATGCGGCTGTTTTGCGATTTCCTCCTTCAAACGCACCAGCAACATCATAATCACTGCTGATCGATCACCTTTTCTGAGGTAGTCAATGAAAATCACGCCATGCGTATCCCAAAATCCTCAAAGACGCCCTTGCCAGCTGACTGCTGCGTTTTCGGATTGGTTGCCAGCTGTGCGCCACTCAGATGACTGCCGCTTCTGACTCTGAGGTAGTGGATCCATGTTCTGTCCATGGTCACGTAACGACGCAAGAAATCTTTTGTTGTGAGTATATGATAACAGCTTTCTGAATCATCGAGCTGCCGTTTTGTTCCATCGAAAGCAATCGCAAGTACCACTTGAAAAACTTTTCATGCTCAATTTTCTGGCGAAGGATAGTACCACACTTCCATATGATATCTGTGTCATCCAAAGTAATCCACGATCTTCATACTTTACGTCTTTCATTATAATTTTGTCACTTCACTCACATTTTCCGGTGTAATGGTCATAGGTCTACCTGAGCGTTCCATGTCATTTGTGTCGGTACGACCACGTTTAAACTCGGCAAACCACCAAATTGTTGCTTCGGATGGACAAGAGTCCGTAACATTTTTCAATCCATTGTTCTGCTGTAATGGTGTTTTACCCATTAAAATCAATGTTTTTGACAACACGAAACTCGGTTCTTCCATTTTAAACAAACTACAAAATGACTTTACTCCAACTCGATAACTCAGCGCTGTTTCCTGGTCCGATCGACTTACCATTTTGACACGTTTCCTCAAGAAAGGTCTGTGCTCTAGAAAGACCTGGTTACTGGTTTACTACGAGCGCCATCTCTGGGTTAGTCTCGGAACTTATTGATCCATGTGTTAAGCAATGATTGGCAATTTCATAATGTATAGCATTATTTGTACAAATACGGGGGTGGGCTGCATTAGGATCCTTGAAATATTGTAGGAAAGCCACAAGCTAATTGCTAATAAACTATTTAAAATTATTTCTGTAATATGAAACTCAATTATAATGTTAGTTATGTCAATATCTTCACCAAAAGAAAAGCAAAAACTCATTTTGAATGGATTTATTTTGTAACTAAACATTCTATTTACCTTACAAAAACATTAGTTTTGCAAATATTTCATGACAAAGTAAAATATTTTTGCTTCGCATAGTTTTATAAAACATTTTTATTTTACTGCTTTCAAAAGATATACACTAATTAATTATATTAGGGTTTTTTAAAGTTAATGCCTTGGAAAATAGACTGTTTAACAACAAATCTTATTCAAAAACATTCCTCGCGGTTTTTAAACGGCAAAACATAATAAAAAACTACATTTTCGGCAAAATTCATTACTCAAAGAATAAGCTCCTCATAGACATTAGTCGGTCAATTAATCTCTTGATTTACTTTTAGAAACATCCGTTCTTTACAAAGAAAAATATTTTTCGGAAGAACTAACCTAATTTATGGAAAGCCGAAATTCAATTTGGATAAAGTGAATAGATTTATCCGCATTTACTGTTTTCATAAAGGAAAGAAATATTTACTGCGCAAATAACTTGCAAGAATAAAAGCAGCGATAATTCGTTTTATGAAAGAAGTTTTAACAATGGCTCGACAAAGACTGTGAAGTGCATTGGAGAGAGAGCGAAAATATTTACTGGAACTTCACGCCAAGAAATACCCAGAGTTAAGAATTCTAAAAAATTTTACTGCACATTTATTATTCTAAAAAGTTGTAAAAAACTCCCATAAAATAGTATTACTTTTGAATAAAATGCTCTGACAGTAATTTCAAAGACGGTTTTAAAATAATGATTAATCTTTTTCTGAATATAGTTTTCAAGATGCTCTTCATTTTATCTGAGTCCTAGATATGTGTAAAAAAAATGAAAAATTTTGTTTTACTCTGTAAGTTAAAAAATAATATTTGAATAAAAGTTTAGTTTCTAGTGAGTAACATTTATTTAACACGTGACACTGTGGCTAAAAATATTTAAAATAGGATCATTTATATAAGCAACGTGTTTTACACAAAATAATAAAACATATGTACATAGTTTTAAATTATGTATATGAATTTCATTTTTATGATATTTGTAAAATTAAATTTGTATTAAATCATATATAGTAATGGTTTTTAACCGGTTGTGCGCGTTAGGGAGTATGTGGAAAGAAAACGTTTATGTAAGAGAGAGCTAAAGAAAGAGCAAAATAATTTTAAAATAATAAAAAGAATTTTAAAACTCAAGTATTGATTAGTTGTTTATTAACGTCGCACTTAGAAGCAACACGTGGTCTAATTCTCATTATTTTGAGCCTCGGTCAAGTGACGAGGACGACGCCTTAGACGGCACCTCCCTATCTAATTTCCCCACCATGCTAGCGGGAAGACTAGGGATCTCGACAGATTTAACATGCATCTGCCCCACAACACGACAGGTCTTTAGTGGTAGCTGGGCTTAATCCCATGACCCCATGGTGACAATCCCGTGTACGAATACACGATCACAAGGCTACCCCCAGGAATCAAAGTATAGTAGATATTTCTTTTATGATTGTCAGTCGCAACATTGCCGATTTCTGAAAAAGAGAAATTGTTGACACTAGCAACAGATGCCACTTTGCAGAACCACTTCAATGGCGGAGTGGTGAAACGGTGAGTTTTGAAGTTACTGTGGAAAACTGTGAACTTCTTAAAAATGCCAAAATGTACTTATTTCCATTTGCAAACATAGTAATCGTTAAATGGTCGGGTTTTTTTTCGTAAACTTGCATAAAAATAAACATAAGTAAATTGAAAACAGCTATGGACATTTATTTGCTTACTTCAACAAAAAAAAAACTATACAATGAAAAAATAAACTATTTAATTTAATTCAACATACCTTTTTGGTGAAGTTTTCTTGATCTATAATGAGTGAAATAGATTGTGTGAGGAAAGGAGAAACCTATAATATTCTTGTTTTGAGATGTTTGGAAAGGAACCAAGACAGCCGGGGACGTGGACTGAACAAGGTTGCAAACCACTGATACGTAGGATTATTATTTTCCATTTCATGAAAAATTCTCAAGAGAAGGTTTCTCATTATTATTTTTCATAATACATTCAGGAAAATACAAACGGTTTTGGTTTTAAATTCTAATTATAAGAATAATTTCAAAACTGTTAGCATAACAATGGGCTGAAATAACGCATCTGATCACTTAGAAAAAAGAATTTGTAAATAATGTAAATTTTCCCACTTTTTTGTAATTATTTTTAAACTTATATGCCTACAGCTTTGCAAAAAAATGAATAATTAGTTAAAACGAAATTATATATCATTCGAAACTGATGTAAATACATCAGAATCCTTATCGAAAAAAAATTGTGTGTGAATACTTTTTAGGTTATGGAAAGTTTTTTCACTCAAAAAGTAAAACATGGAGAAACTATCAAAAAATATTTATGTAATGAATTCATAATAATATTAATCGGTTTTTTTTTAAAGAAAATACCAATTTTTGTAAATATTTTTTTTAAAATAAGACTCATCTTATTTTATTTTATTCGGTTATCAAAATGTAAATCCAAAAGCAATCTAAACGTAAGAAATGTTGATATTTTCATTGAAAACTTCTTTTTTTTTATAATCGCATTTTATTGGAAAAAGTATTTGAGCTAAGGGCTTTTTGATTTTGAGAACTTTTAAGATGAAGAAGTCGTCCCATAAATGTGGATTATTTATCATCCAATTTCTCTAATAGTTCCAAAAATGTAGTAAATCAAATGTTAAAGAATTTTTTTGAAACATCTGGACTATTTACAATATTAATGAAATATCAGATACTATTTCGCCTTCAATCAATAGCTATCATTAAATTAAGTAGACTGAATCAATTGCGCAAAATGATGGATTATAAACAAATGAAATTTTCATATATCATGGAAAAGCTACGCGTATTCAGAACAAAATGATTCTCCAAAAAGGCGCAGATCTATCAAACCAAATATCTAAAGAGATAGAGAAATTAATTGTTTATCGTAATCCCTATATTTTCGATTCATCACTCCTACAAAACGTTCTCTTCGGACATTGATAGATTTTCTCGTACACGTTCCTCCTAGTACCTTTGTCTCATCGGTCCCAAAACAATCATTTATATAACCAGGAAACAGATTCGAGATCATCATTTCAAATACAAAGACTGCAATGGAAAGACAGATGGACTAACAGGGCATTTTCACATTTATCAACAATCGAACAGATATTGCTCAATTCGATTGGATAAGCATCTTAGAAATTTAGGAACGTAAACAACATCTGATACTGTAACAGCAGGGTCATCGTCTTACGCCCTTTGTCTAGGCTTAAACCAGCCCCTGGTGTAAACAAGCGTTAATGCTTGTGAAACGTATTCCAAAACGTAACACGTTCCTGTGTGCAGTGACAAGGCTCCCGTTAAAGGCTTCATATCCTTAATTAATTGGGCATTCGTATGCAAAGCGGTAGTGAGTAAATTGCGTGTGTAATTAGGATTTTAGAGAGACACTTCTGGAATTTAGGAATTGGTACAGGTCATTGCCCTTCGCATTAAAATTAGAATCTTGTTTATTCGTTAAATCGATGGTTCAGAGTAATAAATAGATTTCCTGTGCACCTTGTGAAAGTTTAAGAATATTAAGGAAAGAAAGTGTCACGCATTTCCATTATTTATTAAAATTTCCAATACTTCAACAAATTTCTCATTAAATTATATTTTGTTTCTCATCCCTTTATCGATATTATATGACTATAAACTAATAGGGAGATCGTAAAGTTTTAATTATTACGATTAAATAACCACGATATTGGGATAAAATTTCTTCTGAATATTAATTTATCCTTATATACGATTGGTTGGTTAGTTTTTATTAGCGTCGCACTAGAAGCAACAATAGGGCTATTGGTGATGGACCTCGTAATTTTAAACCTCGATCAAATGACGAGGAAAATATCAGAGCTAGCATCCCCCTCTCCTAACTTCCACACCACGTCAATGGGAGGACTTTGAGTCTCGACAGATTTAACGTGCATCAGCCTCGACTACACAGCGAAAACTCGAACCTTCGACTCGACGGAAACCGCAGACCATAAGTCCGCTGCCTTAACTATGAGGCTACCCCTGCCGCATCCTTATGTTCGAAGGTTGTTGAATAATCTTCGCCTTCTTTGAAGCATATTCTTCCGAAGAAATCCCTTTTTTTTTTTAATTTTTTCCTGGTTTCTGTTGTATAACAGAATCAATAATCAATCGGAGGCAGCAATCAAAATTAACTTATAAATCAGTGTCGCATTTTGGTGCCTTTAAAGAGATGGCAGTATACAATAGTTCCACCAACTTTTCTTAGTAAAGGCAAACTGCTGTTAAAAACAGGTACTTTTTTAATCATACTCGTATTTTAAATAAGTGTAAGGTTAATAACTTGTAATCTATTATTGAAGAGTATTGAAGCCTTTTAAATTGTATTAAATTCGACTCGGAACAATTCGAAAAAATGTTGAAACTGTTTAATCAATTTCAGCAAATATTTATTTATTACGGGATTTTTTTTATTAGTAATCTCGAGAAGAAAAAGTCTGAATAAGGTATTTTAAGAGTTAAAAGGTAAACAACTGTTCAATGACTCATAAAAAATATTTTCGTTTCAGGCTCAACAACCTTCTCAAGATCAAACAGCGACTAATTAGTGTTTGTCTCGAAATTGAGAATGTAACAATGAAAACAAATTGTTCACTAATGCGAGTAAAATGAGCAATTTAGTTAATTTGCTATTAATTGAAGATAAAAAGAAAAGGCAATGAGACTCAGAAAGACTTTTTCAGTTAAATAAATCGGAAGTTGCTTTTTTAAAGAAAATAAATTTTAGAAATCAAGTGACTTATGAACTATGTACGAAAAATAATGGATTTCGGTGTCATTGCATTTTGAAAGCACTTTAATTAAATCTTGTTTTTGAGGAGACGTTTTGGTGTGTGGGAGTTTCATTTTTTAAAGACTAGATATGTAAAATTCTCAAAAATGAATAATAATGATTTTAAGAATTTCACAATACTTGGTCAATATAAAAAGCCTTTAATTATCTCATTATATTGTCAAACAAAACAAAGAATTATTTATCTTAATTTGAATTAAGTATGTGTCAATGATCTTTAACAAAGTCTGGGAGAAAATGTTTGTCTTGAACTTAATGTTTACTTAAGGGAAACTTTTTTTCATTATTCAAAATATGATTAATGCGGTCATAGTAAATCACTTTTCAAGAGCAAAAAAAACTGTGTCTTTAGTCATTGCCTTTTAAATTGAATCTTGAAAATCCTACTATATTTTCAAAACAGGAATGAGTATACTTACTTATACTAATATCATTATTTTTAAAAAGTTTTTTTAAAGAAATATGCAGTAATAAGAAATATAGTCGGACCTCATTAACATGCAGTTAAGTAACACACGATGGCTGTGGTAGCCTAATGGTCATTTTTCTGATTCGTAGCTAGCGATTTTCGTTCAGTCGCGGGTTTGACCCTTGACCACTAAAGACCCACCGTGTAGCCGGGCTGATGCACGTTAAATCTGTCGGGGCCCAAAGTCCTCCCGTTGGCGTGGTGTGGAAGTTAGGAGAGGAGGTGCCAGCTCAGGTATCGTCCTCGTCACTTGACCGAGGCTCAAAATTACGAGATCCATGGCCAATACTCCTCGTGTTGCTTCTAGGGAGACGTTCATAAAAACTAAACTAAAACTAAGTAACACACGAGTATGTTTTATATGTTGTTTTACAATGACTCTCTCAATAAGCAACAGCTTGTGAGATCATTCCTACCATCAAAAATTAATTTTGAAATCACTAGCATCATTCATAATATTTATAAAATTGGTTATTTCCCAGTTTCCTATGATTAAGCCAAGTAAAGATCTGACCCTCTCTTATAGCTACTGACCCATAACCCTACAGCATATTCTCAGCAAAACTGTTGAAAAAGTAGTTCTTAACTGACTGAGTTATAGCCTTAAAAATAACGATATCCTTATCTACGAACAGCCTGGTTTTAGAGTAAAATTCTCCACTACCCATCCATGCATGTCGTAAGAGGCGACTAAAATGGATACCCAGAGTCTGGGTGGTATAGCCGAGCACCCTGCCCCTGGGGATTATATCAGGGCACCTCAGGGACTTATCTTCTTTAGGTAAGTACGAGCATCATGACCCCGAGGCTCCCTAGTGATCTTTTTCTTTCCTATGGGGTTTACTGTCTTTGATAAATACGAGTTACGCTCTCCCGGGATACCCTGGCGATCTTTCTCTATTTTCGACCCTCCTACTTGTTAAATAATTTTTGTCTTTTTCTATTATTTCACGTTTAGACCATAGTTAAATCTTGCTTGGTGCAGCATAGACACATCTGGCTCTTGCGCCAATAACCTTTACATTCACTCACTCACCCCACTTCCAATTTTCCTTGATATTCAAAACACGTTAGATAGAATTTAGCATGAGGGACTGCTCTACAAACTTATCTAAATCAACCCTCCCTCTCTCTCAAATAATCAAACTTACTAAATCATACATCCGAAACAGAACTTTCTCCGTAAGATTTAATCACGATCACTCGTTAATTAAACAAATTAATTCTAGGCTTCCCCATGGCTTGGTTCTCGGACATTCCATTTCAATTTATTCGTGAATTAAATCTCCAAATCCATTAATATCATCACCTACATGTATACAGATGATACAGCACTCAGACACGCTTCGCATTGCACTCTCACTTAAAAATCACATTTCTAAGATCGAAAAATGGTTTTCTAAATAAAAAATCGTAATTAATGATAAAACAGAGGCTGTCTTTTTCTCAAATAATTCTAAAAGAATTAGTCGAAATGTTTCTTTAAAAATCCAATAATCTCTTCTCATCTTAAAAACTATCTCACCTTCATTAAATAAACCTCACCTTTTGTCAGCATATATTACGCATTGAAAAGAAATTCCGAGCTACTTCCTATAAAATTTACCTTTTAATTGCGTGGGATTCTAAAATGATTAGAAAAAAAAATAATGTTTATCTACTCACGGATTCTTAGACCCATTCTAATTTATACTTGCCTATTTGGAGATTTTCATCAAAAACCCATATCACTAAAGCCAATTTCAATATCTTCGTAAGATTGCGTTTAGATTTACAAATGTAATTTATCAATCATCATTAATAATAAAATACTTTTCTCATAAATTTAAAACTTACGTCTAAGTTCCACAACAATAAAAAAAATTATCGTTTGCTCAGCAAAGCGGGCGGAAATCAGCCGGGGTTACCATAGCATAGCTTTTTAAAATTCACAATGCAAGGTCATTGAAATGCTTCGACTTGGCAGTGGAAGATATTTAGTGTTAAATATCTAAATGTAGGAATTTCGGGGCTCAACATTTACATTATATATGATAAACCTACAATGCATCCTTCTCAGCGGATTGTCTTGCGTGTGTTCTACTCCGTAAGAAATCGCCATTTTAGTATTTTTCAAAATCCCGCTAAGTTTTGGAACTAAATTGCACTTTCACCAACCGTGGGATTATTCCATTTGGCGTCGGTCATGTCATTTTTGGCGATAAAGTCGCCAAAAATTACATAACCGATGGATAAGAGTAGATTAACGGATGAAAATTACATTTTGGATAAGAATTCCGTAAAATCCGTTCTTAGTGAGCGTCTACATCGCAAAATGAGTAACTGTACCAAATTTCAAGTCAATCGGTTGTATAGTCTTAGATATATCGTGATGAGTCAGTCAGTGGTATTTCGCTTATATATATATATAGATAGATATATATATAAAGAGAGAGAGAGAGATCTTTTTTGTGGCGTCATAATTCATATTTAATCTTTTATTCAGATGACTGCTCAACTTCCTGTTAAAAGCGGATATTAATACCCGTTTTTGTTTCTATTTTATATGTATGAATCGCCATTTCTCGAAAAATGAAATATTCCATTTTGGATTATCATTTATTTATTTATTTGCAAGAGATTGCTTTCAAGATGTCGCGGCCAACAAGATTAATTGTGAGCTTCCCCCATTTTGCACTGGTCAACTTTCAAGTGTCTTCAAGATATTTGCTTGAATAAGTGACTTCTAAGCGATTTGTTATTTTGAGCTACAGAGATCTCGGATAAGGTCACAACAAATCAGATCTGCCGCTCAAGAGATTAAAAAAGAAATAAAATGCTATTAAAAAACAATCAACCAATTATTATTGATGAAGCAGCAAACTCGCTTTTTCAACATCTATGGCCTTTTTGATATTTTTTGTAATTGTTTTATAAAAGGCAGTGAAAACTAGAGTATTGTAAAAATGACATACATGACTATAAATTTATTTTCACAAATTAACCATTTACTCCATAAATTAATGCAAATTTTCATTACGGAGAAAATTCACATTGATGTTGGAATCTGACTAAAAAAAAAGATTTCGTTGAACAATTTATTTCTTTTCTTTAGCGCCATTCGAAAACAAAATCATTTTTCGATTCTTTCTTCTCAACCAAACACGAATGCTTCCTTTCAGACAGAACTTGCGATTTGTTTAGGAATTAAAGCTTTAATATACCGTAAAATCTTGACTATAATACGCACTTTTTCTCCACATTTTCGTCCGTGAAAATGAGGCTTCGTATTATACTCGTGTAAAAATAAAAATAAATAAATAATTCGAAATAAAAAACAACGTTTTTATATGGTGGCAAAGTTTATTAAAAAAATTATTAAAATATTAGTTATAACTGGTCGCAAATATCTAAATATTGCATTGTTAGGCAAATAAGAACGGTTCCAGAAATTTCAGAGCTCTAGCTCGATGGGTAGTTGGTTAAATTAACAATAGACAATTTGATGACACACTGATACACATACATACAGACACACACCAAGTGAAATACATAACAACGTTAAAACTAACTAAAATTAATTAATCCGGTAAATTAAATGGTTGGAATACAGTTTAGTCAAACCACTCTTGGAGACAGGAATTATTTGGCGGTATTTTGCCAAATGTTGCTAAATTGGTCCGCGAAGCGGACTTCACATTCAGCCAAAAAAAAAAAAAAATCCGCCAAGTTTGGCAATTATTCAAATTGCGCCAAGTGATTGGACTAAACTGCATTATTTAAAAATATATATATGAGTTAAAACTTGTCGCAAACTTCTAAGTATTGCATTGTTAGGCGAGTACGAACGATTCCCAAAATTTCAAAGCTCTAGCTTGATGGGAAGTTGGTTAAATTAACGATCGAAAATTTGATGACACACATACACACACGAAGTGATATTCAGAAAAACGTTGTAATAAAGTTTTTTAAACATCGAACAACAAACATGCAACAGCTGAAAGAGATTGTCGTAACACGCGTGCTGCGTAAGTGTACACAAACGGGAACTTACAATACATGTTGTACACGCGTTCGTTTAACAGCTCCTTTGAAATAAGAGATGATTTCCGGTTGTTGCTAGAACAAAAGTTTATTATTTTATTTTATTTAAATCCCTAAGAAATGCCTTCAAGATGATCATATTATGGGAGGATGTACACGTGTTATCAGATAAGGATGGTGATGGCGATATATATTATGACGGAGCCAATAATTATAACTTAGACCCAACAACAATAGATTAGCTATGTTCTAGTGATTAAGTACGATAATTTGGCAGTATTGTTTCTTTTGTGTAAAAATTTAAGTTTTTTCCTATCAAATTTGACGCTTTCGTTTCTCTTTAATTAAAAATTTCAATCATGTTAACAAATACTTGTGCAATTTTTAAATGATATAATGAAAATTTATGGGTAAGTATTATATTCGAATTAAAAAAATTTCCGAAAATTTAGGACCAAATCAAACATGCGTATTATACATGTGTGCGTATTATTGTCTAGATTTTATGGTATGTACAACTTTAAAACTTGCATTTAAATTCTTTGGCTCCAAATCCATAAAAAAAAACTACAATCATAACTTTCAAACATTTTAGAATTAGTATAAAAAGGAACACCCCTTACATTTAGGTGCTATCACAGAGAAAACATAAAAATTATTTTAAAGAAAAAAGTATTTATACAGAACAAAGTAACGATTTAAAAAAAAAAAAAAACTCCCGCTGTAAGCTAAGAAATAACAATCAAGAACAGAAAAAACGTGACTCCCGCATTATTAATCTACAAGAAAAGTCATCAAAATTACCACAAATATAAGAGAGTTTTCCAGAATTAAATTACTATCGAACTCCAAACAAACACCAAACATGACTTGCATCCGACACTTTACTTTAACCAGAAACAGAATTAGCAGATTATTTCTTACCACAATACAATTGTTGTATAATTTAAAATTATTACAAGTCTGGAAATTATCATTTGATATTTTAAGCAGCACATGAATTACTGTTATATATGCATTATTATGTCAGTCCTATTTATACACAGCAGGTTTCCTTTCTAATTTTTATGTGCGCTAAAAATATTATTTTATGTAGGGGTGGGGTTTTTTTTCGCCTTACTGGGAGTGTGACTCATAATCTTCAACTAATCACAATAGGTCTTCGGCGGCCAGTGGTTTTCCGACCCCGAGGAGAGGAAAGAGTTGATATGTGACCTTGATGCGACAGCGTTGTTTCGAACCCTGGACAAGCGGGACCGAAGTTGACGGTCCTACCAACCAGGCTAAAAGACATCTCTTCTGGCTGGTTAAGTAAGGCAATTTAACTTCTCATATTGTTGTTGACGAGAGTCGCTGCAGATCCTAGACTTTATGTTTTCGGATTCCATAGATTCTTCATTTTGAAGAAACGATGCGTGGGACAAAAGGTATTAGCAACATCTAATATAATGTGAAACTGTACATGTAATGATGTACATGTAATGAGTTGATAGATTAAATCAATCAATAAATTTCAATGATATTTTTATATTACAAAGATTTTTTTTATCTTAAATTCTTAAAAATTCTTCCCGTCTTTATTAAATATAAAAGCAACATACTTATAACCTAAATGTATTGAAATTTTTAATTAGTAAAATTTCAAAGAACTTATATTCTAAAGAAGCTTCTATATTTGAAAAGATTACAGTTTTTTTCATCCTGTCTTAAAAAATTAGATAATCATTAAAAAATATTTTTTTTATATATTTTAATTCCATGAATCGACACTAATACGAAAAAAAAAAACAAATTAATATTTTTTTTTATTTTAGTTCCATGAATTAACAAAAAAATACAAATTAATATTTTTATTCTAATTCCACGAATTGACAAAAAAAACTCTATTCATTGTTATTCCCTACATTTTATGCTTAAAGATTTTATTATCAACAACTCAAAAGAAGTTGTCTTTAGATTAGTGAAATATAATATGAAGTCGAATTAACTTTCAGAGACGTAGCAAAAAAAATTTATAATAAAACACGCAGAGTAATTTTAAAACGGTAAAAATCAATTTATTTTCTTAAATCTAGAGGCAATTTAATACTTGCTGGAAGAACATTTTTTATCGTATGTGTCAAACAAATGAAAACATTAAATTGAAATATTTTAAATAAAGGTATACGTGGGCGTATTTTGAAGTTTTAATTATTACTAAGAAATAACCGAGACATCTAGATAAAATTTATTCTTGATATTAATTTATCAGTATGTACATAATGTTATAAATTACAGCTATTAATGCTGATTTGTATGACTTAAAGAAACCATAGATTGACATAACTTTCAGTACAGAGATAATATTCAATATTTTGAGTTCTACGAGTATAATGACGGCCTACGAAAAGCAAGAAACACTTGGAAAACTCTATATGCTGACATTGTACAGAGTTGTTACGATAAATAATATATAAAATTAAATTCAAACAAACTTTTCGAAAATTTTCGACTATCTTTAGCAATAATTAAAACTTTACGTTAACCCTGATTAATAACTAAAACTTTACGATACTGTGGGTTACTTCAATCTACGGTTTACCGAAATCAAACAAATCAGGATAAATAAATATAATTTAATATTTTATATACATAAGGATCAGTTACCATGCAAACTAAATTTATCTTGATATCTTATAGTTATTTCTAAATAGTAATTAAACTTGCGTGATACCTCTTCTTATGTGATAGAGACGTTATTTCTATTCGTAACGCTAAAATTGGATTTAAAATTTATTACTGCATTCTAACAAGATAATCAATTATGAGAAAAGAAACTGATTTTACAACGTTTTTATGTATTTCACTTGGTGTGTGTGCATCAGCGTGTCATCAAATTTTCGATCGTTAATTTAACCAACTTCCCTTCAAGATGGAGCTCTTAAACTTTGGGAAACGTTCTTACTAGCCTAACAATGCAATATTTAGACATTTGCGACAAATTTTAATAATATTTCAATATTTTTTTAATAATGCAGTTAAGCCCAACCACTTGGCGCAATTTAAAAAAAATCGCCAGATTAGGTGATTTTTTTTTTTTTTTTTGCTGAACGTTAAGTCAACGCCTAAAGCCACCGCAGTGAAGAGAAAGCAGGGTCACCAGATTTGGCAAAATACCGCCAAATAATTCCTATCGCCCTGGGTGATTGGGCTAAAGTGCATTCCAACCATTTAATTTACCGGATGAATTAATTAATTTTAGTTGGTTTTAACGTTTTAATGTATTTCACTTGTGTGTATCAGTGTGTCATCAAGTTTTCAATCGTTAATTTAACCAATTTCCCATCAAGCCAGAGCTCTGAAACCTTGGGAATCGTTCTTCCTTGCCTGACAATGCAATATTTAGACTTTTGTGACAAGTTTTAACTAATATTTCAATAATTTTTTTACAAAATTTGCCACTACATAAAAACGTTGTTTTTAAAAACGTTGGTTTTTATCTCGAATTATTTAACAATAAATCTTTTTCAATAATGCTAATATGCGTGTGTTAAATCAATTAATTATTTTTATTTTATTATAAAAGTAATGGGAGAATATCATTCTTGTCATGAATTTCCAACTCAGCGAATAACTCATATAAATATAATTAACATCACTGTTAAATAAACGTTTTTAAGGAATCACATAAATTTGATAAATAAATGAGAATATAAACTGTGGAGATTAATTCAATATACATACATACAGGGTAGGCATTACGAGATGTGGCTGTTAAATAGCGAATATTGTATTGATGTATTTAATTAATTGACTGTAAAATATTGTATTTTGATGTCATATATATTTACTTATTATCACCTTCAATATACTCCCTTCTCTATCCCTGCAGCGCTCTATGCAAATTTTCCATTTTCATCGAAACAGTGCTGGAAGTCTTCAGGACGCGTGCCGATTTCTCTTTCCAAACTTTAATGGACTCAAATCTTGTTCCTTTTAATACCGATTTCACTTTAGGAAACAAATTGAAGTCGCATTGCTCAAGATCCGGCGATTAAGGCGGATGGTCTAACACTGGGATGCTGTACTTGGCTGAAAACCACTTGACAGACAACGGGAATTGACCTGGCGCATTGTCTTGGCGGAAAAATTTGTCGTACGGATTCTTTATCAATTCCTACTGTCTCGGCATTCGCCCGAATACTTAATCGACGGTCAGATCAAACCAGATTACCGATTTTTTTCAATATTGTCATCCGTTTTTGATGTTGAGGGGCGACCCATACGTGAATCATCTTCACGCCAAAAAAAAGTACTTAAAGTCTCCACTAGGGAAAAGTGTGGTGCTGCAAACATATGTAATAAATTAATATCTAATTGTCGTTCGAAAGATTAAATAGCAACACAATTTTATTAATAAAAAATAATGTTTATTGTTAGTTACGAATATGTTTCAACATGACCATCATTTCGATATTCCAGTAATTGCATGAGGACAACATTTTCAACAGATGCTCTCAGCATATCATCGTTTATTCTTTTGATACTCTCGTGCACTACAGGTACCCTAGCTGCTGCTTCCTTTGTGTCCCCTCCTGGTTGTAATTTTAGAGTTCCTTTTATTCAAAAAGTTCAATCGTTTTGCGTAAGTAAGTTATACTCATCGGACCTCTTTGAAACATTCTCACTCTCCGTAATTTACATAGGGTAGGGTATTTTCGCTCTGCCGATAAAACAACTTTACTAATAAAGCACGGTCAATTAAAATCAATGCCATGATAATTTGTCTTTGAACGATTTGTATTCTCTCAACCTTTCATCTTCATAGTATCTTTACACGGAATGAATTCATACGAATTCTTTGCTTTGTCCTTGACTGCAGCGCCCAACGTTCCCCTAGTGGCGATTTTTAGTACTAATATTTTTTACCAGAAATTAAAATCGCATACTCTTCTGTGTATGTATACTAAATTTTATTACTTTTCGCTCAGTACGATATGCGGTATAGAGTCAAGAACACCTCCCGTTATTTTATGCCCATCCTGTGGATTAATTCACTATTTACGTATTTGAAATGGATCATAAAACACTAGTACATTTTAGTATCACTTAACAGTGTAACTAAATATTTCCCTGCTATGTTTTCCTATATGCGTGGTGATGTTGGATAGAATTACTACAACTCGTAGAATAAGTACTAATAAGAGAACAGATGTAATTTTATGTTTGTTCTTGAGTGTAAGAAACTCTCTGGCAGTATTGTTTATTTTCCATAATTATTTTTAAGAAATAATTTTTGAATAGTTCATTTAATTGAAATTGTACTTGCTTATTGAGATGGAAGCCGAAGTCAAGCAAAGATATTTATTGAATTGTTCTCAACAATTTATCGTATTTCTCATATTGTGAAATCGTCATTTTTCCGATAAAGGAGAAGAAACTGCTTTTTACTTAACATTACAGATTATCAAAAAAAAATGAATGATTTCAAATTGGAAAAATTCAAAGCTCTTATCTATAATTACGTGAGAGTTTTCACTAAGAAGAAATTAAATAAATCTTAGTTGTTTTTTAAATCTTCAAACAATTCGCACCTTTTCAGTCTAAATATGAAAAAAAAATGCATAATGCATAAACAGAAAATGCAGTAAAATACAGCTTATCCTGTATTTTACTGCATTCCCCTAGTGCTAGATACAATAAGCTACATTTTAACTTTGTATATCTGCTAACTATTATGTATTACTGTTTACTGTGTGTGTTTCTATTGACTATTCTCCACAACAGCTTTTTCGGATTTCCCTAACATGCTTTCAATCCATAAAAAGAATTATCTAAGAAATAAGTTTGAAAGTATTTCTTTTTAATACTTTGTTATACTTTTATACGGAAGAAAGCTCAGTTCTTCTTTAATATTACATGTTATGAATAAACTTAAATTTAAGTAGTAATAACCTTCCTTTAATGTAATAAAGTATTAAATTACTTCCTACATTAGTATGTATTGTTTCTGTACTAATAAGATAAAATCACCCTCCTCCAAAAAGGGATGAAAAACAACCATGCCGAAGGGGTGGCCCAGGACTAGAAACCAAAATGGCAGCACATCCAAACCTGGGACTACAGTTTGAATATACTCCTATCTAAATAAAAGTGGATTCCTTCCTCAGAGAGGCTAAATGAGACACCCACTGCTTTTTTACGACCAGCTATAGAGTAAGCGTTAAATAGATTCAGTCTCAGCTACAGACTACAGATGACATCAACGGAAACGTCCTAAATGGCGCTGAATATATCAGGTGATGTTTATTATTTGTATAAATTATTGGGAAAACAACCTTCTCTGAAAACAAAACTTTGAAATTTCCATGAACAGTAAAAAAAAAACCTTTCCTCCCTAGGAAAAGAGAATGTAGTGGACCTTTTCCACAGGTCGCTACTAAACGACGACTGGCGCAAAACGTCTAATAAGGGGATAGGCAGAGAATTCCTTTCTGGTTCTGTAATTAAAAGTTAAAGATGCGAAACCTAACCAGACCAAATTCCTTCAAATTCAAAGATAGGTTGTTCTCGAACTTGTTCTCATCACCTAAATTCAACCGAACCCCAACAAAAATGGGAAACGCGACTTCAAGCCGAAATATCAAAAACTCAAAATTAACTTTATAGGTTACAAATGCTAAAGTGGGTTTTGTTATAGTTTTTATATTTATTTTTTACAAGTCATCACTATCAAACTAAACACTGGAACAATAACACTCTGATAAAAGCGCTATAGCACAAAAAGGGATCGACTTCTAGATTTCAGTATCATCTACTTTATGGGTGATGCTGTTTTGTAAGTAACTGTGGAAGTATTATAGTTGAACACAAGAATAAATAAATTAATTATATAATGGCCTTGGAGAAAATAAAAATATATTAAGGAGGAAAAGTGTGAAAAAAGAAATTCAAATAGAATTCCAATGGGTTAATTAAATAACTCTAAAGAACACTCCACACACAAGGAAGACTACTATATTTTTTTCTTTAAAAAAATTCTGCTTCTGTACGGATTGTTTGCATTATACGGTGAAAAATAAGAGATAAAACAGGCAGCAAAAGAATATAAATTAAATTAATCAGTTTCTCTTTTGTCACAGTAAAAGAAAATAATACTGTTTCTGCTCCTAGTTGGAAACAGTTTTTTATCTGCTACCTTTCACGTTAAATATACTACTGAATCTTTTATTTTTGATAAAAGCTATCGAAACTTGAACTTAGACTTATAGTAAATATATTTGTTATATTGGTTTCCTCTTTCAACAGAAAGTTTTAATACAGATAATGGTCCAAAATAGCTGCAATTTTTTTTAAAAAAAATTATAATTTCAAAAACTAAAGGAAGCTTTCCTAGAAAATTGTTACTTTCTCGTTTTTTCTTTCTTTTTGTTTCTTTTTTCCCTTTTTTTAAATTTATTTATTTATTTGATTACCATAACAGGAAAACTCGCACTTTCTCGTCAATGTAATTAGAAAAAATTGCGTCATACACTTCTAAATGGAAAACGAAACTACCATCCTCACTAGCATTTTGTCATGTTCTCACTAGTTTTACATCAAAACTTTATTTTTTATTGAATGCGTTAAATTAAATGCTAAAAAGAATATCTTACTATCCTGCTCGTACAATAATCATTCATTTTAATCTTTTTTAAAGTGATAAAGTGAAAGTTGTCTAACGTTAAATATTTTTGAAATTTCTTAAACTAGTAAGATTTTCAAAGCATGATGGATGGATTTACTTTTCATTTCAGCTTCACATCGATGTTTCATTGAGCTGACAATAGTTTTAAGCTCTTCCTTCGTTATTACATGATGCCAGGAAACATTTAGAGCTTCAATTAGTTCTATTTTATTTGATGGGCATTCCTCATTTGGACAAGAGTTTTCTAACGGAGCGTAAGTTTTCGACAGGATTCAGGTCGGGATTGTTTCTTGGCCTGGACAACAATTCAATGCTCTTTGTACAATACCACTCTTTCGATAATTTTGCTGTGTGACCGAATCCTGCTGAAAAATAGATGAAGCATTGTTGGGAAAGAGAGCTTGATGGAATATAGAAGTTTTAGTTCTAGAATAGTATCAACTTATTTTCGGGCATTCAGTGTTCTATCGATGACGTGAAGGCAACCAGTACCCCCCGCTGACATGCACGACTAAATCATAACACTAAGCGGGTCCTTCACAGTTGCCTGACTGCAGTCAGAATGTATCTCTTCTATTCTACGTCTTACATATTTTCGCCCATCACTACCGAATAAAGATATCTAAGTTTCATCAATCTATAAAACTTGAGACCACTGATCATCCGTTCAATTAATGTTTTCTTTTCCCCACTGAAGTCTTTTTCTTCGCTGATGAAAAGGGTGTTTTTCGTGAAATTCTACCTCTTAGTCCAACATCTGTTAATCTTCTCCTGATTGTTCTTGAACCTACAGAAACACCAGCATCATTCAAATAACTTCTGATGGCCGTTGATGACATTCTTAGATCTTGGAGACTCAATATTTTTATTCTTCTATCATCAACAGATTTGGTGTTCCTTTTTCGGCCTTTTCCTGATTTATTTTTTATGGAATTTGTCACTTGATAAGGTAAATAAAACTTTCGGACTCCACCCTCCTGTCTTGCAATTTCAACATAGGAAAGACCTCTTTCTCGTAACACAATAATCTTACATCTCTTTCTAGGTGTCCAATCTACTCTTTTATTTGATGGTATTGCTTCTTGACTAAATATTAAAATAAAATTACAATTCCTACTTGCAATTTGATTACATAAGAAGCTGTCTTCTTTCTACAACACAAAACACAATAATGGCTTGTTCCAATTGTAAACATGATGTCAGCTTCTTCTGGCATCATGTTTACAGTTGAAACAAGTCATTTGATTGATTCCCAAACCATTGTGGACACTTAATTTGTTCCCAGAACAAGAACAGTGATTTACCACGAAAGTTAGACGTTACAAACACTTCATAATTGTGTTTGTTTCATAGATTAAAGAACATATAACTTTTTATTAACTGAAAATATTTGAATGGGTTTTTTTTTGTATTGAGTTCATTATGAAAATTTCCTTTAAAATTATGTATACGATTTTGCAATTTGTGTAACGTAACATTTTTTATAAGCATGCAAAATTAAAAAACATAAGAATTTCCAAAAATGTGCACAATTTGGGCCACCACTGTGTGTGTGTGTGTGTGTGTGTGTGTGTGTAAGAATACTTTCATTACTTTAATGGCTAAGTTTATGCGAACAATAGCTTAAACTGAAATTCGATCACAACGCAGAAAACAAATGATTTCATTAGAGTTAACCCAATCACAAACATAAGCTGATTAACGAGTCTACTTTTCACCAGCGCCTTCTAAGTTTTACTCCTGACTGAATCATTCAACGTCTTTAGAATCGTTAAGTTGACTTAATTCTTCATCTCAACTTTTATTATTGAAACATTACAACCTACAGATTATTTTCAGTAGAAATTGTATACTCTTTTGTCTTGTCGAATACTTTAAGGAGTCGAAATTCAAATTAATGAAATTATCTCTGACTAATGACGTTAATTAAATTACTTCCGTCTCTAGCATTTCAATGAAAAAAAGAAGTGCATAAATTAATGTTTTATTTGATTTATATAAACTGGAAATTATTTATGAAGATAAATATCTTTATAAGAAGATATTAAACCAATTCTATTGAAATATATAATTTAATAAAAGTAAATAAAAATATATAAATAAAAAATTTTCAAAGTGTTTCAGTATAATTAAATATTTCTAAAAATATATATCAAATTAGCCATCGTACTTTTCTTTCATATTAGCCATAATAGATTAATTATTACCGTAGCTTTTACATAAGCAAACAACTTTTAATGAGAGGCTTTGAAATAAGTTTTTTTATTGATAGGAGCGCTGTATTTATTTCACATTCTATAATTAAATGTATATTACAATTTCAAAAAAATTACTCTTCTGTACTATCTCTTTTTCTGTATGTGTGAATGAGTAAGAATTGAGGTTCATAATGAAAGCCCCAAAGCTAGTAATTATGTGCCTAACAATGCCTCTTGATCGAAACGTTAGAAAAAAAGGACATATTGAAGGACAGAAAATAGAGAAGGATCGTTAGGGTATCCCGGGGGCACTTCAACCATGTTTACCAAAGACAGTACGCCTCTCGAGGAAAGGGAAATCATTAGAGTACCTCGGGATCATTATGCCTGCCTTTATATAAAGGAGATTAGCCCCTGAAGATATGAGCATGAAACAGAACGTGTTTGTATATTGTTAAATGTATCAAATGAATTATCTTTTTGAGTCAAATCTCAAATTAGCCTTCAGATAAATAATATTGATTGATTGATTAGTATTCAGAAACTGTAAATATTATGCAGTATTTGGGTAAACTAATTAAACATATAATAATGTTTTCTAGTTTATCTCTGGAACTAGTTATCATAATCGAATAAAATTGGGTACATGGGCTTTTTAAACCATTCTCTACCTAATTTGGCTAAAAAAAAGGAGGGAGGAGATTATATTATGGAGGATTTGGTTTGATATTATTAATGTGGCACTAAAAACAACATGAGGACTAATGGCAACGGACCTCGTCAGTCAAGTGACGAGGACCACATCTGGGCTGGCTCCTCCCTCTCCTAACTTCCATAACATGCCAACCAGAGGACTTTGAGCATCGACAGATTTAACGTGCATCATCCCCAACTATACGGTGGGTCTTTATTGGTATCAAGGATCGAACCAACGACTCGACTAAAACCGCCGGACGTGAGTCCGCGACCATGACCAATAGACTACCGTGGCCACTCAAATAAATAATAAGCTGTATTCGTAGAATTTTCATGGAAAAAATTGTGGATAATGTGTTTTAAGAACAAATTTGACATCGAAATCTAACCCTTTAGAATCTATTAGTTAAAATTCAATTAGTCTCAGTGTAGTTCGTAATATAGTTATGATACGGCTCGACTACTCTTAGAGGCCGTATCCCACAAGTTCGAGAACCATTGATTTTGACTTACATTGAATGCCATGAAAGGATACAATTATATCGCTTGAGTAGCAATCTTTGTTAATTGATTCGAGGGATGTTCCGAAAGTAAGCTTCGTCATTTTTTATGGAAGAGCACATAGTACATCAGCTGAAAGAAACAACAACCATGAGAATACACACCCGTTGTTGGTTCAACGACGGAAGTAGCGTCAGTGGAGAAGGAATGACGCATGCGCCGAGTGATGAAGAGAAAGGTATCAGCTGACTAGACGTCACTGACAACGTGGTCGGCAATGAAATTAAGGGCTGTTTTCCCGTATGAAAGGGCATGTAGGACTAGTCATCCATGAACGCCAACAGTCCGTTTATGATAAACAGGTCATGTCTCAACAAACAATTGGATGCTGGTGTTGTACGTTCAGTGAAAGAAGGCAAATTGCGGAGGATGAAGATCGAAGTAGGCGTTCTTCCTCATCCACGAATGGACAGGACATGCTGTTAGAGGATAGGTGCATCACGGGATCAGACGTGTCGTCTACACTGCGTATTAATCGTGCTCAGATCGATCCAAAACAGTGCTGAGGAGGAACGGTCTGTGCGACAATTCCTTGCATCGCAGGATACTGAGTTTCACCATAGTGGATGCTTCTAACTGATTGCACGCTATGATAAACGTGTTAATGGCGATTACGAGTGTGTAGAAAAATAGTGTAAGGTATATAGTACATGATTTATTTTCTATGCAATAAATTTTCCTTGTTAAAACAATGACGAATCTTACTTTCGGTACATCCCTCGTATTTCGTTTCCAAGTAACAACAAAAAAAATTTGTATTTCAGATTATTTTGCAGCTATACTGTACATGGTTAAATACTTTGCTGCGTCGTATTCAAAGAATTTATATTCCACAAAATTATTTCAATGTCCTCTTCAATGGATGTTGAGCAAACTCTTGGTCAAAGGATCTAGATGTATGACCATTATAAAAAAAAATAATGGTATTGATTCCTTTCAGCTTGTGAGATTAGCACTTTTTTTTATTACGTCATTATATTGATTTTTTTTTTTTTCTGTTTCATCAATTCTACCTCTTCTAGTAAGTTAATGATCATTTCCTGAAGCTTATTCAAATAGGTTGAAACTAAAAAGAACTGTATTTTCTAGTTTTGCAATCTAGAAGAGAGATGACGAAATAGACTGTAAGAGGAGTTTTCTGTTTTAAGTCGTCTCGTGTAAGAAAATATTACAATCTGCTGTACAAAGTTTGTTAAGCATATGAAATAAGGTACTACGCATGAGAAGTGGGGATGGGGTACAGCTGAAACGAATATATCTTACAGTCGTGTTAGCTGAGTGGTCATGTTTGCGAGCTAGTGGCTGGCGCTGTTTCCAGCGCGTGGTGATTTCGAATCCTGATTACATTAAAACGCCACTGTGTAGTGTGGTCGAAGTGAGTTAAAGTTGTCCTCCCGTGGGCATGGCGGGGAAGTTTGGAGTGGGAGATACCAGCTCAAATGTGGTCCTCGTCATTTGACCGTATCTCAATATTACGATTTCCGACACCAATAACTCTCGTGTGTCTGTTGTTTCTTAGTGTAACGTTAATAAACAATCAATCCATAATTTTTTTCTTACATGCAAATAAAAATATTAGTTAAACATACGGAGCGAAAAATTATTTGAATTTAATTCTTTGCATTCGAATATCCTGCATGGTAGAATTTAAAATACTCCAACTTATTTTTTTATCTCTCTCATATTTAAAGCTATCTTATGATCTAGCATCCTAAATAGTTAGATTCAATGAATCATTTTAAATAATATTGAAACTGAAAAAACAGTGTCGCGTATTTTCTGTTATTTCATAGTTGCTTACGTATGTAAAAAAAAATCTGTTATTTTCCGATTTTACTCTCTCTCTCTCTCTTTTTCTCACGTATATTAAAATATTTCTTTTCATTAATATAATTCAAACAAATTATTTCAATTCAAAAGTACCCAACCAGTTTTTTGAGTTTCGAAATGCGTATTATAACAAATTAGCAGAGAAATATCGTTTTACAATTCGCTACAGAAAAATACAGCAGAACATTATTCTCAAACACTATTTTTCTCCCTCACTATAGCAGTGCTTTTGATACGTGGTTCTCACGATCATGAAGCAAAGGAGTTTCACTTTTGAATGGTTTCTCTTGGACACTTTAAATTTAGTCATGTCTCTTTTTGACTATTTCGCATTCCTCCTGACGTCACACCTAAATAAGAAGTTCCCCAAAAAGGAATAAGGCACAACATAAGACACACACAGCACTGACTCGGACACACTCGCACTTATACTTTCTAAGGTATGTACACGAATTAAACTTCAACGATTGAGACAACACAATTATCCTGCTTCATGTAGGTATTGTTAACTTGGTTGTTGTTAACTTAACTATTAAAATCATGTTGTTTAAATAAACTAATTGAAGGCACCAAATAATAATCTATTAATTTGAGTCATTTTTCAATCTTTTAATTCTCTATCCTCATCTATGATCATCTATGACCTTTTCTATAATTAAAGAAAATATCCGTTGAGGAATTTTGACAAAAAATCGCTCTTCCTTTCTAACAGAGCAAAGAGCATCTGAATCATCGGTTCAAAGTCAAAAGCCTCCATTTTAGTCAAGAGTCCTGCTCAGATTAACAAGGGCGTCTGTGCATTTAATATAATTGCTACACATACCAGAGGCTCAAAGTCCTCATATATGCGTGGCGTAGTAGTTAGGAAAGCAATGAATTGGTTGATTATTCATGAATATCGTATTTAGAAAAAACACAGGGCTATTGATGAAGGACTTCGTAATTTTGAACTACGGTCAAGTGACGAGTACGATACATGAACTGGTAAAACACTCTCTAAACTTCCACACCACCCCAACGTGAGTAAAATGAGCCTCGACAGATTATGCATGCATCAACTTCGCTTTACGATGAGTCTTAAGTATTCGAAACTACAACTCAACAGAAACAATGCCTGCATTGAGCTCTCGATCATGACCACTCGGTTACCATGACGACATAATTCGAAATAAAAAAAAATCCAAAAGAGGAATAGTGTCTACAATCTGGTTAGTCATAACCTGAGAATAATGAGCTCGAGTCTCATAATTCTAAGCAAATCCAATCCTATCCTGGTGTATGTACTGACGCACATAAGAAATGTCATGGCTCAATATTATAAAAGTTTAGAAATGGCTCTAGAGAGGTAGAAATAAGAATTTCAATTACGTTTTCTTCATCTGGCCGTAATTAAAAATCAATAAGATATTTAGTTCTATTCAGTTGGCCAATGAGTTGGGCAGAAACAGAAAATCAGAAAAAATTCATAAAAGCAAATGACGATATATATGTATACACGATATTATGCTGTAAAGTTTATAAAATATAAAACACTGAACTATGCAAAATTTATTTTATAGTAACTATAATAATCTTTATCAATTCGAATGATATGGATCAATAGTAAAAAATTTAACTGAAATTCAGGTCTGAGACAGAATCAAAGGATTTGTTATGAATAATATATATTATATAAATACACATATCTCGAAGAATCATTTATTTAAATCCAGTATTTATTTTAATCTTACTAAGCATAAAATTTGTCTGGCTGCTTTCTCAAATGGATTATATAGTTTTAAGAAATCCCCCCCCAAAAAAAAAACCCGACACTAAAAGTTGTCTGATTCAATTTTAATTCAACTTTGCTAGACTAAAAATTAAAAAGAAAAATATGCCACGTGAAAGTTTAAATTTTTATTCAGTAGTAAACTTTCCGTCATAAAATCTGAAAGTAGATTTGGATCTATTGTTGTGCAGCCAAAACCGTGATTACCGTAAAACACGTGATTTCCATGTCTGAATACTTGGCAAGGCTAATTTGAATAAAGTTTAACAGAAAAAAATGAGTCCTTTATATAAACCAAGCAAAGCGCCTTTTCGAAACTAAAAGTTTTACACGGTTAAAGATAAAAAGAAAACAT